>JARQZJ010000031.1:16627500-17088084 GCA_030704895.1 Henosepilachna vigintioctopunctata | reverse complement strand
TGTTCTGCCGATTACCTTGATCAAGAGAATTATTGGGGCTCTTTTTTCTTGTGGACATGTCAGATTCACGTGCTATTTATGACCCTGATTCAAATGTTGCACTCATAAATTCTAAAGTTGAACAATTTTTTTAATGGTGTTCACAAAACAAACGGATCAGTAAAACTAAAAATAAAAATTCTAAATATGGAAGATTACATAAATGTGTTGATAATAAATAAAGAGAATTTTAAGTATGACTTTTTAATAGGACGAGATGGTATAAAAAAATTCAAATTGATACAAAATGAGAAATTAGAGATAGAACAGAAAAGTTCCGAATCTAATGAAATAGTAAAAGAGTATCGAATAAATTTCAATGAACATATTGAAATAAACGCTTTCAATGTTCAAGCGAATCATTTAAATTAAAGTGAAGAAGAAAATGATAATGAATCTGAATGACAAATATAAAAATATATTTGCAAAAGATAAATTGTAATTAAAGACAATTGACACAGAAAAGTGCAATTGAAGACAAGAAAGAAATACAAGAGCAAATATCTGAATTACTGAAAATGACTAACACTAGCTTATAAAAGAGATGAAATTAAGAAATCAAGATTGTGTATAGATTTTGGAGACTTAAATAAGGCAATAGTTCCCCAATCACAACCAATTCCATCGATCGAGGATCTAGTAAAATAAACAAGAAATTGCAGTTATTTCTCAAAACTCGATATAAACTCTGCATTTTGGTCTATACCTCTACGAATTGAAGATAGAAGAAAAACAGGTTTTGTAACTCAGGAGGGTCACTTTCAGTGGACTTGCCTGTCATTTGGATTAAAAACTACACCTACTATCTTCCAAAGAATTTTAAGTAATTTAATATAAAAATTTAATTCATCAAATATTACAGTAAATTATGTAGATGATATATTGATATATTCAAAATCTATCGAAGAGCATATCCACCATTTATCAAAATTATTACAGGCAATTACGAATGAAGGCTTTCGGCAAAAACTTTCAAAATGCACATTTTCTTTGGACTCGGTACAATACTTACATCACCAAATACAGCACAAATCCATTTCTCCGATAAAAGATGATTTTGTTTCCATAAGAAACTTTCCTGTGCCAGAAAACAAGAAAAATGTTCGACAATTTTTAGGAAAAATCAACTTTTATAATCAATATGCACCAAAAACTTCACAACTTTTATACCCATTGCATAATTTATTTAGAAAAGGAAAAGAGTTCATTTGGTCTGAAGAGAATCAAAAAGCGTTCGAATGAATGGTTTTCCCTGTACTCATCCAGTATTAGCGATATTCGATCCAGATTTACCAATACATATATACACAGATGCAAGTTTGAAGGTGGCTATATTATATATATATATATATATATATATATATATATATATATATATATATATATATATATATATATATATATATATATATATATATATATATATATATATATATATATATATATATATAATATATGAGACTCTTAATCGAAATATCGAAATATTTCAAATAAAACTCTCAGGGAGCTGTCTACACAAATGTTGTCAACGAGAACGAACCCATCACTTTCGAGAGTGAATATTAAGAGCGTTTCGAAAAATTCATCGATCTTGTTGAATGATAATAGGATACAATTGTTTCATCATTATTATGAATCATCAGTCCATATTTAATCTATCAATCAAGAATCGATGACTTTCAAAGCGAACATAGGTCCTATACCAAATTAAGAGAGATTCTACAGAGTGAAATACTCACGTAGGCTCCCTCTATCGGCGAAAGGACTATCTACAAAGCCTTCCACTCGCACTCTTGTTGTCATGAGTAGGAATCTTGAACGCTAGGGAGTGTTTATACGTTCCTTCGCCGATAGAGGGAGCCTACGTGAGCACTTCACTCTGTAGAATCTCTCTTAATTTGGTATAGGACCTATGTTCGTTTTGAAAGTCATCGATTCTTGAGTGATAGGTTAAATATGGACTGATGATTCATAATAATGATGAAACAATTGTATCCTATTATCATTCAACAAGATGGATGAATTTTTCGGAACGCTCTTAATATTCACTCTCGAAAGTGATGGCTTCGTTCTCGTTGACAACATTTGTGTAGACAGCTCCCTAAGAGTTTTATTTGAAATATTTCGATTAAGAGTCTCAGTATTTACTATATATATATATATATATATATATATATATATATATATATATATATATATATATATATATATATATATATATATATAGGTGGTATATTAAAACAACCACAACTGAACGAAATTGAAAAAACAGTAGCATATATTTCAAAAAATTGAATGGATCACAAAAACGAAAAAAAGCTATATCAGTTATTAAAAAGCTATTTACTCAGAATGCATAGCAATAAGAGAATCAGTAACGTATTGCCAACATTGGCTTATAGGTAAACATTTTAAAGTATTTTCAGATCACAAACCATTAGAGAAAATGAATATAAATGCTAGAACAGACGAAGAACTAGGTGATCCCACTTACTATTTCTCACAATTTGAGTTGGATATGATATACCGTCTAGGTAAAAATAATGTAGAAGCATTATTTCTAGACTGCTTGAGTAAAAATCCAGAATTAGATCCCCAAGAAGACGAAGATGATGAATTATAGATATGAAACATGATAAAGTTAGAAGATATCCAAGAAGATCAAAAGAAGAATGAAGATATAAAACTTAGCAAAAAGGGACTAAATTTTAGAAATAATTTGTATTACAAAAAAGGCAAGAAATAAAGAGTAAATTTTATAATAAATGAGTAAATCAGAAGAATTCAGTAAAAAATTGATAGAAGACACACACACAAGACATTTTCTCATATTGGAATGAACCATATGAAGAATAAAAAAATGCCTTATTATACAGCATCAAATATATCAGAAAATATAAATAAATTCTGTAGATATTGTGAAATATGCCTTGAAAATAAATCAAGCGGACAAGAGAAAATTGGATTCATGCCACAACTTGGCCCTGCAAGAAAACCGTTCGAAATAATTTCCATAGACATAATAGGTGGAACTGGTGGCACACGATCCACGAAAAAATATTTACATCTACCAGTTGATTACTTCACTAGATTTGCATACATACTAACATCAAAAACACAAAATGCAAATGATTTCATTAAATTAACAAAAAATGTTCTGAAATATCATTATATTTAAACACTTTTAAAAGATCAATTTCCAGATATAAACTCTAAAGAATTAAAAAAATATTTAGAAAAAAAAGGAAATGCAATGGTCTCTACAGGTTTTAATGCATCATTTTCAAATGGTCTCAACGAAAGACTTAACCAAACGTTAATAAATAAAATAAGATGTGCAATAAACGAAGAGGAAAATAATAATTGTGCGTGGACGACTATAGCACACAAATACATAGATACATAGGTACACATATACATAGATAAATGTAATGAACCTGAGCACACAGTGATAAAACTTAGTCCAAAATATTTGTTGAATGGGGAAGACTTATCTGTATTACCGAAGAGATTTGAAAATAAGTAAGAATAATAATATACTGGAAAATAATAGAACAATTGCATTAGAAAATAGTATAAAATATCATAAGAATAATAAGAAATATCACAACAATAGAAAGATATTCGATTTCAACGTCGGATATTTTGTGTTCATCCAAAATGGTAATAAAATGAAAAGAAAAAAATTGGATCTATTAAAAATCGGGCCATACAAAATTCTTAAAAATATATTAAACTCTATGTACGAAGTTTACATAGGACGTTGCAAGTTAGAATCAAATTTATTCCATATCTTGAAGCTCATTACATCTCCTTGTCCCTCATTGGTTGAAAACTCACCCTCAACCATTTGAAAACATTGTATGATGATATTTGTCAAATAGACATTGCAATTTAGTAGATACCTACAGGTATAGAAGATATGTGAAATTTCGATGTTTGGTGTGTCTGTAATCTGAGAGGTGGTTTCTACTGATTCTTATAGATGGAATTGTGGTGTATTCATTGCTCTACACTCTGACACTTGGAGTCACAAGAAGATGCTTGGGAGTTGAAATCGTTGCCTCACTTCGATGGACGTGGTGCGCGACTGACGAGTTCCTTGCAGAACGAAACAAATATGTCTCGCACTTCCATCAGGTGTGGCATCGATTTCGATATTTCTCTAACATTTATCCCTTGAAGGATAATGGAGACATCACATCGTACACGTTCACATATCTAGCTCTACTATAACATTCTCTTGGTTGATTTCAATTTTTCAAATGAATGTTCTAGTGTTCATTTTTCAAATATTTTATTCACTCCCATAAGCACAAAAATTTCATTTCCTTATATATATATATATATATATATATATATATATATATATATATATATATATATATATATATATATATATATATATATATATATATATATATATATATATATATATATATATATATATATATATATATATATATATATATATATATATATATATATATATATATATATATATATACTAGAAGGCACCCCTTATGGCCATTACTCCGGCTATGTGCACTTCACTCCAACTGAAGAAATGGCGAGTTCTTCATTTCAAGGAACATCAATAATACGTATAAATATTTCGTTACGCAATCATTATTTGATTGTTCATAAATAGGAAAAGAGCGAGGTTAAAAGTAGAAGGGCTAGAAACGAGGAATTTTGTAGTTCGTACCAGTTCTGTATCAAAGACGATATGTTACCCATGATTTCAAGGGGAGTCTACCGCATCATAGATCGTAGGTTTCTTGACTAAGCAGTTCGTTCCATATTGTCACTCTTCTGAAACATTGATATGAATGATTTTAAGTGATTGACAAAATTAAGGTGTCAGACAGAATATTATGATACTCTAAAATTCGAATCTTCACCCTTTTCGATATCATTTTCGTCTTTTTATATTTTTTTTATCAAGTAGATTATATAAACCTTCTGCAGTACTGAATAAAATTGATTTGCTCATCAACACAATAATCAGAAAATTTTTTTATTTGGCTCACACGAGTTTCAGGATTTTAGTCAAGGCGAAGAAAAAAAATATACTCACAGTGTGAAGGGTTAACTTCATTTGTTTATTTATTCTTTCATTTATTCATCTATTTATTCATTTAATACATTGGAGAAGAGAATTCAATTCACAGAAAGTAAAGTAATTCCCGAATTCTGTTTCAATCCGGCTCACATACAGGTAAGAAGGAAGAACAAGGGTGTCTTTAGTGGGTCGACAGTTACTAACCAGTATCTGATATATCAAAAAAAAAAATCTCTATTCATTATTTTGTTTGTGCATTTAAATACCACGAAACAATGAAAATAATTCTCTTCAAAGTGTTGCTAAAATTTTTTCATTCAATTGAATGTAAGGGATATCTTATTAAACTCGACGATGTTTTAGATTCAAGATTTGACATTTTTTAAGACCAATGTTCATTTGATGTTCCAAATTTGGTAGATAACTTAATATATACGGGTGTGTATACTATTCGATGCTTTATTGTTCGACAATATTCGAAAATTATAGTCGATGTTTATCACTTGACACAAATGATGAGATCCTTGTAGAACGAAACAGTACTCAGTACTGTTTTTGTTTATATTTACGATGTCTACATTTGTGTTTCCACCAACTGTAGGAATCGATTTCCATATTCTCTAACAATTATCCTTTGAAGGATAATGGACGCATTTCATCGTACATGTTCATATAGTCAACTGTGCTATGATAATATTTTGATTGAGAAATTAGAAATCAACTATTCGAAAGAATGTTCTAGTATACTGTTACATATTCAGTATTATTTATTAATAGTATTTGCAGAAAATTTTCACCCTGTTAATATTAATACTGATATTACTGCACAAATTGAGAACCAAAATAATTTAACTCATTCACAAACCGATTTACGAAATCGCACTTATAAATTAAACCGTTGGTTTAGTTCTCACATATTTCATTGGTACGTGTTGGTAAAAACTGGTTCAGTAATATATAACTGAAATCGGCAAGAGCTCTGTCCCATATTAGGAGATGTTTATGAGTTTTTTTCAAACTTTACGGACATTGTTCTGCTAGTATTAGGTGCACTACTGATTGCCATTTAGGGCTTCATAACGGAAAGACGAGCAACATTGTATTTGTTCCACTTCCAGCGTCGTTTTCTCACCGGTTTTGTTCCAATCGAGATGGCCTCGCTTAAATGGGCGTCTATATAAAGCGCTCCGTAGAATTCGTATTGAATGATGTTAATGTTTTTGCAATATAGGTCATTTTTATAATTTTTCGCAACAAGCATTCAATTGTACTTCAAATGATCGAAAAAAATTTAATCAAATATAAAATTCAACTTTAGTAAATTCACTTGAACACAAGAATCGACTTCTTCACACGTTAACAGAATATGATGAAAACATTTCTCTGCTCTGCTATATTTAAGAGATCTTCCACTTATAATGCTGTTTAATGATGGGTTACAATGGTTTGAGTAGTGAATTGAAAAATATCACTTTCATGTCAACTTTCAAAAAAAGACTGAAGTAACTTTTACTATATCAGCAGAACATAACAAGATATGATAGTATATAGAATACTAGCTTACCAGGCCGACGTTGTTTTGCCAGATATTCTATTATACATTATATATATATATATATATATATATATATATATATATATATATATATATATATATATATATATAAGGAAATAAATTTTTTTGTGCTTATGGCACTGAATGAAATATTTAAGAAAATGAACACTAGAACATTCATTTGAAAAATTCAAATTAACCAAGAGAATGTGATAGTAGAGCTAGATATGTGAACGTGTACGATGTGATGTCTCCATCATCCTTCAAGGGATAAATGTTAGAGGAATATTGAAATCGATGCGACACTTGATGGAAGTGCGAGACATATATGTTTCGTTCTGCAAGGAACTCGTCAGTCGTATTTTTCCTGAAATACGGGAATAAACGCGAGCGTACTACTAATGCAATCTATTGACATTTGAAAACATCGTATGATGATATTTGTCGAATAGACATTGCAATTTAGTAGATACCTACAGGTATAGAAGATATGTGAAATTTCGATGCTTGGTGTGTTTGTAATCTGAGAGGTGGTTTCTACTGATTCTTATAGATGGAATTGTGGTGTATTCATTGCTCTATGGTCTGCCACTTGGAGTCACAAGAAGATGCTTGGAGATTGAAGTCGTTGCCTCACTTCGATTGACGTGGTGCGTCTGACGAGTTCCTTGCAGAACGAAACATATATGTCTCGCACTTCCATCAGGTGTGGCATCGATTTCAATATTTCTCTAACATTTATCCCTTGAAGGATGATGGAGACATCACATCGTACAAGTTCACATATCTAGCTCTACTATAACATTCTCTTGGTTAATTTGCATTTTTAAATGAATGTTCTATTGTTCATTTTCTTATATATATAGTAAAAAGTAAATGACGAAAAAATGTTATTGTGGGATATCCATAAGAGATAGACATATACCATTGCGAAGTTTTCTGTAGACCTTTTCAATGTGTACAATACTCAGTATATATTTTGATAAATCTCGTAGGGTTCAGCCTGCGTTTGCAATGTAAGCGGAAAAAATGTAATTATTTACGACATCACATTAGAAACCTCAAATATAACAGTATGTTTCCACTATTTAATGGATGTTATTATACATAAAAGTCTTCCTCTTCAATCACTCTATCTATTAAAAAAAAACCGAATCAAAATCCGTTGAGTAGTTTCAAAGATTTAAGCATACATAGGGATATAGAGATAGAGAAAGCGACTTTGTTTTATACAATGTAGTGATAAAATAGTTGCAGTGTGGCTATATGTACGTGTGCGTATTGATGATTATGACGGCGCATGCATGTATATTGGATGGATTGTCATGTATTTTTATTTTTCTTTGTATTTTTTATTCATTTATGTTTTTTTTCTCCTAAGCACATATTTCCTATTACTCTAATGATATTTGAGATATTTATATACATGTTATTTAGTTTTAGTGAACTCTAGGAATTATCCTTTAAGTATGCTTGTATCATACTTCTTTCATTCATTTTTGATGTTTGTGTTAAAACTTTTTTTTCTACTTTATTTTCAGGAGGTTAGATGGAAGAATGCTAAATCTCGCCTCTTCTTATGTAGTACAATATGTTTGGCAATAAAGACGTTTATATTATTATTTCCTTATATTTCTAATAGTTTGTTCAATGCACTCTACATAGCATGACGCGCTTCGTCGTTACAAACGACCACTTCAGATGCTTACAGAATAATGAAATATCAGAAGAATGAAGATAATGAAAGAAGAAGTCGTTTGTAACGACTAAACACGTCATGCTATGTAGTGTATAAAGTGTAAATCATAAGTTCAAATGTTTGAATTTAAGTTTATATTCAATTATATTGGATTTACATCAAGCAAACGCCAACACTATTAAATATTGTTGTCAATAGTTTAATAAAACTAATTAAAGGAGTAGGTATACGGTTATTCAAAGAATTCTAAGAAAAAGAGCAACATTATTGTTATTTTTGAAGGCCTTCCATACAGAACTAAGTTCTTTACCTGAAAATTGCCAACATTGTTGAATATTAATATCCATTGCTCATTAAGCAAATCCTCAAAATTTTTGTGTCTATTAGTTGTTACTATTACCCATAGGTCTGGTTGCTACGTTTATAAATATCTTGAATTTTGAATCCTAAGCATTATTTTCTTCATCAAAAACGAAAAACCAAAAGTCAAAAAGACTATTATTAGGCGGTTAGATTATCAGTTGAAATGTGGAACATGTTGAGGTATATATATATATATATATATATATATATATATATATATATATATATATATATATATATATATATATATATATATATATATATATATATATAGGCAGAATTAGGAATTTAGAATATTACAGGTTTTACATATAATGAAAGTGATTCTAATTATTCAAACCATTTGTTACAAGATTCTTAATATATATTTTTATATAATAACAGAGGAGTATTGTTGTTTTTTCAATTAATACACAATGAAATAAAAAACATAGAAACTTAGAATTATAATTAAACGTTATGCACGTTTAATTTACCTTACGGTTAATTCGTTTCTGGAAGGATTCTGTAATAAACACACATAATACAAGGAACCTGGTTAATTGGGATCTCGAAGAACCAAGACATATTTACCATTTATTGAGGGTTTCTAATAATTCAGTTTTCCAATTAAGCAGGTTTCAAATTATGGTTGTCTCATTTACAGGAGCCGCCGCTTTCAGAGGTCGAAATGTGCCGTTATTCCATTTTGAGAGGTGTTAATGTTAACAAAAATGCGTATTTTTGGTGTTATAAATTTATTTTAGATAATAATATAATAATAAGTTCTTTATTATCAACAGGTATGACACCCAAACTTCTTCGTTATGGTCTTCTGGAGTGAAGCATCAGTTCTGAAAGTTAACCACATTATTAATTGACACTTGGTAGTACTAAATAGACGACTAATGATGACGGTTATAAGATTTGGATTTTTCCGCATTGTGTTTCACATGTAGAAAAACTTCTTTTTGTATGAATATGACATCCACTTGATAGAAATTCATGATCATATTTATAATATAAAGAAATTTTCTAATTTCCACTATTCACATGCAATTTTTCAATTGATGCTTCATTATATATTGACGAATAGACGTATACAAAACTTGACATTTACAAACTGGGATTTGTTTGCAAACTGGAGTTCGATTACCTGCTAGAGTTTGTTTGTAAGCTGGAGTTTCTTTACGTCCTGTAAAGTTTTCTACAGCTAAGAGCTCTTTTCCACCAATGTAGGAGTTTCAATTCAGAAAAAACGTGATAAGTAAACCTGTACGCTAGATAGCGCTATTTATTTATTTTTTCGAATCTAGTTATCCTTGGAGAATCTTCAATGAAAACATGCATCTTTGGTTATGGGATATAAAAGTAGACCAAATTAGCAACATAATATCGATATGCATATCAATATCTTCTTCCTATTTCGAGATATCTCAAGAAATATGTACATTTAAAACATTTTTCTTTCAACTATAAATTACGTTGGTTTTAATGAACGCATTTGATTTTTACTATTTTTGCAATCATTACATGATATGTAACAAACTCTTTTCATTTTTCTCAATTTATCGATTTACTTCTCGAATTCGTATATATCTGTTCGATTTTTGTTGGATGCTTGATCTTCTGCAATGCGTACTGTGAAAAATTTTCCGATTTTAATATTATCAAAATGTTTTCACTTAGTTTTGGAATATGAGTTAGAAGAATCAAATTTAACTATTGCCGCTCTCCGTGACTTAGTCAGAAGAACAACCGACTATGGTGCGGTAGAACTCGGGTTCGAGCCCCGCTGAAAGCATGGGTATTTGTGATTTTTAAATAATATTATAAGCTGGGTAATATACATTGATTATGAGCTTTCAATATACATAGTAATTTATCAAACGCAATTATTCAATCGTTTAACTGAAAAAAACCTTCAACTGAAATAGAAATTTTTTTCAATTGAAGAAGCTTTTTATTGCTAAAAATATCAGAACATATTCAACAGGGAAAAAATCATACAGAAGTAGAGAATTTTCTATATATTTGTTAATTTGAGAAAAACCACCTTTTAACCCATTACTACTTATTAGAAAGTAACAATATAACTATGATGACCACTTTACTGTGGTTAAAACTCAACTCGTGTTCATCAGGGTTCAAGAAGGTTGTAAATCCTCCTATTCTCCCTTCTTCAACCTTTTGAAAGATTATGTACAATGCAAAAAGAATCAGTATACCAACGTTTACTTTAATATAATGAATATTATTGGAATTTTTTTTTTGCGAATCCATTATTATGACACGCGAATTTGATTCATACTTTTTTTGTAAATATGATTCAATTAATAATAAAAATCTATTCTGTCACTGTCAAAGTTTTTCTGTCATTCATGCTCCACAATTCGTTGCAGGTGAAAAATTCTTTCATCATAACTGCACTTAGAATATCGTCTTAGACGAGTCGTAAAAACCGTAATTTAGCCTGAAAACCTTTTCTAATTAATTTGATTTTGATCTACCCGGTTTAGGCAAGCTCTCCTTCAAGGAAGTATCTCATAAATTGCCTGGTTCATTTATTCCTACTAAAAGAATATTTTCGACACAATGGTCTTGAATAACCCGTTTTCTCAGTGAAATGAAATTTGAAAGTTTGAAACAAAATTTTTTCTGTCGAGCCTGAAAGTATAGAAATAAAGATTGAAATTGGTCGGACTTTATTGAAGAATGTGTTCTGGAAAATGTAAAAAATATCCTGAATTCAACTGGATATCATTGAGCTGATGATTTTTAATTTTTAAGTCTGTATATTTCATTTGTTAGTAATCATTTAAATTCATAGTGAACATATTAAAAATTTGATGTAAAATAATACTATACCGAGCAGTTCGATAAATATTCCACTTAATAGGGGAATATTACCGTAATCTTCTTTAGGTCCCTGAGCCTCTTTAAAGATTTACGGTTGCTGACCCGCAGTTAGATGAGAGGTCTTTAGGAGAATAGAACAGATGTTTTATTTACCTAAAAACCTACCTCTGATCTGACTGTGATCCAGCAATAAAACCATAAATTTTTGAAGAGGCCCACCTTTCTAGAAACGATTAAGGTATTATGTTTACCAATACCCTATTAATTGAAATATTTACCGTATGGTTCTGTATAAAATTAATTTATATCTCATCTTAAATATGTTTATTAGTAATTTGATTGATTTTCAACAAATATAATAATAACAGATTGAAAAATAAGATTTCAAACTCTAAAACACAGATTTCAACGTGAAAAAATATAAATTCAAATTGCAGAACTATAGTAACAAGTAGAATTCAGTTGATGTTCAACTGAATATCTCCATGAAACATTTGAAAATTAATTGATTAGAAAGAATTTTTCAATTTCAAAAGTTTCATTGAAAATTGAGATTATATGATGCAGAAATGTTTTTAACGTTTAAATATGATATTTAACATGGTCGATAATTTTGAAAATGGTAAAAAGTTACAAAAAATAATAGTAGGATGAAACCCGTTTAAAAGGACGAGAATATAACAAAAATCAAGGGAAAAATAATTTACGGGCGATCTGTGATCGGGAAGTAGAAGGGGGTGAGTTTTTAAGGGTAAAAAACGGTGTACCTCGATTTCCGGCAAAAAACAACTCCTATGAAAAAAATTGAAAACAAAGTTGTAGGTAATAAAGATACCTACAACTTTTGTGATCACACTTTTTTCACATAACCTCAAAATTTATGTGAAAAATTCAAATAATGAAGATTTTCGTTTTTTTTTTCATCTTATGCAAAAAAATGTTTTTTTCACAAAATTTGGTGAAAACTTTCTCTATGTCCTAAAGACACTGTAATTTTTTTGATTTGAAATATTCATTTTTTCACCTTATTTTGACTTAATATCGAAAAAACATCCCAATTTTCAATCGAAAATTCTCGAGTCAAAATATCAGTTCTTTAAAAAAGTTGGGAAGTTTTTTGTTCGTTGAAATCTCTCCTTTCCGATAATGTAAAAAATATGTACATTACTATGATAAATGTTCTCAGAAAATGCAAAGAAGGAACTCGAATCTGAAATTTTTTTTGAATCACTATGTACAATTTTGAGTTATTTGGTAAATTCACACTTTAATTACTTGAAAAACGACGATTTTATGTTACATTGATAAACAAAAAAAACTACAAACCCATGAATGATGAAGATTGCATAAAATATAGGATTTGAAGGGGAAAAAAAAATTTCGGATTCGACCTTTTTTTTTCTTTGCATTTTCTGAGAATATTTACCATATTAATTTAAATATTTTTTCCACATTATCAGAAAGGAGAGATTTCAACGAACAGCAAACTCCCTGACTTTTTTAAAGAGCTCTTTTAAGATAGAAAATTGGGGAGTTTTTTCGATATTAAGTCAAATTAAGGTGAAAAAAAAATATTATCTGGATAAATTTTTTTGATAATTGAGAACATTCGTCAATGCTCGAAATGTCTTCTTCAAAAAGCGAGGTCTGATCACTTAATATTTGACTAACATTTATGATGATGCTGCGATTGACTTGATAGATATACTCCTTTTATCTAATCAATGGTGATTACTGATAGATCGGACCTACCAAATTCTCCAATTTTTCAATTTTCTATTATGTTACCTAAAACTCTTCTTTGAATTAAATTGAACTCTTGGCTTAATGTTTCACGATTTTACGATTCACGAAGAGTTTAATTTATTTTAATATTCAACGATGTTTCAAATATTCTTCATCTGGTGCCTTATTCTAACATGTGACCTGCCATTTACTTGGTGGTCATAATAAATTTTAATTTTTTTCATAATTAACTTTATTCTAGTATTCAAGCTCATTAATCAAGTTTGCAGTAGTTGTGAACAAATAATAAAATATAATGTGTAATCCCTCATTTTGTAGCAGCGACCATCTTGGATAAGAAGACAGAAAAACCGAAATGCCCAGAATGTAATATCACACTTACTACTAAATACCTTGTAATGGAATTCCTTCTTTTTCCATAACATCGTAACCTCCATAATTTCAGAATAATCAACAGCAGTCTACTCTATTTGCCTGAATTAAAAACAGTGAAAAATTATTTTCAATGAAATAGAATGTAACCCTTAGAATAATCTCTAATAACCAAAATTGTTGATGAGAGTAATAAACTTTAAAATACAAAAAATTTCCCACAAAATTTGTCCTAAATGAATGAATAAACCAATAAACTGAATGAAACCGTTCAATAAGTTTGGATTGGATATCAATTTTCAAATCATAAAATTTAGGCAATTATGACTCCGCTAAAGAATGGAATTAGTTGACATGAAATAATTAAGTATTGAGTTCGGAAGTGTTTTTTTAAATATTTAATTTAGTTTTATTGAATAACATTTGAAATGGCGGATGAGGTTTGAAAATTGAAATGAGTGATGAAAACTGAAACAATTGACTCAAGTTCGACTAAATATATTAACAACGCTACTATGTTTCGGTTGGTAAGGCCATTTTAAAGAGTAAAAACAATATTAACTAAAAACTCAGGTTTTCATGTAGAGTTGTTAATAATCTCTGTTAAACGTAAGCCAAGATTTTCAATTTTAATTAATTATTCAACATGATGTTTCACCAAGTGATAAGCGAAACTTCCGTGTCATTTATGTGAATTGATCGTCTTATTTATTGGAATGGTTCAAATGGTATTAACAAAATATGTTTCATGCTATGAACCTATTGATATTTGCACGAATCATAATTTTTAATCAAAATTTGCATCGAAAGCAATTCGTTGAACCATGCAAAAATTCGTGATTGACGATGCAAAGATTACGTCCACGCCTCTAGCGTGAAAAATTAGAGGTTTCTAAGAGCGACACTCCGCAAAGTTGAAGTGAAATGTTGACTAAAAATTAATCATTGGTAAATAGGCTCATCAATTTGTTTTTCTTTCAAGTATAGTTTTTCATAGAAAATACCTCTCTCTTTCTAAAAGATTTGAGAACTTTGGTTTATTTGACTTACTTGTTCATGAGCAGTTCTATGAATTATTTCCTATTTTTGATAAACTCAAGTAGTAACCTTAAAAAAACAGAAAATCAATCAACTATGTAAGTCCCGTAATGAAAGAACATTCCACAATCATTCAATGAAAACCAAATTCAGTACTGCATGGCGGCAGAGAACCTTAATAGGTGAGTGTAGGGACATAGAGAGACATGTCCACAACAGTATAAATTCTTAAAAATACCGTAAAATCCTCTAGCTTTCCTTGAATATTGATATTTATGAAGTCATTGAGTTTTATATCATCTAATAGTTATCAATATTTGAAAAAGCTTTCGGTCGCCTACCTTGAGATTAAAAACTTGGGAACACCCATGTTTTTTGATTAATCAAGCACTAAATTCGCAGTTAAACTTGCTGTTTGAAATCAAAAATTTGCTCTCAGAACATCTTAGTAACTATGCATTTTCTTCTTTTTATTACATGTAAATCATATGTTTGTCTCTTACAGAGCAGACAGAGTCTGTCCTCAGTCCTTCTTAGGTATTTCTTCTCCATAACTCATTTGTGAGTAATTGTTTTGTGTATCCTGCAGACACATGTTTGAGGTCGACTATTGTCAACATAATTATTTTCTTGTCCAGCAAGTAACTACATAACTCTCATTCGTAGTCATCAATCAAATGTTTTAGTGACGTAAAATGTATCCAAAGCTGTCAATGAACAGACATCTTCACGATTTTGGAACTAGAGGCGATAGTAAAAATCTTTTCGTTGCCAATAGATTTCCTTGCTATATACGTTATGTTTTTGACCATTAAACTATTAAAATTAATACTCCTTCGAATGCAGAAATAAGTTTTTATGTATTTCATATACCTATCTTTTGCTAGTATATTTTCCTCGACCTAAACGATATTTGCGTTTTTAATCATCAACAATATCGAATGATGATTCCAGCTTGAATAAAATCTCTTTATTAATATGATATTAAAGCACTTCCATTTTTTTTTCAATCAGAACCGAAGTTAATCTGATTTCAACTGAATCTCGACATTATTCTGAAATTCTCGCCAAGTTGGATTCGCTACGTCAATTAAGTTCAGTCTTGAGGAAATGAGTTTGGGATAATATAACCTAGAAATTCTGAAATGTCAGGCAAGTGGAAGATTTCGGCCCAGCCGCCCGACTCTGAGTCGTTATTAAGATAGGTAAATATTCATGTGCATCGACCTACTAACGATCCGAATTGACAGCTTAATTTATACGTCGATTGTCTAGACTTTAATATACGATGCATTATCAAGGTCAGCTGACGCGTAGCCGCCATTTTTTGGAAGACATTTGAAGATCGTATCTATTCATACCAAAACTAAAATTCACATTTTCAATTCACATTTTTGAAGTTTTTCTTGAATTAAATCAACCCTATTAATACTTATTCATTATGAATCAATTACTGTCCGAAAATAATGCAGCTAATTTACCTAAAGCAGCTAAAATAACTAGATGAAACTTATTGTCTTTTTCGAGCTGGACAATTTATTGTATCGATTGAATACTGCATAATAACGGGTGTTTTTTTTTTAGAGGTATAGAACTTTAAGTTGGCATTACTGGTGAAGATGGCGACCGATTTAACAGCTGAGAAGTGATTTATTCTCAGTTTGGTTTGGCAATTCATCATGAATAGACTCACGCCTGAAAAACGCTTGCAAATAGTGCAATTTTGAGTCGAAAATAATGGTCCTGTACGGAATACGTATCGCGCACTACACCCATTTTATCGTTCAGCGATAAAGCGCACTTCTGGTGGAATGGCTACGTCAACAAACAAAACTGCCGCATTTGGAATGAAGATAATCATCAAGTGTATGTCAAAACACCGTTAAATCCAGAAAAACTGACTGTTTGGTGCGCTTTATGGGCTGGTGGAATCTTTGGTCCGTACTTCTTCACGAAGATGGCCAGAACGTTACAGTCAATGGTGATCGGTATAGAGCCATGATTACTAACTTTATCATTTCTGAATTGAACAACCATGATGTCCAGGAGCTGTGGTTTCAACAAGACGGCGCAATATGTCACACAGCTCGTGCCGCAAACGATTTATTGAAAGACACGTTTGGTGACCGCCTAATTTCACGTTTTGGACCTGTGAACTGGTCTCCAAGATCTTGTGATTTAACACCGCTAGACTACTTTCTGTGAGGCTATGTAAAGTCATTGGTCTATGCGGATGAGCCACAAACGCTTGACCATTTGGAAGACAATATTCGCCGTGTTATTGCCGGTCTACGTCCACAAATTTTGGAAAAAGTTATCGAAAATTGGACGTCCAGATTGGACTTCATCCGAGCTAGCCGTCGCAGTCATATGCCAAAAGTCATATTTGAAATGTAATGCCACAAGATAGTCTTTCAAATGAAAAAAAATTCTTGTCGATCGATTGATCCATCGTTGATTTATTGTAATTTAAAGTTCTATACCTCTAGAAAAATACCCTTTAGAAAGTGTTTCTGGATATAGAAGAAATCCCACAAATTTGCATTTAAAATCGGTTAAAATAAAATTACCACACTCGACTTAAGTTTCACTGAATATGTCAAAAACTCTACATATATATATATACACTTGATAATGGGTTAACCACCCGAAATATATGTAGAGTTTTTAATATATTCAGTGAATCTTAAGTCAAGTGAGTTAATTTTAATTTTATATTTTTTAACATAATGTTTCACCAAGGGATAAGCGAAACCTCCATGTCATTCACCTAAAGAATTTTCTGTTTAACTGTAATTAAACCTTATTTCCATTGGAGTAATTCTACTAAGTACATTTCAAAATTGTTGTTGAGGTTTTTCTCTTCTCACATAGAACAACAGAATGAAACAACTTTGAAGTGCGGCATTATCATTGAGTGAAATACCAATCAATTCTTACCTAAAAGTGATACGACTTTTTCAATTCGTTTCAGTGAGTTTATTTTACGGAGATTTTAGACATTGGAGATTTTTTTGGAGATTCCTCATTCAGCATACCCAAATGTTCAACAATGTTTGCCCTTTCATTGTTTTGGTTTCCAATAATAATATTCATATTGCCTTTTTCACTTGGTGTTTCATTTGTACCCAAAACTATAAACTGAGCCTCTTTTACATACATTCAAGAATAAGTTGTTATCGCTTAGCCATTCATTTATTATTGTCAGGTTTCTATAGATCCACTCTGCTACTGATGAAATGCGTATCTTCTTCGAATAATAGTATGCATTTTCCAACAGGTGAAACAATATCGTTATCACTTATATAATGAGAATAACACAGGACCTCAAATCGTTCCTTGAAGTAGTCCAGTGAAATGAGATCTTCATTTCGCTGGACATTATTGCGGAATCTGAATTATATATCCGCAGATAACAATGTCAAGAGCATTCGAATATATAGTATATAGTGGTGAATTTTCAAATACTTTTACACTTGTCCAATATCAATGTGTTTTAATAAATATAGGTACCCAAAAAAATTCCATTTCAGCTTTCTCCATAACATACTCAAATGAACAAAAAATGATGAAATTACATCTTCCTGATCTCGATTTTTCAAATCATTCGCTTATTTTTCTGCAGATTCGTGCATTCTATGAGTTCATATTTTGCATACACACAAAAAAAAGTTCAAAAAGTGGATTTTCGAAGGGGAAGGAAGTTTTCCGGAGTTAGTGAACTGTTGACTGACTAACATAATAAGTTCAGTAATTGGAAATGAATAATTATGAATACATACATTTAACAACTACATTCTTAATTCTCAATTACCCGATTCTACCCGAATTGAGACAATATTCACCTATTTTGAGACCAAACACCAACTACGACATTTCAACTGATACCGATAAGACAGAAAAGCATAGAGAAAGAATAAAGTTTATAGTTATTATGGTGTACAGTTTCATTCACAAGTGTTATGGTTTCATTATGGACTTTATGAAAAAAATATTTTATTTTATTTTGTTTGATTGCTAATAATATAATAATAATAGAATAAATTTATTGAGAAACATTCCTTACATTATAAAATTACATTCATTTCATTTGATACAATAATTACTACTAAGAAGAATGCTTTCAAAAGGACTGAATTCAGTTTTGAGTCTGATCTTCCATTCAGCCCTCGAGCAAAAATATTGGTTAAATTTATATTTACAATAATATACAACATTATTAAAAAAAAAAGAAAAAAATTACTCCAGAAATATTAAACATTTGAGACAATTTCACATGGTTAAGAACATTTGTGTCAAAAAATTATATAAACAATGATACAAAAAATCGATTCATACATTATTGCCTACATTCGACTCATCGAAGTACTCTGGCACACTATAGTATGCTTTGTTAAGAGCAGAGATTTAACTCTCCTCTTAAACAAATGAGCAATTTTTCACATCAATAATTATCCTGAATGAAGAGTTCTATAGAATACGAAAAAATTTTAGAATTGACGATAGCGGTAAAAAGTAGAATAAGTTTACGAATTTGCATATTGAAGTTATTTTATTCATCGTCAGTAATTGCTCATTAACTCGAAGTTTTGAACTGATGAAAAATTAACTTTGAAGCTCATTTTCAAATTTGAACAAAATATTAATCTAAATCCTACGTAATAACTTAACCATATATTATATTATACAGTTGCGCACCCTCATCTCTAAGGCCCAAAAACCTGCGTGATGGGAAATTCATAAATGTATACACATAATCAATAAAAGAAATGTATACTTTTCATAGTAACATTGAGATTATATTGAAAGTTCTAACGATCTAGAATTAAGCAATGATTTTATAGTTTCTGTGACTTCAGCAAGATATTCGGAGTGTCACAAACATAGTAATATTGTCTTTTTAGAGAGAAATTGTGGAGAAAGAGCCGAAAAAATGAGGAATAATTACATCTGTATGCACAAATAATTCTACCGTCTTTTCCTTTTCGGAATAATTCAAACCTTCGACTTGGTTAAAATCAAAAATTCGAAAAATACATCTCGGCAAAGATGGAGAAAAATTTAAACAGAAATAATCTGAGAGATTTTATAATAGAAAAACAATGACCGCCAGAATTGTATCTAATATCTGAAGTCGAAGTGGTTGACGTATTGAATTATTGTTTCAGCAAATTGATTAATTATCGCGTTAATTGACAACTTTACTAGGAAAATACTTGGTTCTACTAGGGTAAAATATTCAATAAAATCAATGAACGATCAACTCTGTGATAGTTCATATTTAATGAGAGGTAATAAGAAATACTTGTCTTGAAATCACTGACTGAACAATTCTTTATTCGACTAGTTTCGTATTTTTACGGCATTATCAAGAACATTTTAAAGAATTCATTATCAAAGAACATTCTTGATAATGCCGTAAAAGGCGAAACTAGTCGAATAAAGAATTGTTCAGTCAGTGACTTATAGACAAGTATTTGTTATTACTTCTCAGGTAAAATATTCACTTATACCCATTTTTGAAAAGGATTTAATAAAAATCGAAAAACTAAAAATTAAATTTTTGCAATTCAGTTCGATCAAAATTTCATTTGGAAGCGTTATTGAATGAAGCATGAATTCCACGAAACATTTAAAAAATTAGTTATTGAAATTGGGATGATAGAAAGTGTCAACGATTGGCATTTAATGAAACTATTTTCGAATATCAATCTCGTCAATTATTTCTAATTTAGAGTAACTTTAAGAATCTCGTCTGGATTGGTTCTGAAAAACAAAATCCAGAAAAAAAGTTCTGAATGAACCTCACATAAAAAAGTTTTCCCAAATTACACACTGTGCACTTTCGAGAAGCTTATTCAGATACCTGTCGAAATGAACATCCCACGCAGAACGTAAGAAATTCAATATTTTGCGTTGGAGACCGAAGGGACATTTTTAATTATCTTACCTTATAGTCAACACGCTTTCGTTTCCTGTTTTTGTAGTGGATATTGTGTTCGCAGCAAAATTTGTAAGGATGCTCATCATTCGTTAACGTTCCCTCAAATGATCGAATCTCACATTACCGATTCTTTGCGACACATAAGTAAATCAACTCTTGTGGAAATTCCACTAATTTTGTTGATGATTCGATCATTGGGAAAACTTATACACTTTAGCTCATATGACATATGAATATATATATATATATATATATATATATATATATATATATATATATATATATATATATATATATATATATATATATATATATATATATATATATATATATATATATATATATATATATATATATATATATATATATATATATATATATATATATATATTTATATATATCTATATATATATATATATATATATATATATATATATATATATATATATATATATATATATATATATATATATATATATATATATCTTGAAATTGATTTATTGCCTGTTTGAGGTATTTATTTTGAAAGTTTTTAGCATTAACAGGCTTTTTTAATATGAAAAAGTTTTATATTAAAAAGTTTTTTTTTTTAAACTTTTTCATATTAAAAAAGCCTGTTAATGCTAAAAACTTTCAAAATATATATATATATATATATATATATATATATATATATATATATATATATATATATATATATATTCATATATATAATAAAACAACCTTAACCAGCATTTACAACACAATATACACTCCTTCCCTACATTAGAGTTTTAGTTACAATCATTATTAAACTAAACATTAATAAACTATTAAACAGAAATAACATAAACGTATTCTACCAAATTCATCAATACAATCAATTTGTAATTTTAAATTTAATATATTTTTTGGTTGAATATGTATATTATGTTTCGTATCATTTGATCCCAGTTGGCTCTCTTCTTCTTTTTTTCCTCTTATTTTTTGTCGTGTTTCTTTTCCTTTCCCGTACCCAGTAAGTAACTAAATATTGTACTCAAGTTTTGTGGGTCACTTTTTCTGTAAAATGGATGATTTTTTAAGCGTGGTTTTTTTTAAATCGAATAAAACACAAATTCAAACCAATATGGTTTTCGTGAAGGCTGTTCTATTGCCATGGCAATTGGTCGTGTTGTTGAGAGGATAATCGACTCGATGGAGATTGGCGAGTGCCCAGTGGGTCTTTATCTCGATCTGACCAAGGCCTTTGACTGTGTCTCACATGAGAGGCTTTTGGAGAAGCTTGAGGCTATTGGTATCAGAGGAGAGCCGCTTGGGTGGCTTGCTGCGTATCTGAAGGGACGAAAACAGTTTGTCTCGGTACCACATAATAATGGAAAGGAGATGGTTTTTGCGAGTTCGAGGATAGATGAGGTTGAGCTTGGGGTGCCGCAGGGGTCGGTACTGGGCCCAGTTCTTTTCATATTATATATGAATGATTTAACGAATGTGGTTGGAGAGGCCATTTGCAATACATACTTCGCGGCTGATGCATCTTTTATTAATTCGGGGACCGGTGAGGTACTTAGAGCCAGATGTGAAGAAAATATGACTAACGTTTTGAGCTGATTCAATGATAATGAATTATTACTGAATATTTCAAAAACAAACATTATCCAGTATGGAAGTGTACAAAAAAAATTTAATAAATTTGAAATGATCATAAACGCCGACCGTTTATCTAGTGTGTCGTATGCCAGGTTCCTCGGAATAACGATGGATGAAAATCTAAACTGGAAGAAGCATTGTGGTGATCTCTGTGGTAGGCTTTCGAGCCAATCATATCTTATGAGAAATCTGAGAACGGTTTTAACTCTGCCGCAACTAGTAACTTTTTATAATGCAGAGATTCAATCGAGGTTGCGATACGGCATTTGCTTCTGGGGCCTTTCCTCAGGTGCTGCGGATATATTCACCTGCCAGAAACGTATAGTGCGTTCTATGGAGGGCATGAACAGTACAGTCTCTTGCCGTGGTCTTTTTGAGCGTTATGGAATTCTACCTCTTTTTGGATTGTTTTTGTTGGAATTGAGCAAATATGTTCATCTAAACAGGGACAGATTTCTCAAGAACAAAAATATACATGAGAAGAACACACGTGCCAGAAATGATATACGCGTATCATTCCAACGTCTCAACATAGGCAGAAAGTCTGCAAACTGTATGGGTCCAACACTCTACAATCACCTGCCCCTTGACATCAGGGAGGCGAAGAGCACGGTTTGTTTCAAACAGAAGTTGAAGAGGTATATATTGACGAACATGTTTTATTCTTTAGAAGAGTATCTTCCTAGTGTTTCTTAAATTTATTATTTATGATTTGTAAATATCTGACGCTTTCCACACATTTTAAATGTATGCATAATGGAAATAAATTATTTGATTGATTGATTTAGGGGATGAAAAATAAATGCTATTCGATTCACAGACTTAACCGATATGCTCACAAAATTTCACGAAAATCGGTGGGGGCATTTTTCCATCGGTGGTGCTTGTGAATACCGTGATACAAGAATTTTATAACTATATAAGATTTCACTTCTCAATGCTATTCGGTGATTCGGCTAATCGCCTCGTTGTATATAATATACAACGAAACGTCAACAAAAATAAAGTTTTTCATATTAAAAAAAGCCTATTATTGCTGAAAACATTCAAAATATTTGTTGTAACAACTCATCTGCAATAAAACAAATATCTTGAACGGGCAATAAATCAATTTAAAATATATATATATATATATATATATATATATATATATATATATATATATATATATATATATATATATGAATATACGAAATATCTTTATGTTTTGATGCTGTATAATCTTCAATTACAAGAGAAATGAATTTCAGCCTTTAATCTTTTTTCATCAATTCTCAATTAAGAATTCTTCGTAGTGAAGGCTTATCCTGGTACCTCCTTTTTCACTGAAAGACTTTTACCTTCTTCATGTGATTGGATAATACATTTTCGTTCATTTTCAGGTATGAAATAAGATTTCAGTTTCAGGCAGTTGAATTTTTCGTTTTCATTTCTATTCGTTCAGTCAACGAGGTAGCTTCAAATCTACAGTTCGATATTTTCTATATTTTCTGTGAAGTTAGTGCCTATATAAGTTTGTCTGTTTCTGGCGTTAAGTCAACTCCTGAACATTTTGTGGTTTTACTTCTATTTAATAAAAGGTAAGTTTCTTCATATTTCATCCATCAAAAAATTCATGAGAATAGAATACACTAAATATAATAATATTAAAATATTATTTTAATATCATTATAAAATATAAAATTATTATATCGAAAAATATAATATTTTATTATATCATCTTCAAAAATTGAAAAAATATATTATTGAAATGAGGCCAGTTTATAATTGAAATAAACTTATATTTCACAAATAGTTGTAATGGAAAATAATATTTCAGACAAAGTGCAGGTTATAAATTTATTAAGATTAAACCATTGTCAGTGGTTACTGAAGAGAGTATTGTAGATGAGTAATGACAACAAATATTTTGTATGTTTTTAGCAATAACAGGCTTCTTTTAATATGAAAAAAATTATTTTTGTTTTTGACTTTTCGTTATATATTATATACAACGAAACGTCAACAAAAATAAAGTTTTTCATATTAAAAGAAGCCTGTTTTTGCTGAAAAAAATTCAAAATAAAATATCTTGAACGGGCAATAAATCAATTTGAAATATATATATATATATATATATATATATATATATATATATATATATATTTTATTTCGAAAGTTTTTAGCAATAACAGGTTTTTTTTTGATATGAAATGTTTATTTTTGTTGACGTTTCGTTGTTATATTACAACTTTATCAAAACTAATGAATAATTGAATTTATGAATTACTATAGATATCAAATGTAAAACTCATTTTTTAGAAAAATCAAATTAGTTATTTTTTTGTATCCTCACTCAATGATTTTCATTATCAGAGGAATATTTCTGGCTTAGCATTCGCTTCGGAAGTTTTAGTCTTCTTCACCATGAGGAAACCTCTGAAAAACTCATGGTAAGCCAGGTGACTCTAATAAGATTCATATTTACATTTTATAATTACATATAGTTTTTTATATACTTATCCAGAATATGTATATTGTTGGTTTATGTGTGTGAAACTGAAGGTGGATCTGGAAAAAATGAGTGTTGAGATGTGATGTTTGGTGATTGTTGTGCGTTTATTTTACGAGTGTTATTTGTGAGGTTTATTAAGTTGTTGTAAATCGAATTAAGATGTTTAATGTCTCTTCTTTCATTTAGTGTGTTTTCAAAATTTTTACGAATGTGTAACATTTCTAAAATTTCTCTACTTTTTTTGTCCCTTTCAGTTGCCAAAATTTTCGTATTTTTGTAATCAAAATCATGTTTTTCTGCTATTTTATGTTTATGTAAGACTGTGATTTGAGTTTTCGCTTATTTATGCGCTTTGATTCTTTCTTCGAGGTTTTGTGCTGTTTGTCCGATATAGCTTTTATTGCAATTGTTACACGGAATATTATAAACTGTATGAGTTTTTCTCTGAGTTACAGTTTTACTTTTCAATTTTGTATATATTTCTTTGATTTGATTTTTGGCAGTATGTGCTATACTTAAATTATAAGGTTTTAATATTTTCGCAATATTTGTACTTAATTTGGGTATATATGGTAAGGGAATGTAATTATTTTCGTTAGATTTACTTCTTTTTGAATGTAAAGTATTACATAATTTATGAAATATCATAATGTCATATAATAATCAAAAAAAGCCTGTTATTGCTAAAAACTTTCGGAATAAAATATCCTAAGCAGGCAATAGATCAATTTCAAGATATATATATATATATATATATATATATATATATATATATATATGAAAGTTTTTAGCATTAACAGGCTTTTTTAATATGAAAAAGTTTATTTCTGTTGACGTTTCGTTGTTATATTACAACTTTGTCAAAACTAATGAATAATTGAATTTATGAGTTAAATCAATTTCAAGATATATATATATATATATATATATATATATATATATATATATATATATATATATAGTATGAATATACGAAATATCTTTATGTTTTGATGCTCTATAATCTTCATTTAAAAGAGAAATGAGTTTCAGTCTTTAATCTTCTTTCATCAATTCTCAATTAAGAATTCTTCGTAGTGAAGGCTTATCCTGGTACCTCCTTTTCCACTGAAGGACCTGTACCTTCTTCATGCGATTGGATAATACATTTTCGTTCATTTTCAGGTATGAAATAAGATTTCAGTTTCAGGCAGTTGAATTTTTCGTTTTCATTTCTATTCGTTCAATCAACGAGGTAGCTTCAAATCTACAGTTTGATATTTTCTAGATTTTCTGTGAAGTTAGTGCCTATATAAGTTTGTCTGTTTCTGGCGTTAAGTCAACTTCTGAACATTTTGTGGTTTTACTTCTATTTAATAAAAGGTAAGTTTCTACATATTTCATCCATCAAAAAATACAGTGGAATAGAATACACTGAATATAATAATATTAAAATTCATATAACGAAAAAAAATATATTTTTATATATTATCTTTGAAAATTGAAAAAATATATTATTGAAATAAGGCCAGTTTATAATTGAAATAACCGTTGATTTCACAAATATTTGTTATTGAAAATAACATTTCAGACAAAATGCAGGTTATAAAATTTTTCAAATTAATAATTACCAATGAATTGTCATAGTTCTCAATGCAAACATTGTAGTTAGTGTTCTGTATATATTTTATCAAATTCATTTTCAGATTTAATATATCTGAGTCAATTTACTATGCGAAAAGCTCTCAGATTATGTCGAATTTATTTATGTGTTGAAAATTTTGCGATTGTAGTGGCTTCGGAAGCTCTTCATTCTATACATTTGGGTTTTTTGGTTTTGAGAATGCATAATATCATAAAGTAATGGAAATATTTCATTGTGAATGGGCTTATTTGTTGAGTCTGATATGTCACCATAATTGCACCTTTTTAAATATTTAATAGTGTTGGCGTTTACTTGATGTAAATCCATTATAATTGAATATAAACTTAAATTCAAACACTTGAACTTATGATTTACACTTTATTGACTACATAGCATGACGCGTTTCGTCGTTACAAACGACTTCATCATTATTCTGTAAGCATCTGAAGAAGTCGTTTGTAACGACGAAACTCGTCATGCTATGTAGTCAATAAAGTGTAAATCATAAGTTCAAGTGTTTGAATTTAAGTTATATGCACCTTTTTTCTAAAAGTTTTTAGAAGTTTTTATGAAACTTCTTTCTAAATTAAATGTGATTTTCTTTTTCATTAGCTGTAATAGTAAACCAAGAATTATTGAAATAATAATTAATCCATATACGAAATGAAAATTGAATAAGAGTATTCAAAAAAATAGTGTACGCTGATTTCTTTCTAAATTCAATCATAAGTTCATAAGTTATCATAAGTTCAAGTGTTTGAATTTAAGTTATATGCACCTTTTTTCTAAAAGTTTTTAGAAGTTTTTATGAAACTTCTTTCTAAATTAAATGTGATTTTCTTTTTCATTAGCTGTAATAGTAAACCAAGAATTATTGAAATAATAATTAATCCATATACGAAATGAAAATTGAATAAGAGTATTCAAAAAAATAGTGTACGCTGATTTCTTTCTAAATTATAATTTATTTTTCATCAGCTGTAATTGAAAATTAAGCAAATTGAAATAATATTTATTAATCCAAATAAGACATACACAATCAACTTCTATAGTTCGAAAAAATATTGAACGTCGATTTCTTTGAAAATTATTCTATTTTTCATTAGCTGTAACCAAAAAATAGAAAATCAACATTCATTGAAATAATATTTCTTAATCTAAATATACAATGAAACATCAACTTGTCTCATTCAAAAAAGTATTGAACGACAATTCATTGAAACTTGTCAATTTCCCACGCCTAAAAATTTGGTTTTGGGATGTAAAGCGGTTCAATTTATTTTGTAGTGTAGCTCCAGTTATATTGAATCTTTGAACATCGTCCTTTGAAATAGAATTTTTGCTGTACTCCCGTACAGCGTTTTCCCTTAACGTGTCTTAACGTGTCATTGTTGTAATTTCTGCTTCTGCTAATACCATTGAGAACCGTGGTGCTAAAAACTATAACACGCGAACATAGTTTTCATAAATATTAATTCACAGTCACAATGGAGTAAAAAAACAGAACAGAAGAAAATTTTCGGTATTTCGACAGCTTTTGTGCCTTCCCCAAGAGGTTCAAATTATTGATATACTTACAATAAGAGTAACAATTTTTTCTGTTAATGATAACACTATGTTAACTGTAATTTCGAGTAGATTTACCATTTTTATATATTCACATATAATATCATTGTAGTAATTTTTTTTCTAATTTTTAGTAAGCTTGTTTTAACTGAAAAACGCACAGAAAAAGTCAAAATCGAGAATTGTTTTACTGAATGAAATTTCAAACTAAATTCACCAGACCGATTATTCCCGTTACCTGAATTATTAATATATATATATATATATATATATATATATATATATATATATATATATATATATATATATATATATATATATATATGTATTTATTTTGCGTCCTTCCAAAAACGGGTGTATTATGCGTCCCCGAGAAATACCCCGAATTATATTATTATGATTGTGTATACTGGTTCTTTTAGACATGACGAATCTGAATTGGCGTTTTTATCTCCAATTTTCCAATTTTTTTTTTCGTGTATACTTTTTTTCCATTTAGAGTTGTATTTTGCATCATTACACTTTCGTAATTGAGCTGCGCCCAATGTATATAAAAACCATCTGTAGCTTGATTTTGCTTCCGAAAATATATATTTTTCAATATCTGTATGTATTTTGCGTCATGGTTGTTGCCAAATCTATTTAAATTCGTTAATATGTAGTAAGCAGTGTAATTTGCGATATTAGTATAATATATTGGTGGAATTTGCTTTTAGATATCAGTTTATGTAAATTTTTTTCAATGATTTCACAAACAAAATTTGAATTAAATCAAAACCTTAATAATATAAATAACTTGAATGATGTTTCATCTTCTTTCGTAAACAGAATCATTACAATTAACTCCACCAGCAAATTGAATATTTTTATACATGAAGTGAATACATGTTCACTTTAAAGAATTCGAGTGCTACTTGAAATCAGTATTCCATATTGAGTCGAGGGCTCAAAGTCCCTCAGAATAAGGCTTCGGTCTTTCCAAGAGATGAGCCTAGTACCTATGAGGAACTAATGAAATGTCAAATCAAATCAAATACGTTTATTTAGTTCTTTGGTTTGGGATACATTGTTTAGTAAATATATATTCAAAGGGCGGGAGGCTATAAGGTTTTGCAACCTTCTTCAACCCGTGAAGAAATGTGCGGAATGACAAAAAACAGATGTAACCAAAAAACCACTTCGAATGTGTGAAATATTTATGCAAATTAACAAATATCTTATGAAAAATATTATGAAAATATATTTTGAAAAAAAAATGAGTGGTGTTTCAATAAAATTGTAATTATACACAACAATTTGTGTGTAGTTTTCAAATATACAAAAATCTTAAGCGGTGGTCACAGTTATCGGAAATACTTGTGTGAGAAAATAAAGCGAATCAAATCAAAATTCGACAAAACACAAAGCTAAGGGGCAATTTCATTTCCATTTCTCTATATTCTTATCTATATCTCTGTCGTATATCGTTTTTAAACAGTAACTATTTCACTTGAAGTACAAAATGTCCCAAGCGGCGTTAAATTGGGCGTTAAATGCCCAACGAAATCACAGAGTTGAAAAAATTAAATTACGGTTAAACAATATTGAACTTCTGTTAGATACATTTGAAAATATCCATTAAAGGATTGTGAATGTTGATTGTGACATATCGAATGAGGAGACATTGAGCGAGTGCATTATTTAAATTCACATAGAAGCACTCAATCCATGCAGTAAAATTAATATAAGGTTGCCTAAAAGACACTAAGTCACATTCGAGAGTTGATACGGCAATTGCCTTGATTTCTATCATTCCTTCAGGAGTAATGAACAGTAATGAACAGATTTCTGATACACATGAAATGCATTATGTAGGTACTTGAAATCTTTATTGAAAGGTGAAGTTTTTTCAATATTAAGAAGCTTTCGAGAAAAATTACCGCTTGATCTTTGAAAAATCCCTTTCATAATAAAAGAATCAGTACACATTAACGTGATAATGCTTTCGGAGTTGCCGAAATTGTCGAAGAACCTGGAAGGGAATTTAGAAAATTTAAAGGTATAATACTCATTCTCGTGCTTTAAAATCGTTGGGCGAACACGTAGATTGATGGGATACGTTGCTTATTCATACATCCAAGTGAAATAGATTGAATTACGCATACTTCGTGGTAAAGGTCCGTACACTGCCTTATCGTTGTTATTAAGATCTCACAAAACTAATAACAAGTTAAACATTATCATAAAGATAAAATCAAAAGAGGAATCCAAATTCCGAACTATTTCAGATGTGATATAGGTAATAGTCCATTGAAATGTTACAATTTTTAGGCATTTATCAGAGGACGCAATTTTATTGTTGGGACATGTGGAGGGGGTTGCTAGAAGCTTATCTCTGAGTTTGTGGGGTTGTAACCCTTGTCCCGCGGCCGCCATATTGGAAAAGGGGTGTAAACGCCTTTTTATCCATATCTCTTAAACTATACATCTCACCAAAATTTGTGAAGACATAATTTGTAGCAAATCGCTTTGTCTACAATTTTGTCTATCAAACTTTTTCCGATAATATTGAAAATAAAAAGTTATTAACAAAAATATGTGAAATGTTTTCCAAAAATTTCCTTTTTTGTGTTATAACTTTTTTTTTTTCAATTTTATCGGAAAATTACCTCAAACCAATATTGTAGGCAATTCGATAACAAACAATTTGACCTATAATTTTTTTTATTCACATGCATTTGCGAGGGTTTTGGAGCGCTACAAAGCCGACTACTCGCCACAATCTGGTCACAATGGAACGTCAGATTTACTTATACAATATACTTTTATTTTAGATATCGTTTTTAATATTATTTGCAACATTATTATATTATTATTTAATTCTAACTGACCTTTTTTCTTACCATAATACTTACAATATTATTCTTTTTTACAATAATTTCTAATGCGACTGTACATTTACAAGAACTAGAAGAAGGTAGAAAAGGTCCAAGTTACCGTTTGGGGACAAGTTAACATTTGCCTGCTATTTTTTTATTATTTGCGTTTCAAGGTTCAGCTGTTTTCTCCTCTATTTCTTTTTTCAGTTGTGCTACGTTTCTCGCCACGTGTAGACGTATTAAAAATTGTGAACACTATTTTCAATTAAGCAGATATAATTCAGAGTTTTGCGTGCAGAATTTTTCATTTAGTGATAAGCTTGTGGCTTTCTTTAATAGTTCATCATGAGTGATTGTTTTATTTGTAAAAAGCCTCTCGGGGATGACAAAATAAGAACTGTGAAAGCTAGAGGAGTAAAAACGTTGCTTGATCGAGCAAAGGCCAAAAACGATGTAGAAAATGAACAATTTTTACAAACTGTTTCGGAAGTAACTGTGCATACGCAAAAATCATCTTCAGTTTCAGAAATTGTAGAGACAGATTTTGATTTTTCGCTTAATTGCTTCATTTGTGCAGAAACATTTGCAGATCAGAGTCATTTGCGTCAAAGCCGGCAGAGGACAATCTGTCAGGTACGAAATGAAGGTACAAAAAAAAGCATTCTGGACCTTGTTCTCAGACGATCTGACGACGAGGCAAAGGCGTTACTCCACTTTCCAATGGGGAATAAATGCAAGGTTCAATGTAACATTTCAATGGACTATAAGCAGAAATTGACAGAATCAAATCAGAATTGAAATAATTCACTAAATTATTTCGACTAAGACAGTAAAAGTTCAAACTATTGGTTCAGTTGATGTGATTATAGAGGATATCGAATTTCATCAATATTGTTCTAAAATGAGAATCTGTAACAAAATATTTCCCGTGTATCATTCATAAATTCATGGCAATGGTTCTTTCCGCCATTTCAATGTATATGCTTCTGAAATACAGAAACATAAGCTCGATATCCTTATTGTTTTTCTATTTCGAAATCTTGAATGGGTTAATTCGACACATACTTTTCTATACTTTAACTAGGTACTTCACCTACTGCTTTAACTTCATGATATTCGTGGAGAATAAAAAAATAACACCCATAGAGTAATACACAAGGACTTAATCACAAATATTTATATTGATATCTATGAGACATATAATTACTACTTAAAGTTAATGATTATTCAAATAAAAGTAAGTGTCCAAGCTTTTGCCTTCGTTATGGTCATTCAGTAAGTTTCCTTCTAATGACAGATCAATATCATCCAAAACTTTTCCCTTAAAATGGCCAACATTTCCTCCCTCCATCAGCAAGAGAAGTTTGAAAATCTAAGCTGTTTGGCAGATGTCGTCCGGCCACCTGAAATATATGAAAAGAATGACACTATGAGATAACGTAAAACATACGAAGAATCGCCAGCACGAAAAAAAATTGCACGTGAAGATAATCATTTTCCTGGTGTATTGTGTAAATGTTCATTAAAAAACTTCACAAGAATAACCTCTATAAAAATGGGTGGAACATTAGAAATTATATAAACAATTTATAGTTGCTCAAAAAAAAACATTGAAAGTTTGATAATCAGTTAAGGTACAAATCTGAAAAACTTCTAGTTTCCTCAAAAAGTATCAAAATACACTGCTATTGGAAAAATTTGAAAGCTTCCGTTGTTTCATTAGTATTGTTATGTTCGATGCGATAAAATGTGAATCAAACTGAAAATTATCAAAATTCGAGGTTAATATGCCGAAAAATTTTGAAAAGTTTTTTCAACAACACAAATAAGCAGTTGATTCGAAAAATCAGAATATTGTCTTTAAAGTATCTGATCTAGAGAAACATCAAAAATGTTGAACCTAAAGATGTGAGTAAGCGCTAATTTTTATCAATTATAATCTTAGTATTTTAAATAATTTTAGTATTAATTAATAGTAATTACATTTTACATCAATTTTCTTTTATGTTCCTTAAAAAATAAATTAAATAGCTGTACTTACCTTCGTTCTTCAAATCTGAAACTGAATAAATCATCACTTCGCATTAAATTCGTTTATATTTTACGCTTAATTCGCGCTCAATTCCCAGAGATTAATTTCAACCAAATTCAATGTTGCCATATTCTATGGGACGCAAAATGAATACACTTGTTGAATAGACATGTATAGAAGTATACATTTCGAGGAGGGCTTTTGCGGCAGATGCTCCACTGCTAGTCTTCCACGTGAACTCTCCGGGTTTGGAGAATTGGTCAACGTATCGCCAATGTGGCGACTATTTATCTTTTACGGATAAATAGTTTTTTTCCAGGTTCGTACACCTTGAACTTGACTACGCCGTTCTGAGGAGAGCCAATAAGCTCGAAACACGTGTCAACGGCTGCTTCTAATTGAGTTACGGGCTAAACCGATAATTATGTTTTTGTCATTTGTTCTTTTCACCGCAAGAAAATTCTTCATTCCTTATTTACTTAGTCGGTTGAAGACTCCGTTAAGGATAAATAGTCGCCACATTGGCGATATGTTGACCAAATCTTCAAACCCGGAGAGTTCACGTGGAAGCCTAGCAGTGGAGACTTCCTTTGCAGGTGTGTTCTTTTGTTGTGGATTCCATCTCCAGGTTCGTACACCTTGAACTTGGCTACACCGTTCTGAGGAGAGCCAATAAGCTCGAAACACGTGTCAACGGCTGCTTCCAATTGAGTTGCGGGCTATACCGATAATTATGTTTTTGTCATTTGTACTTTTCACCGCAAGAAAATTCTTCATTCCTTTTATATATATATATATATATATATATATATATATATATATATATATATATATATATATATATATATAATGGTATATTGTTCCGGGAATACATCCGTTGGTTTGTTGAGTGCCTGTTGGGAACAGGCAACTGCCTGTTCCCAACAGGCACTCAACAAACCAACGGATGTATTCCCGGAACAATATACCATTATATTTTCCATCCGTGAATCTCTACGTTCAAACATATATATATATATATATATATATATATATATATATATATATATATATATATATCATATCAATAGAGGAGAAGACGAATTAAAAACAAACTCTGATGTTGCACCAAAAATTACGTTATTTTTCATTCGAATAAATTTTGATTCTAATTACAACAATCACTTAGCTAAAAATAAAGAAACGAAAAATAATGCGTATTCTTTAACTCATTAATTTCTTCCTTACAAGCTCATTTCATTTTATAACTAAATGCATTTAAATCCATCATCTCAAATATCCTTCTTTTTTGTATGACATGACTTATCTGCATCTTCTAACCTTTAGTTTTACGTGACCAGTTTTACCGACGATAACGATATATGTTCAACGACGCCTAAGCGCAGCAAAACTCCTTAAAATATTAAATAAAAATATCAAAGGAAATACTTTATATACAATACATATATATATATATATATATATATATATATATATATATATATATATATATATATATATATATATATATATATATATATATATATATATAATTGTATTAATATTTTTACAGTGAAAATTGAGAATTGAAATTACATTTCAAAAGTTTTGAACTCGACTGGGATCGACTGGAACTTTTGAAATGTAATTTCAATTCTCAATTTTCACTGTAAAAATATTAATACAATTATTCATGTCCGCACGTGGTGAGGTTAACACGACTAAATTACTGTTCTTTATATATATATATATATATATATATATATATATATATATATATATATATATATATATATATATATATATATATATATATATATATATATATATTATAATTATATTATATAATTGAAATATATAATTTATTATTGATTCATTTGAAAGAGTTTTACGAATATTTTATCAATACAGAAAATATATTCTTGTGTTGATGCTCTGCAATATCCACTTACATGTTTAAATGCTTGGGGCATAAATCATTGTTTATCAATTTTCAATTAGTGAAGTCCTGTACTGCACTGAAGTACCTGCAATTCTTCGTGGCGCAGGCTTATACTGGAACATCCTTTTTCATTGAAGGACCATTACATTCATCATGTAATTACCATGTATTATCCAATTGGTTTATATATTTTTGTCCATTTTCAGGAATAAAAAAAGATTTGAGTGTTAAGCAGATGAAAAATCTCGAAATCTACTGTTCAATTTCATTTGTCGTATGAAAATAAAATACTCTAAATATAATCGTGTGAAAATGATTATCATATCATAAAAAATGATGCTTTAATGTATCATTACTATATAATGAAATAATATATTAATAAAATATACCAATTTATTTTTGAAAAAACTACTTTTTTAACGAATATTTTATGTCCAGAATAATATTTCAGACAAAATTCGCTCTATAAAATATTTAAAATTGATAATTATTAAAGAAATGACATAGTTCACTATACAAACATTGCAGTTATTATAGTTTATTTTTAAGATGTAACATTAGATAAGGTAACTGTATTAGAGTAAATTTAATATGTGGAAAGTATTCTAATTATGTCGAAGTCTATTATGCATTATCTTACATATAAAATTCTCGTGTCAAAGTTTTCGTTCCCATACTCCTCCGAAACGGCTTGACCGATTCTCATGAAATTTTGTGAGCTTATTGAGTAGGTCTGAGAATCGGCCAACATCTATTTCTCATCCCCCTAAATGTTAGGGCTAGTCCACCCCAAAAATTTTTCTTTATTTTTTAGACAAAATTTTCAGTTTTTATTTTTTATGATACAACATACTGAAATAGATACAATCCCAAATTTTCACCCTTCTACGATCAACCCCTATTTTTTATAGCTATTTATTTCTTTTTATAGCTATTTTATGACATTGTTGGCAGGAGATTTCAGGCAGACGTTGCCAGTAATTCCCCGTGGAACGCCTGAAGGCATCACCTTTATGGAATAACGTAAAAACATTATCGCTAACCACTAATATGAAAGTTCAACTTCAAAATGATCAAAGTGCAGCACAATTTTCCAAACAATTGTTAGCTGTTGGAAATGGAAAAGTCCCAGTTGATGCGACATCTGGATTAATTACTCTTACCAACGACTTTTGTCGATTTGTAGACTCTCAATTAGCTCTTATTAAAAATGTTTTCCCAAACATTAGTGAGAATTATCAGAATTATGCTTGATTAAGTCAACGAGCAATTCTTGCCACAAAGAATAATGATGTACACGCACTGAATGTCACCATTCAATCAAAAATTGCTGGCGATTTGATGACATACAAATCCGTTGATTCCATAACAAATCCCGATGATGTAGTAAACCATCCAACGGAGTTTTTGAACTCTCTGGAGTTACCAGGATTTCCTACACAGAACTTGCAACTCAAAGTTGGTACAGTTATTATGATATTGCGTAATTTGAATCCACCGCGACTTTACAACGGTACTCGACTTTCGGTAAAAAGACTTATGCCGAATTTGATTGAGGCAACCATTATTAACGGAAAGTACGCAGGTGAAAATGTATGTCTTCCTCGAATACCAATGATTCCGACTGATCTTCCGTGTGACTTCAAACGATTGCAATTTCCAGTTCGCTTTGCGTTCGCAATGACAATTAACAAGTCGCAAGGCCAATCGCTTAGTGTTTGCGGGATAAATTTAGAAAATTATTGTTTTTCACATGGGCAGTTATATGTTGCGTGTTCACGATTTCGGAAACCATCCGCTTTTTTGTGTTAACGTCAGACCAATAAACAAAAAGTGTGGTTTACCAAAGAGCACTTATTAACGCACAATTCAGTATTTACTTTGGATTCACTTTCATTTACTCAGAGAAGTTCAAGTAAATAACACTTCATTTTTGTAATCGAAATGACTTCATTACTGTTGTGAAATGAAACAAAATTTTTCCGTTTGACATATAAAACAAAAAAGAAATTTTTCTTCATCTTTAAATCACCAAACGAAATGTTACATAAAACGTAGCCATCTGGTGGCGAAACGGAGTTCGCCGGGTTTGCTAATAGATTTTTAATATTTTTGCAGTAGTTTTCACAACTATTTATTCTATAAGCGTAGTAGCAAGGTTTAAAACTTGGTTACTTTGACGTTTTTCAATTTTGTGTTCGAATTCGTGAAGTGATGAGGATATTTCATTTTAAAATGGATCTGAATAGTATTTTGCTTATTTGAGTCAACTATGTCACTATAATTGCGAATCTAATCATTTCTGTTGGGATTTGTGGAACCCAATGTTATATTCGAAACTCAGATGACCAAAATGACACTATCTTTCTAGGTTATTTAGCCACCATGCAGATTTCACAATGTAAACCTCAAAAAGCCAAATCAATGTTGAATTCGGTCACAAAATTTGTTTCGTTAGGGGTCTTTATCTTGGAGTTGAAGTTATTCACCCTGAAGTGTAATATAAACGTGACTTTCGAAACTTGGTTAGGTGTACATAGATGAAGTGGCGAAATAGAACAGTTTTTTGATCATCTATTTTGAGATCAAAAATCGACGAGGTCATCTTTTTTGAAAAAAAGATGATCTCGTCGAATGGCCTCTGTCACGACCGATTTTAAACAGGCCATGAAGAGCGTAGTCCGGTGGGGAAATCGAGCAAGTGGTCTAGTCTCCTAGTTGGTTGTTCCCATAGTTTCAAGCATTATTTCAACTATTTTTATATATTCCGAAGGTATAAATAATATTATTGGTATTTCAACATACTAAATATTATTCCTGAGCAGATATTCCCTTTATCTTCTTTATATCATTTAAATAATATAAAATTTTCTCGATTGAATATGTGGAAATTTGATCTACACTGTCTGGAATGTTCTTGTACCTTATCAACCAAATGTCTATTTAAGTGTATTTGAAGTCATAAGGTAAAATCCACTTTAAATCAGTGTACAAAAACTGGTTCCAGTTCAAAAATACTGTTACTAACAGGTCTTAATTCACTGTAATTTGGTTACTTATTATTATAACTATATATTAATATTATTATATTGAAATTATTATTGCGACTTAAATAATTTCTCCACCGTTCTTTTAGGCTTTTCGCAAGTAAGGGCACTTTTTTTGACAAATAATGTGTTGAATAGGAAAAATTGAAGGAACCGCGTGAGGTTCCTTGCGAACCTCACGAGTGAAGGAATCTCGTTCTTTTAAGCTAACAATCCTTCCAAGTGAAACAAATAGGAAAATGCAAATCACAAACAACTGAATATTTTGTTGGAGCCCAATTAACTCGTGGTATAGATTTCATCCATTTACTATTCAAAAATTTATTTTTAGGGAAAGTTTGATACTGGTTGCCCACCGACTTTGAGGGTGCTGTTGTAATTTCATTCACAACCAGGAATTCAACAACAATTCGCAACAAGTTTTCACATCTTCCAGGCTTCAAACCTACTAAATCACCTACGGAACACCTTCGCTTTACACTTTATTTTTTCAGAAAAATTATTCATAAATAATCCTTTCTCAAAACACAAATTTGATTTCGATTCACAAAACATTTCTTTTTTATAATTTGAAGGTACATATGTTATGGACCATTTATCATCGCAAGCACCTTTATTTCACCATACAAAATTGAAGAATAGGGAATTTCTACGGTTTCAGATTACCAAAACTGTAAAATATATAACTTCAAACTACGAAAGTCTTAACCAACACAAAATTGGTTTCGTTTCACTGAAATCGGTACGCACACTAAACAGTTCGTTTTTTATAGTTTGATGTTGGGATTTCAACAAATTATCAACAACAACACATGTATAACACTATACACATTTAAAAAATATATAATTTAACTTATATCTCAAACTATTCAACTTCAAACTGCGAAAGTTTTTAGAAGCGTGCTGTTTGCATTATTATACAAACTAATGGCGGGGTTGTGAAGTTTCTAGACCACCAGCGCCACAGTGCCACATACTCATTTACAGCCTGTTTAAAGTCGGCCGTGCCTTTGTGCTATGTGGTTGAATTGTGGCGATTACACGTTCTAGCCTTGCCTAAGGTTGCTGGTCATCTGAAAAAAGAATACATCTGAGCGTATATGATGCAGATGTGAAATATCATATCTGTATATATTTTTATGTATTGGCGCGTGAATTTTATGAGGTTGTTGCGTGAGAGGATGTAAAACCGTATTGAGAATCTAACATTATAATATGTAGATCGACAAACTTTCAGAAAAAAAATTTTAAATAATTTGTCAACGCCATTCAGCAGCGATATCGGTCTTTTTTCAAGATCAAATATGTAATGCTAAAGAATGAGGAAAAATAATTTCTTATTCACTTTCTAACTATTATAATTGTATATAACAAATTATTCTTATAATTAGTTTGTTAAGTGTAATGTTTCCATGGGTTTTTAGACCTAAGCACTTAGTTGATTTAAATTATAATAACACTTATAATTGTTATAGAGTATGGATAATATCATTTATTTATTGAAATAATAATAATCTTTATTTAGCAATATCTATTATATATTCACATATACATTCAAAATATATAATTTACAATTAGATGCTCAAAACGAACTTAGCTAATTTACGCTTGAATATCTCAAAGTCACTAATTGTTTTTATGGAGCTAAGCAATTTATTAAATTCGTCGAATCCTTCATAAAATAAACTATTTCTAGATTTAGAAAGCTTACAAAGTTGCATGTAGAAATTGCCAGCATTTCTTGTAATATAATCGTGCACATCAATAACACATATTACATTTTTTATTAAAATATCTGGTAACAATTTGCTTTCAATTTTATATATAAATATATATGTAGCAAAAAGTATTCTCTGTTTAACTGACATCAGTTTTAAACAATTTAGCATGCTTTGGATTGGAGTATATCTATTACATTTCAAAATTGTTCGCATAGATCTCTTCTGTAACTTTTGAGTTTTTTCTTTTGTCAATCCCAATAACAGAGTGGAACAATATACAAGGAGTGGCATTATTATTGAGTTAAACAGCAATAACTTCACATATATCGTTAGATTCTTTCCAATTCTTTCGAGAAAGTTGATTTTCTTGGGGATTTTAGACGATATGAAGTCTACATGATTATTGAAATCAATTACTCATCTAACTAACGCCTGAATATTTATCAAGTTTTCCCCTTTCAATGTTCTGGTTTTCAATTTCAATATTTATATTTTCGTTACTAATTACCCCAAGAATTTTACTTGTAACAAAACTATATTTTTAGACTTTGTTACATTCAGCGATATGGATTTAGACTTTTTACGTTGAGCGATATAAATTTCAACTTTGTTACGTTAAGCGATCAATGGATCGCTTAACCATCCATTTATTGCTGGCAAGTCTCTATTGGTCCATTCTGTCATAATCTGTATATTTTTACAACTAATATAAATCATTGTATCATTTGCGAACAATCGTATAGAGCACTTTTTACATCGAAAACAATATCATTAATGTATAAGGAGAATAGCAGTGGACCTAAGCCCGTACCCTCAGGTACTCCAAAATCAACTGCAATGCTGCCGTAAGTATCGTGAACAGCTTTTTTCAACATGAAAAATCCTATCATTAATGTATAGCAGCGGAGAATAGCAGCGGATTTAAGACCTTACCCTGAGGTGCGCCAAAATCAAATCGATTTCGAAGAAAATCTAAAGAACACCCTTGAACGTAACTCTTTTAGATCGTGAATGTAATTAAGTATTAAAAAATTTGTAAATTTGTATATATGTATCAAATATACAAATATTTGTTTAGTATACAAATTGAAGCATTTGTTCACTTAACCTTCGAAACCAATTTTAACTAGTTTTTTCATGGTTATGCTTCGGAACTATAGAATCAAGTATTTGTTTTATACTATCAACAAATTATAGACTGAAACAGCCAGCAATATCGTGATCATCCCGTATTATTTCATTATCAAATTTATATCCGGAAAAGTTTATTTCATATATCTCATAATTTATTTCGTTTTCAAAAAATAAAAACGAAATACCCAATAAGATGTGCTATTTTATCAGTTTGAAGATCAGTGCTTCATTCAATATGGATTTAGAATAGCGCATTGAGTTATTTTCCTGTGTTTTCTTAAATTTTTGGTTTTTCAAATTATGATATATGATATGGAATGTTTGTTTCAGTTTATCAACTATAAAATTTACGAAATGGATGATTACTGGTGCATTGATCACTCCTTCTTCAATTCTCTTCGAAAGAGTAGGTCTGTTATGGAAATTCTCCAAAATTCTGAAGATGACGTCAATTTAAGAGACAAAAATGGATGGACAATTCTGCACAATGTCGTAAAGCTAGGGAATGAGGCATACACCGAAAAACTTTTACAAATGGGAGCAGACGTGAACGCTATAACCTCCAATGGGTTCACTCCGTTGCATCTAGCCTGTATGGGCAAGCATGAAGAGTGCATCGACGTAATTCTAAATTATGGACCATCGATGAATGTACAACATTCCAAGTTTTCTACACCCCTTCATTTATACATTTTAAGTGGAATGAAGAATGTACCACTTCTAAAAAAAATATTAAGTAAGGGTGCCGATCCTAACATTACAGATATGGATGGAAATACAGCCCTTCACCTGTTAGCTTTCCGAAAACATACGGAGAAGATGGAAGAATTTGTTCGTTTATTGATGGAATATGATGCAGACATTAATGCCATTAATGAAGAAGGACACACACCAGTACATGCAGCAGTAAATGTAAGCTGTGGAGTACTGGTTAATGTCCTATTGCAGGAAGGTGCTGATGTAAATATTAGAGACAATAGGGGTAATACGGCGATAACGAAGGCCTTTTCTGCACCTCTAAGTAGTGCTGATATATTAATGAATCTTGGAAAGCATTTAGTAATGCAATACGAATGTAATTTTCAGGTAGATCTTGATATGTTGAATTATATTATTGGTTATGAAGATTTCATGATTTTCAAGATCAAATGCGGAGACGAACTGTTGAACCTGAAACAAAAAATGTTTCCTAACACTACCATCAGTTACTACGATATATTGATAGCTTACCCTAATAAATTAGCGAAATGCCTAGGTAATGATGTTATTCTGCAGACTTTAATGATTTTTGACGAGAGTGAATATATTTTTGGAAATCGGATCGTCAGAAATTTCAAGAAAGGACTGAGACTCCATAAAGCTACTGAGAAATTGAGAGAAATTTTCAATGTTGCGTTTTCGTCAAGACCAGGTTTGTTTATTGACGAAATAATAGAAAGACTTGATAACAGGACCATAGAAAAATTGAAACAATTATAGCTTCTCAGAACAAAATTATCTATCTTTTTATATATATATTAAAATCGAAAATTAAAAAAGAAATGATAATATTTCATATAATTTTATGATAATAAAGTAACAAATTGATGAAAAATAAAAGAAATAAAAGAAAAACGAAAATAATCTAAAAGAGAGGGATCAAATATGCCGACGATTTGGGACCTGAAGACACGATTGATAGATTGAGACATAGATTATCATACTCAAAAAATTGGAATGAAATAGCGATGTGAAACAGGCTTAAAAGACATAAGTTTTATCAGGCTGATATGGTCACATCAGTATGGACAAATGCCCCACGGAAATGTGGATTGTGAATATGAATAATCCCAAAATAAATTGGAAACAATCACACAAAAGGAGCTGGGACCAATGTCACAACCAAAAATTTAAATAAATGAATGAGCTGATGTGGTAAGTTATCAACAGTATATGATATTACTTTTCAAAATTTCAATATTTGGACTAGTAGTCTGTGAACATTACAGATCAGATCATATTCTTAACCTCATAAACCCTAAAGTTATGAAAAGATTTCTCAAGTGAGAGACCTTCAATCCAATAATTGGGCATTAGAGACGACTGCGAAAGATAACATACATATAAAGATATAATCTACATCTATATATATGAATATATATATATATATATATATATATATATATATATATATATATATATATATATATATATATATATTATTTTGAAAGTTTTTAGCAATAACAGGGTTTTTTTGAAATGAAAAATTTTATTTTTGTTGACGTTTCGTTGTTATATTACAACTTTGTCAAAGCTAATGAATAATTGAATTTATGAGTTACTATAGATATCAAATGTCAAACTTATTTTTTCAGAAAAATCAAATTAGTTTTTTTGTATCTTCACTCATTGATTTTCATTATCAGAGGAATATTTCTGGCTTAGCATTCGCTTCGGAAGTTTTAGTCTTCTTCACCATGAGGAAACCTCTGAAAAACTCATGGTAAGCCAGGTGATTCTAATAAGTGTGATATTATTTTTATACTTATCCAGAATATGTATATTGTTGGTTTATGTGTGTGAAACTGAAGGTATATCTGGAAAAAATGTGATTTTTTCCAGATATACCTGGAGATGTGATGTTTGGTGATTGTGTGTGTTTATTTTACGAGTGTTATTTGTGAGGTTTATTAAGTTGTTGTAAATAGAATTGAGATGTTTAATATATATTATTATGTAAGGCTGTGATTTGAGTTTTTGCGTATTTATGCGCTTTGATTCTTTCTTCGAGATTTTGTGCTGTTCGTCCGATATAGCTTTTATTGCAATTGTTACACGTTTTTTCCAGATCTACCTTCTACCAGTTTCACACACATAAAACAACAATATACATATTCTGGATAAGTATAAAAAAGTATATGTAATTATTTATATGTAAATATGAATCACACTTATTAGAATCACCTGGCTTACCATGAGTTTTTCAGAGGTTTCCTCATAGTGAAGAAGACTGAAACTTCCGAAGCGAATGCTGAGCCAGAAATATTCCTCTGATAATGAAAATCAATGAGTGAAGATACAAAAAAACTAATTTGATTTTTCGAAAAATAAGTTTGACATTTGATATCTATAGTAACTCATAAATTCAATTATTCATTAGCTTTGACAAAATTGTAATATAAAAACGAAACGTCAACAAAAATAAACTTTTTCATTTCAAAAAAAGCCTGTTATTGCTAAAAACTTTCAAAATAAAATATCTTGAACAGGCAATAAATCAATTTCAAGAAATATATATATATATATATATATATATATATATATATATATATATATATATATATATATATATATATCAGGAAATTAAATTTTTTTGTGCTTATGGAACTGAATGAAATATTTAAGAAAATGAACACTAGAACATTCATTTGAAAAATCGAAATTAATCAAGAGAATGTTATATTAGAGCTAGATATGTGAACGTGTACGATGTGATGTCTCCATTATACTTCAAGGGATAAATGTTAGAGAAATATTGAAATCGATGCCACACCTGATGGAAGTGCGAGACATATATGTTATCAGTCGCACCACGTCCATCGAAGTGAGGCAACGATTCCAACCTCCAAGCATCTTCTTGTGACTTCAAGCGGAAGATCGTAGAGTAATGGATACTCTACAATTCCATCTATAGAAATCAGTAGAAAACACCTATCTCAGATTACAGACACATCAAGCATCGAAATTTCACATATCTTCTATACCTGTAGGTATCTACTAAATTGCAATGTCTATTTGACAAATATCATCGAACGATGTTTTCAAATGTCAATAGGTTGCGTTATAAGTACGCTCGCGTTTATTACCGTATTTCAGGGGCCTATTCGGCGATATTTTTAAGGAAATGAAATTTTTTTGTGCTTATGGCACTGAATGAAATATTTAAGAAAATGAACACTAAAACATTCATTTGAAAAATTGAAGTTAATCAATAATTGGAGAATGTTATAGTAGAGCTAGATATGTGAACATGTACGATATAACATTCTCTTGATTAATTTCAATTTTTCAAATGAATGTTCTAGTGTTCATTTTCTTATATATATATATATATATATATATATATATATATATATATATATATATATATAATAACAAATATATTTTGACCGGTTTGATAATAATAAAAAATATGTAAAATGTATGTAAATATGTTGAAAATGAAACAAAAATTTCATTTGTTTTCTCGAATTTCAGGTTTTTCAATTATAATATATAATACGGAATATTTGTTTCAGGCTAAATATACTCAACTATAAGAATAACAAAATGGACGAATACTGGCGCATTGATCACTCCTTCTTCAATTCTCATAGCAAGCAAATATCTGTTATGAAAATTCTCCGAAATTCGACTCATTGCATCAATTTGAGGGACAAAAATGGCTGGACCGTTTTGCACTGCGTTGCGAACCTCAGTAAAATGTCATATACCCAAAAACTTTTGAGAATGGGAGCAGACGTGAATGCTATAAGGTCAAGTCAAGTTCCAATGAGTTCACTCCGTTGCATCTTTGGCGGGGTTGTGTGTATGATATTAATTGATGAACTTGTGTTACACTACCGCCTGTTTATTGATCTGATGTGTGAGGGAAGGTTCAATTGAAATACACTTCGAAGTACTTTTAAATGTAACTTTATTTTAGAACTAATAATATGGTAGGATATGACTTCTTAGGACGAACTGCTATCTAGACTCGTTTCTTCTCAACTCTCTCGAATCTTTCCATGTCTCTGCTTTTATACATTTCCCTTCGATAACGTACTCCGATGGGAGGTGAAAGATGAACTATGAATTGCCAGTCCGAATCGAGGATATTCGGAGAAATTATTGCAATTAAAACATAAAATGCAATATTTTACAATACTATAGATTACTTTAGAAACGAGTCTGAGAAACGAATAACAAAGAATTTAATACTTAAATATGGTACCCTATTACCCTTGGGCAGGTGTCATCAGCCGTTTTTATTGACTGCCGGCTTGGTTTCTTTTGATTCCATGAACAGGGTGCAGTACATTTCTTTGCAGCTTGATTGAAACGAGAGTGATACCAACACATGTTAGCAGATCGTGGCTCACGGGGAATGGAGGGTGGTTGTGAACGTGTTCCAGAATACGCACTGTTGGGATTGCTTGAATAGTGAGATTCCTTAGAACTTTGTATTTCCCGTTTGATGGTACTTAGTTCTCCTCTTACGTGTGAGAGTTGTGTACTGAGTCGTAACAGAGCACCGAGATCTTGAGATGCGGAGGGGTCTTACTGAAGCAGCCGAGATCATATTCCTAGCTGGCAGCGCGGTGTAAATAGAATCAGCTACTTCAGAAATTTCTATTTCTATTTCTAGCGACCGATGTGATTGGGTCGCTAAGATGGGGCGCAGATTGTCTGGTAATATGCTTAGCCATATGCTCCTGACTAGTGCTTCTGGTACCGCAGACCCTGCAAGGGCTTGTAGGCGACGAAGGAATTGCGATGGTTTTTCGTCCCCCATGGCTTCGTTTTCCAGCAGCTGTTTAGTTTTCTGATCCTGGCTGATACTCAGTCGTTTGATTAATTGTTGTTTCAGTACGGAATATGAGTTATTGTCCACTGGACGGATCACTATATCGCGTACTTCGGAAATATATTTCGAAGGAAGTTTCGCGAGAATGTCATAATACTGTATCACAGGATCCGTAATATTCAACCGTGTAAAGCACGCTTCGACAATCACAAACCAGATTTCCGGATCTGTGTGATCAAAATTGGGAAGGTTAGGCACGGGATTCACGTCACTGATGTTCGCGACGTTCAGAGTTGTCATGTTATTATGCATTTTTTTAGAGATATACAGTCACTTTGAATATAAATTTGAATGAACAATACTCACTTCTTATATATTTCCGCACTTTGAAATCTGTTTACTTGAAATAAGGTACCACTGATGTATCACTTCTTCCACTCACGATCAGATCACGTCGGGGTCACCAATTTGGCGGGGTTGTGTGTATGATATTAATTGATGAACTTGTATTACACTACCGATTGTTTTTTTATCTGATGTGTGAGGGAAGGTTCAATCGAAATACACTTCGAAGAACTTTTAAATGTAACTTTATTTTAGAACTAATAATATGGTAGGATATGACTTCTTAGGACGAACTGCTATCTAGACTCGTTTCTTCTCAACTCTCTCGAATCTTTCCATGTCTCTGCTTTTATACATTTTCAACAGTATTTAACAATGGAAATCTACGTGACAATTTGACAGGATTTAGGATTTACAGATTCAAGAATCATCGATTTGTACATAATGAAAAATGAAAATTACAAAGAGTTTATTACTTAACGAGGGTACAGTATTAAGCGGAACGTCCAAGTTAGTTACTATAAGTTTTATTACTGTTCCCTTCGATAACGTACTCCGGTGGGAAGTGAAAGATGAACTATGAATTGCCAGTCCGAATCGAGGATATTCGGAGAAATTATTGCAATTAAAACATAAAATGCAATATTTTACAATACTATAGATAACTTCAGAAACGAGTCTGAGAAACGAATAACAAAGAATTTAATACTTAAATAGGGTACCCTATTATGCTGGACGTGCAAATCAGTTATATATAGTTTTATTACCGACCTTTCAATAGTGCACCCCAGCGGGAGCGGTATTAGCCAAAAGATGGCAGGTAAAAGCTGAAATATGAATATGAGACGAAAATGAGCCGCCACACATCTATCCTGCATGAGCAAGCATGAAAACTGCGAGGACGTAATTTTAAATCATGAACCTTCAATGAATGTACAACATTTCAAGTTCTGTATACCTATTCACTAATACATTTAAGTGGTATGGAAAATGAACGACTTCTGAAAAAAATGTTAAGTAGGGGTGCCGATCCAAACAGCAAGATAAGAATGGGCATACAGCCCTTCGCTTGTTAGCTAATCGAAAATCAACGAAGAGGATGAAAGACTTCGCTCGATTATTAATCAAATATGGTGCGGACCTCAAATCCATAAATGAAGAAGGAGAAACACCGGTACATACAGCAGTAAATGCAAACTGTGGACTGATGGCTGATGTACTTCTCAAAGAAGGAGCTGATATGAGTATAAGGGACAATATGGGTTATACTCCAGTAACGAAGGCCTTTTCTGCACCGCTGCGTAGTGCGGATATATTGAGAAATCTGGGAAACCATTTGATAATGCAACACGAATGCAAATTTCAAGTAGATCTTGATATCTTGCATTATATTATTGATTATGATGGCTTTATGAACTTCCAGATCAACTGCGCAGACGAATTATTGAAACTAAAACAAAAAAAGATTCACAACTATAATATCAGTTAGTAAGATATTTTGATAGCTTACCCTCATGAAGTAGCGAAATGCCTCGGCAATGATGATATTCTGCAGGATTTAATAATTCTTGATGAAAGTAAATATAATTTTGGGAATCGGATTATCAGAAATTTCAAGAAAGGGATGAGGCGTCATAAGGCTGCGCAGAAATTGAGAGAAATTTTCAATGTGGTCCTTCCGTTTTTACCCAGTGTGTGTATTGACAGAATCCTGGAAAATCTTGATTCCAGGAACATAGAACAATTGGAAAAATACAGGGTGTCTCAAAACGATCCAACTACTTTAGTTGGAAAAAAAATACAGTAAACTTATTATTTTTCTATACATTTATTGAAACGAATTAAAAGATAAGGAACAAAATTTTACTTTTTAAACACTACATTATTTAAATGACGGCCACCACGTTGACGGCACTCCTCAAACCGTTTGCGTACACTTTCAAAAACTTTTTGAAGAAGTGGTCGAGGAATACTCCTGATTTTTTCTTCAATATTGTTTCTTAAATGTGTCAAATTTTGTGGATTATTCTCGTAGACTATGCTCTTAAGATAACCCCACAAGAAAAAATCAGGTGGAGTCACGTCAGGGCTCCGCGGTGGCCATTCAATATCACCTCTTCGTGAAATCACCTTTTCTTGGAACAACTCGTGCAATGCAGCTAAAGAGTTGTTAGTGGTGTGCGATGTGGCCCCATCTTGTTGAAACAATGTCAGCCGGTTATAATGCCCACATTGTTGCAGTTGAGGCCCGAAAAAATTGCGTATCATGTCCACATAGCGAGCAGAAGTTACAGTCACTGCATGTCCTCTGTTGTCTTCATAAAAATACGGCCCAATAATGCAGTTCGCTGACATAGCGACCCACACAGTCACTTTGGGGCTATGCAACGGGCGCTGATGTAATGTGTGTGGATTCGTTTCTCCCCAAAAACGATAATTTTGAAGATTGACGTATCCGTCCAAATGAAAATGTGCCTCATCGCTAAAAAAAATGTTGTTGAAATTGTTAAATCTCTCTAACATAACATTCACAAAATTTAATCTTAATTCGTAATCATTATCATGAAGAGCTTGCACAATCTGAATTTTATAGGCCTTTAGGTGTAAATCAGATCGCATTATGCGGTGAATTGTCGCTCTTGATAACCCCAGCTGAGACCCACGCCTTCTAACGCTGAGTCGAGGCTGTCTCACGAGGACGCCCGTGATGGATTTCGCCAATAGTGTTTCCAGTTGTATTGAATGTCTGGATCCAAGCTAAAATTGTTGCATTGCTTGGAGTTTCCGCAATCTTACGCAATCGATAATGTAACCGATACATCCGTCGAACTCTAATGAGTGATCGATTGTTCTCGAAATACGCGCGCACGCAAAACGAACGTTGCTCTCCCGTGTACGGCATGAAGGCAACTAAAAATTTAAGAAACGCTCTAGTAAACGACGCTCGCGCCACCCCTCCCCCGCGCCTTGTTTGCTTCTCGCTCACTCTTGAAATAGTTGGATCGTTTTGAGACACCCTGTAGAAGTTTCTCAGAACACTTATAATTATTATTAGGTATTCATAATTTCAATTATTATTTATTATAATTTATTTCTTATGTAATCTAATTTATTTTGTTCACTAAAAATGAAAACAAAATACTCAGTAATATGTCAAATTTGTTCAGTTTGTTTGGATAAGTAAATTCAATATCGATTTCAATTGACTCATTGAATTATTCATTTTTTCTCGAATTTCATGTTTATCAATTATAATATATAATACGGAACATTTGATTCAGGCTATATATACTCAAATATAAGAATAACAAAACGGACGATTACTGGTGCATTGATCACACCTTCTTCAATTCTCATAGCAAGCAAATGTCTGTTATGAAAATTCTCCGAAGTTCGACTCATTGCATCAATTTGAGGAACAAAAATGGCTGGACCGTTTTGCACTGCGTCGCGAACCTCGGTAATATATCATATACCCGAAAACTATTGCGAATGGGAGCAGACGTGAACGCTATAAAATGGGTTCAATTCCAATGGGTTCACTCCGTTGCATCTAGCCTGCATGAGCAGGCATGAAGACTGCATGGACATAATTTTAGATTATGGACCATCGATGAATGTACAACATTCCAAGTATTGTACACCTCTCTATTTATACTTTTTAAGTGGAATGGAAAATGAACTACTTCTAAAAAAATGTTAAGTAAGGGTGCCGATACTAACATTCAAGATAAGAATGGAAATACAGACCTTCACTTGATAGCTAATCGAAATTCAACGGAGAAGATGAAAGAATACGCTGGATTATTAAACAAATATGATGCGGACTTTAATGCCATAAATGACGAAGGAGAAACACCGGTACATACAGCAGTAAATGCAAACTGTGGACTGCCAGTTGATGTACTTTTCAAGGAAGGTCCTGATGTAAATATGAGGGACAATATGGATTACACTCCAGTAACGAAGGCCTTTTCTGCACCGCTTCGTAGTGCGGATATATTGAGAAATCTGGGACACCAATTGATAATGCAACACGAATGTAAATTTCTGGTATATCTTGATGTGTTTTGTTATATTATTGGATATGAAGGTTTTATGAACTTCAAGATCAAGTTCGCAGACGAATTGTTGAAACTGAAACAAAAAATGATTCACAAATCTATTATCGGTTACTACGATCTTTTGATAGCTTCCCCTCGTAAAGTAAAGAAATGCCTCGGCAGTGATGATATTCTGCAGGCTTTAATAATTTTTGATGAGAATAAATATATTTTTGGTAATCGGATTATCAGAAATTTCAAGAAAGTAGACGTTATAAGGCTGCTCAGAAATCGACAGAAATTTTCAGTGTTGTCCTTCAGTCATTACCCGATTTGTGTATTGACGAAATCCTGGAAAATCTTGATTCCAGGAACACAGAAAAATTGGAAAAATAACAGTTTCTCAGAACACTTATTATTATTATTAGGTATTCATAACATCAATTATTTATTATAATTTATTTCTAATATCCTATAATTTATTTTGTTCACTAAAAAATTTAATATAAAAACGAAATACTCAATAATATGTCAAATTTGTTCGGTTTGTTTGGATAAGTAAATTTAATATCGATTTAGAATGACTCATTGAATTATTCATTTGTTTTCTCGAATTTCAGGTTTTTCAATTATAATATATAATACGGAATATTTGTTTCAGGCTAAATATACTCAACTGTAAGGATAACCAAATGCACGATTACTGGCGCATTGATCACTCCTTCTTCAATCCTCATAGCAAGCAAATGTCTGTTATGAAAATTCTCCGAAATTCGACTCATTGCATCAATTTAGGGGACAAAAATAGCAGGACCGTTTTGCACTGCGTTGCGAACGTCGGTATTATGTCATGTACCCAAAAACCTTTGAAAATGGGAGCAGACGTGAATGCTATAAGGTCCAATGGCTTCACTCCGTTGCATCTAGCCTGCATGAGCAAGCATGAAGACTGCATGGGCATAATTTTGAATTATGGACCGTCGCTGAATGTACAACATTCCAAGTATTGTACACCTCTTCATTTACACTTTTTAAGTGGAATGGAAAATGAACGACTTCTGAAAAAAATGTTAAGTAAGGGCGCCGATCCTATCATTCAAGATAAGAATGGAAATACAACCCTTCAACGGAAAGGATGAAAGACTTCGCTCGATTATTAATCGAATATGATGCGGACTTTAATGCCATAAATGTCGAAGGAGAAACACCGGTACATACAGCAGTAAATGCAAACTGTGGACTGCTAGTTGATGTACTTTTAAAGGAAGGTGCTGATGTAAATATAAGGGAATATATGGGTTATACTCCAGTAACGAAGGCCTTTTCAACACCGCTTCGTAGTGCGGATATATTGAGAAATCTGGGAAACCAATTGATAATGCAACACGAATGTAAATTTCTGGTATATCTTGATCTGCTTTGTTATATTATTGGATATGAAGGTTTTATGAACTTCAAGATCAAGTTCGCAGACGAATTGTTGAAACTGAAAAAAAAATTATTCACAACTCTACTATCAGTTACTACGATATTTTGATAACTTCCCCTCATAAAGTAGCGAAATGCATCGGCAGTGATGATATTCTGCAGGCTTTAATAATTTTTGATGAGAATAAATATTGTTACGAATTATGGGTTTCGACGGATAAATTCCAATAACTTTTAACAATCAATAAATATCCTTTATTAACAACTGAAATATAAATACAACAACGTCAAAGTCACTTCTGTTTTAACCTTATTTGTCAAGAACTCTACTATACCGACACTCTACTCTGGTTGCTACTCTTGTTCTTCTCTGACGATCTCAAACTGGAATGACAGAGGCAGTTCGATGTCCTGAACATCGACACTGCAACTCTAGATGGGCTCTGTGGTCGTGCCTACGACGGTTCTCAACAATCTCATCATTTCTCCCAAACATCCATAAACCATTGAGGGCAAATCTGTAACACTGCCCCCCTCTTAGTTTTGATCGTCCCGATCAACGTCACAATTTTCTACTAAGCTCCCTTCGTAGTATTTCGCCAACCTGTCCAGATGTACAACTTTCGGCTTCGATCTTGGAGTGCGTTGGATCCTGTAAACGACGTCATTCATTCGTTTCGTAACCTTATAGCCTCCTTCCCAGGCCTGTGTTAATTTCGGAGATAAACCTTTCTTCCGTTGTGGGTTGTACAACCACACCAAGTCCCCTTCTTTAAATCGAACTGAATTTGCTTTTAGATCGTATCTGGTTTTCATTCGATCAGTGCTTGCTTCCATCTTATCTCAAACTAGCTCATGTATCTGATTCGAATGCAGTCTCAGCTCATCTGCATATGTGCCTACTTCCAAGCGTACTTCTACGGGGCTACCAAACAATAGATCACATTGCAATCGTAATTCTATTCCAAAGAGTACCTTTGCTGGAGTGTGACCTGTAGTGTCATGAACTGATCCTCGATAAGCCATCGGCAGTACTGGTAAATGTTTGTCCCAATCTTTCTGATGATCAGCTACTACCTTTGACAAATACTGTTCCATTGTACGATTAAATTTCTCTACCATTCCTTGATAAAATTTTTCCATTACCTTGTTCAAAATGGTATACAAGTATAATTTTGGTCCACAATTCCAACACACCGCCCAGGATCATTTTCAAGTCTAAAACAAATAAATTAGTTATGGCACAAGTGCTTACTAAAATATGGAATAATTTTCCATTTTCTATAATCTGAGTCCTTGTCTTATTCCCCTAAACTGAACCATAGCTTCTTGTCAAAACCTTTGACGCAGGAATAAGACTGTACTTTTAAGGACACTCTCTTCTTTGCGGAAGCCTCAATAATTCCATTCCATTTACCGTTCAATTCACGCTTTTTATCCTCCAGATCTAATACCTTTGTACTTCTTATTTTTGCTACTTTAGATTTCAGGGCTCTCACCAATACATCACATCCTGTTGATCTTCTTCTCAGTTGTCGATGTCCCCTGAGTTGACCGTTCCTTAACTGTTCAACAGATCCTTTACTCTGTTGTGCCATCATTCCTTCCGGAGCCAACACATAGCCCAATCCATTGAGTATTTTGATTTCTTTGAGGGGTTTGTTCTCTCCTTTGCTCCTACCTTTACGTACACTTTGTTTTTTAAGATAATAGGCAGAGGAAACCTTGCACTCATTCAAATGTTCAGGATTAGTTAGTTTTCCACCTCTACCAGACATTTTCTTTTCTTCTACATCTATCACAAAAGAATCTCTTTTTTCTGGACTTTCCTCCTTTCGATTCTTCATGTCCATTCCCTGTCTGTCACCATTCACCATGTTTTGCTCTAATCCTATTACATTATCTAAATTACCTGGAATCCTTTTACTTGTCTCATTAAAAATCACATCTCCTGGACACATGAGTTCATCGCTTACTGGACTCATTTCACATTCCAATTTAACCTGTAATTTCCCTTTGTCCTTTCCCAAATTTGCAACAAAATTTAATAAATGCTGCCTGTCTTTCCGTCTTTGCTGTTGACGCCTTTGTTCGTTTTCCAGTTTTTCCTGTTCTCGTCGTTTTTCCTTCTCCAGCCGACGTTTTTCCTCCTCTACTTTTTCCTCTTTTCGTCGTTCTTCTTGCTCCGCGAATTTTTGCATTAGTTTTTCGAACATTGCCTCCATTTTTGTTAGTTTCTAGTTATTGGTTTATCCTATCCCACTTCTGACACCAGTGTTACGAATTAAGGGTTTCGACGGATAAATTCCAATAACTTTTAACAATCAATAAATATCCTTCATTAACAACTGAAATATAAATACAACAACGTCAAAGTCACTTCTGTTTTAACCTTATTTGTCAAGAACTCTACTATACCGACACTCTACTCTGGTTGCTACTCTTGTTCTTCTCTGACGATCTCAAACTGGAATGACAGAGGCAGTTCGATGTCCTGAACATCGACACTGCAACTCTAGATGGGCTCTGTGGTCGTGCCTACGACGGTTCTCAACAGTCTCATCATTTCTCCCAAACATCCATAAACCATTGAGGGCAAATCTGTAAAAATATATTTTTGGGAATCGGATTAAGAGAAATTTCAAGAAAGGGTTGAGACGTTATGAGGCTGCTCAGAAATTGACAGAAATTTTCAGTGTTGTCCTTCCGTCATTACCCGATTTGTGTATTGACGAAATCCTGGAAAATCTTGATTCGAGAAACATAGAAAAATTGGAAAAATAATAGTTTCTCAGAACACTTATAATTATTATTAGGTATTCATAACATCAATTATTTATTATAATTTATTTCTTATATCCTATGATTCATTTTGTTCACTAAGAATGAAAACGAAATACTCAATAATAAGTCAAATTTGTTCAGTTTGTTAGGATAAGTAAATTCAATATCGATTTCAAATGACTCATTGCATTTTTTATTCGTTTTCTCGAATTTCAGGTTTTTCAATTATAATATATAAAACGGAATATTTGTTTCAGGCTGAATATACTCAACTATAAGAATAACAAAATTGACGATTACTGGCGCATTTATCACTCCTTCAATTCTCATAGCAAGCAAATGTCTGTTATGAAAATTCTCCGAAATTCGACTCATTGCATCAATTTGGGAGACAAAAAGAGCGGGACCGTTTTGCACTGTGTTGCGAACCTATTAAGTTATGTACCCAAAAACTTTTGAAAATGGGAGCAGACGTGAATGCTATTAAGTCCAGTGGGTTCACTCCGTTGCATCTAGCCTGCATAAGCAAGCATGAAGACTGCATGGACATGATTTCAAATTATGGACCTTCACTGATTGTACAACATTCCAAGTTTTGAACACCTCTTCATTGATTCTCTTAAGTAGAATGGAAATTGAACGACTTCTGAAAAAAATGTTAATTAAGGGTGCTGATCCGAACATTCAAGATATGGATGGAAATACATCCCTTCACTTTTTACCAAATCGGAAATCAACGGAGAGGATGAAAGAATTCTCTCGATTATTAATCAAATATGATGCGGAACTCAATGCTATGAATGAAGAAGAAGAAACACCTGTACATTCAGCAGTAAATGCAAACTATGGACTGCTGCTTGATGTCCTTTTCAAGGAAGGAGCTGATGTAAATATTAAAGACTATAGGGGTAATACTCCAATAACGAAGTCCTTTTCTGCACCGCTGCGTAGTGCGGATATATTGAGAAATCTGGGAAACCAATTGTAAATGAAACGCAAACGTGAATTTCAGGTATATCTTGATGTGTTGCATTATATTATTGGTTATGATGGCTTTATGAACTTCAAGATCAAGTGCGCAGACGAATTGTTGACACTAAAACAAAAATTTCATTTGTTTTCTTGAATTTCAGGTTTTTCAATTATATTATACCTCATGAAATATTTGATTTAGGCTAAATATACGCAACTATAAGAATAACAAAGTGGGCGATTACTGGCGCATTGATCACCCCTTCTTCAATTCACATAGCAAGCGCATGTCTGTTATGAAAATTCTGCGGAATTCGAATCAAGGCATCAATCTGAGGGACAAGAATGGCTGGACAGTTTTACACTGCGTTGGGAACCTCGGTAATATATCATATACCCGAAAACTATTGCGAATGGGAGCAGACGTGAACGCTATAAGTTCCAATGGTTTCACACCGTTGAATCAAGCCTGTATGAGCAAGCATGCAGACTGCATGGTTATAATTTCAAATTATGGGCCTTCAATGAATGTACAACATTTCAAGTTTTGTACACATTCATTTATTCTTTTAAGTTGATTGGAAAATAAACGACTTCTGAAAAAAATATTAATTAAGGGTTCCGTTCCGAAAATTCAAGATATGGATGGAAATACAGCCCTCCACTTGTTAGCTAATCAAAAATCAACGTAAAAGATGAAAGAATTCGCTCGATTATAAATCGAATATGATGCGGACCTTAATGCCATAAATGACGAAAGAGAACCACCGGTACATACAGTAGTAAATGCAAACTGTGGACTGCTTGTTGATGTACTTTTCAAGGAAGGTGCTGATGTAAATATAAGGGACAATATGGGTTATACTCCAGTAACGAAGGCCTTTTCTGCACCGCTTCGTAGTGCGGATATATTGAGAAATCTGGGAAACCAATTGATAATGAAACACGAATGTAAATTTCAGGTAGATCTTGATGTGTTGTATTATATTATTGGATATGAAGGTTTTATGAACTTCAAGATCAAATGCGCAGACGAAATTTTGAAACTGAAACAAAAACTGTTTCACAACTCTACTATCAGTTACTACGATTCTTTGATAGCTTCCCCTCATAAAGTAGCGAAATGCGTCGGCAATGATGATATTCTGCAGGATTTAATAATTTTTTATAAGAATGAATCAGATTTTGGGAATCTGATTATAGGAAATTTCAAGAAAGGGTTGAGACGTCATAAGGCTGCGCAGAAATTGAGAGAAATTTTCAGTGTTGTTCTTCCGTCTTCACCCAATGTGTGTATTGACGAAATCCTGGAAAATCTTGATTCCAGGAACATAGAAAAATTGGGAGAATAGTAGTTTCTCAGAACACCTATAATTATCATTAGGTACTCATAATATCAATTATTTATTATAATTTATTTCTAATATCCTATAATTTATTTTGTTCACTAAAAATGAAAACGAAATATCTAATAATTAGTCAAATTTGTTCAGTTTGTTAGGATAAGTAAATTCAATATCGATTTCAAATGATTCATTGAATTATTTATTTCTTTTCTTCAATTTCAGGTTTTTCAATTATAATATATAATACGGAATATTTGTTTCAGACTAAATATACTCAATTATAAGAATAACAAAATGGACGATTACTGGCGCATTGATCACTCCTTCTTCAATTCTCATAGGAAGCAAATGTCTGTTATGAAAATTCTCCGAAATTTGACTCATGGCATCAATTTAAGGGACCAAAATGGCTGGACAGTTTCACACTTCTTCGCGAACCTCAGTAATATGTCATATACCCAAAACCTTTTGAAAATGGGAGCAAACGTGAATGCTATTAAGTCCAGTGGGTTCACTCCGTTGCATCTAACCTGCATGAGCAAGCATGAAGACTGCATGAACATTATTTTAAATTATGGACCATCGATGAATGTACAACATTCCAAGTATTGTACAACTCTTCATTTATACTTTTTAAGTGGAATGCAAAATGAACGACTTCTAAAAAAAATGTTAAGTAAGGGTGCCGATCCTTACATTCAAGATAAGTATGGGAATACAGCGTTTCACTTGTTAGCTTATCGAAAATCAACGGAGAAAATAAAAGAATACGCTGGATTATTAATCGAATATGATGCGGTCCTTAATGCAAAAAATGAAGAAGGAGAAACACCGGTACATACAGCAGTAAATGCAAACTGTGGACTGCTGGTTGATGTCCTTCCGAAGGAAGGAGCTGATGTAAATATAAGGGACAATATGGGTTATACTTCAGAAACGAAGGCCTTTTCTGCACAGCTGCGTAGTGCGGATATATTGATAATTCTGGGCAACCAATTGATAACGAAACACGAATGTATATTTCAGGTAGGTCTTGATGTGTTGTATTATATTATTGGATCTGAAGGTTTGATGAACTTAAAGATCAAGTGCGCAGACGAATTGTTGAAACCAAAACAAAAATTTTATTTGTTTCCTTGATTTTCAGGTTTTTCAATAATAATATACTATATGAAATATTTTTTTCAGGATAAATATACTCAACTCTAAGAATAACAAAATGGACGATTACTGGCGCATTGATCACTCCTTCTTCAATTCTCATAGCAAGCAAATGTCTGTTATGAAAATTCTCCGAAATTCGACTCATGGCATCAATTTGAGGGACAAAATTGGCTGGACCGTTTTGCACTGCGTCGCGGACCTCGGTAATATGTCATACACCCATAATGTTTGAAAATGGGAACAGACGTGAATGCTGTAAGTTCCAATGGGTTCACTCCATTGCATCTATCCTGCATGAGCAAGCATGAATACTGCATGGACCAGCGATTAATGTACTACATTCCAAGTATTCTACACCTCTTCATTTATACTTTTAACGTGGAATGGAAAATGAACGACCTCTAAAAGAAATGTTAAGTAAGGGTGCCAATCCTAACATTCAAGATAAGAATGGAAATACAGCCCTTCATTTGTTAGCTAATCGAAAATCAACGGAGAGGATGAGAGAATTCGCTCGATTATTAATCGAATATGATACGGACCTTAATGCCATAAATGAAGAAGGAGCCACACCTGTACATACAGCAGTAAATGCAAACTGTGGACTGATGGTTGATGTACTTTTCAAGGAAGGTGCTGATGTAAATATAAGGAACAATATGGGCTATACTCCAGTAACGAAGGCCTCTTCTGCACCGCTTCGTATTGCGGATATATTGAGAAATCTGGGAAACCAATTGATAATGCAACACGAATGTAAATTTCTGGTATATCTTGATGTGTTATTTTATATTATTGGATATGAAGGTTTTATGAACTTCAAGATCAAGTGCGCAGACGAATTGTTGAAACTGAAAAAAAAAATGATTCAAAACTGTACTATCAGTTACTTCGATATTTTGACAGCTTCCCCTCATAAAGTAGCGAAATGCCTCGGCAATGATGATATTCTGCAGGCTTTAATAATTTTCGATGAAAATAAATATATTTTTGGGAATCGGATTTTCAGAAATTCCAAGAAAAGGTTGAGGCGTCATAAGGCTGCTCAGAAATTGACAGAAATTTTCAGTGTTGTTCTTCCGTCGTTACCCGATTTGCGTATTGACAAAATCCTGGAAAATCTTGATTCCAGGAACATAGAAAAATTGGAAAAATAAAAGTTGCTCTGAACACTTATAATAATTATTGGGTATTCATAATATAAATTATTTATTATAATTTATTTCTCATATCCTATAATTTATTTTGTTCACTTAAAATGAAAACGAAATATTCAATAATAAGTCAAATTTGTTCAGTTTGTTAGGATAAGTAAATTCAATATCGATTTCAAATGACTCATTGAATTATTCATTTATTTTTCCGAATTTCAGGTTTTTCAATTATAATATATAATACGAAATATTTGTTTCAGGCTAAATATACTCAACTATAAGAATAACAAAATGGACGATTACTTGCGCATTGATCAATCCTCCTTCAATTCTGATAGCAAGCAAATGTTTGTTATGAAAATTCTCCGAAATTCGACTAATTGCATGAATTTGGGGGACAAAAATGGCTGGACCGTTTTGCACTGCGTTGCGAACCTCGGTATTATGTCATATACCCAAAAACATTTGAAAATGGGAGCAGACGTGAATGCTATAAGGTCCAATGATTTCACTCAGTTGCATCTAGCCTGCATGAGCAAGCATGAAGACTGTATGGACATAATTTTAGATTATGGACATTAAAGTATTGTACACCTCTTCATTTATACTTTTTACGTGGAATGGAAAATGAACGACTTCCGAAAAAAATATTAGGTAAGGGTGCCAATATTAACATTCAAGATAAAAATGGAAATACAGCCCTTCACTTGTTAGCTAATCGAAAATCTACGTAGAGGATGAAAGAATTAGCTCGATTATTAATTGAATATGATGCGGACTTTAATGCCATAAATGACGAAGGAGAAGCACCGGTACATACAGCAGTAAATGCAAACTATGGACTGCTAGTTGATGTACTTTTCAAGGAAGGTGCTAATGTAAATATAACGGACAATATGGGTGATACGCCAGTAACGAAGGCCTTTTCTGCACCGCTGCGTAGTGCGGATATATTGAGAAATCTGGGAAACCAATTGATAATGCAACACGAATGTAAATTCCAAGTAGATCTTGATGTATTGTGAAGTATATTATTGGATATGAAGGTTTTATGATTTACAAGATCAAATGTGAAGAGGAACTGTTGAAGCTGAAACAAAAAATGTTTCACAACTCGACTATCAGTTACTACGATAATTTGATAGCTTCCCCTCATAAAGTAGCGAAATGCCTCGGCAATGATGATATTCTGCAGGCTTTAATAATTTTTGATGAGAGTGAATATATTTTTGGGAATCGGATTACCAGAAATTTCAAGAAAGGGTTGAGACGTCATAAGGCTGCTCAGAAATTAAGAGAAATTTTCAGTGTTGCGTTTTCGTCAAGACCAAGTTTGTTTTTTGACGATATAATAGAAAAGCTTGATAACAGGAACATAAAAAAATTGGAATAATTATAGTTTCTCAGAACACAAGTATAAATATATATGGATATATATATATATATATATATATATATATATATATATATATATATATATATATATATCACTTTCTTTTGCTATTCGCTTTCCTGAAGTGTTATATTCGCGACCCGTATCCGAACCCCACGAAAAAACACGATTTACAAATACAGCCCTTCACTTGTTAGCTAATCGAAATTCAACGGAGAAGATGAAAGAATTCGCTCGATTATTAATCGAATATGATTATTAATGCCCTAAATGCTGACCTTAATGCCATAAATGAAGAAGGAAAAACACCGGTACATACAACAGTAAATGCAAACTGTGGACGGCTGGTGTATGTACTTCTCAAGGAAGGAGCTGATGTTAATATGAGGGACAATATGGGTTATACTCCAGTAACGAAGGCCTTTTCAACACCGCTTTGTAGTGCGGATATATTGGGAAATCTGGGAAACCAATTGATAATGCAACACGAATGTAAATTTCTTGTATACCTTGATGTGTTATATTATATTATTTTATATGAAGGTTTTATGAACTTCAGTATCAATCGCGGAGGCGAATTTTTGACACTCAATCAAAAAATTATTCACAACAATTCTATCAATTTTTATGATATATTGCTCATAAGGTAAGATATGAATGGGAATTATTCGAGATTAGAATGATGGCATCAATGTAAGGACAAAAACGGCTAGACAGTTTTACACAGCATCGTGAAACTTTGGAATCTGTCGTATTCCGAAAAAATTCCACGAATGTGAGCAGATGTGAACGCTATGAGTTCCAATGCATTCACTCCGTTGAATCTCGCCTGTATGGGTAAGCAAGTAAGTCATTTGAAATAATGTACCTTGTATAATGTATAGAAATCTTGGAAACCAATTGGTAATGCAACACGAATGTGAATTGAAAAAAAAATATTCACAACTGTTCTATCAATTTCTACGATATATTGATATATTATCCTCATAAAGTAAGATATGAAAGAGAATTATTCGAAATTAGAATGATGGCATCAATGTAAGATACAAAAATGGCTGGACAGTTCTGCACAGCATCGTGAAACTTAAGAATTTGTCGTATTCCGAAAAAATTCCACGAATGCGAGCAGACGTGAACGCTATAAGTTCCAATGTATTCACTCCGTTACATATGGCCTGTATGGGTAAACACGAAGACTGCTTGGACGTTATTTTAAATCATGGACCTTCGATGAATGTACAACATTCCAAGTTTACTACAGTTCTTCATATATTCATTTTTGGAGAATGTGCGACTTCTGAAAAAAATATAAAATAAGGGTGTCGATCCTAACATTCCAGATATGTATGGAAATACGGCCTTTTACCTGTTAGATATTCGAAAATCAACGGGGAAGATGAAAGAATTCATTCGATAATTGATGGAATATGATGCTGACATTAATGCCATAAATGAAAAAGGAGCCACACCTGTACATTCAGCAGTAAATGCAAACTGTGGACTGCTGGTTGATGTCCTTCTGAAGGAAGGTGCTGATATAAATATAAAAGACAATACGGGTATAAATCTTTGAAACCAATTGATAATGCAACACGAATGTAAACTTCAGGTTGATCTTGATGTGTTGAATTATATTAATGGATATGAAGGTTTTATGAACTTCAATATCAAATCAGAAGGCGATTATTTGACTTTCAATAAGAAAATTATTCACAACTATACTATCAATTACTACGATATATTGATAGATTATCCTCATAAAGTAAGAAATGAAACAGAATTATTCGAAATTAAAATGATGGCATCAATGTAAGCGACACAAATGGCTGGACAGTTTTACACAGCATCGTGAAACTTAGGAATGTGTCGTATTCTGAAAAAATTTCACGAATGGAAGCAAACGTGAACGCTATGAGTTCCAATGTATTGTGTCTGTTACATCTGGCCTGTATGGGTAAACACGAAGACTGCTTGGACGTTATTTTAAATCATGGACCTTCGATGAATGTACAACATTCCAAGTTTTCTTCAAAACTTCATATATTCATTTCAAGTGAAATGGAGAATGTGCAACTTCTGAAAAATATTAAGTAGGGGCGCCGATCCTAACATTGCAGATATGGATGGAAATAGAGCCTTTCATCTGTTTTCTATCCGAAAATTATCCGAGAAGATGAAATAATTCGCTCGATTATTGATGAAATATGATGTTGACTTCAATGTCATAACAGAAGAAGGAGGCAAACCTGTACATACAGCTGTAAATGCACACTGTGGAGTGCTAGTTGATGTCCAACTAAAGGAAAGTGCTGATATGTAAATGCAAACTCAAGATTGATCTTGATGTGTTGAACTATATTAATGGATATGAAGGTTTTATGAACTTCAATATTAAATCAGAAGGCGATTTTTTGACTTTCAATCAGAAAATTATTCACAACTATACTATCAATTACTACGATATATTGATAGATTATCCTCATAAACTATGATATGAATGAAAATTATTCGAAATTAGAATGATGGCATCAATTTAAGGGATAAAAACGGCTGGACAGTTTTGCACAGCATAGTGAACCTTAGGAATGTGTCATATTCCGAAGAAATTCCACAAATGTGAGCAGACGTGAACGCTATGGGTTCCAATGTATTCACTCCGTTACATCTGGCCTGTATCGGTAAGCACGAAGACTGCGTGGACGTAATTTTAAAGTATGGAGCTTCGATGAATGTACAACATTCCAAGTTTTCTACAACTCTTCATATATTCATCTTAAGTGGAATGGAAAATGTGCGACTTCTGAAAAAAATATAAAGTAAGGGTGTCGATCCTAGCATTTCAGATATTTATGGAAATACAGCCTTTCATCTAGTAAATATTGGAAAATCAACGGGGAAGATGAAAAAATTCGTTCGATTATTGATGGAATATGATGCGGATATTAATGCCATAAATGAAGAAGGACCCACACCTGTACATACAGCAGTAAATGCAAACTGTGGACTGCTGGTTGATGTCCTTCTAAAGGAAGGTGCTGATATAAATATAAAAGGCAATATGGGTATAAATCTTCGAAACCAATTGATAATACAACACGAATGTAAACTTCTGGTTGATCTTGATGTGTTGAAATATATTAATGGATATGAAGGTTTTATGAACTCCAATATAAAATGCGGAGGCAAATTTTTGACACTCGATCAAAAACTTATTCACAACTATACTATCAATTTCTAGGATATATCGATAGATTAACATCTCAAAGTAAGATATGAAAGATAATTATTCGTAATGAGAATGATGGCATCAATCTAAGGCACGAAAATTGCTGGACCGTTTTGCACAGCATCGTGAAACTCAGGAATGTGTCGTATTCCGAAAAAATTCCACGAATGGAAGCAGACATGAACGCTATGAGTCACAATGCATTCACTCTGTTACATCTGGCCTGTATGGGTAAGCACGAAGACTGCTTGGACTTTATTTTAAATCATGGACCTTCGATGAATGTACAACATTCTAAGTTCTCTACAATTCTTCATATATTCATTTTTGGAGAATGTGCGGCTTCTGAAAAAAATATAAAATGATGGTGTCGATCCTAACATTCCAGATATGTATGGATATACAGCCTTTCACCTGATATTCGAAAATCAACGGGCAAGATGAAAGAATTCGTTCGATTATTGATGGAATATGATGCTGATATTAATGCCATAAATGAAGAAGGAGCCACACCTGTACATTCAGCAGTAAATGCAAACTGTGGACTGCTGGTTTATGTCCTTCTAAAGGAAGGTGCTGATATAAATATAAAAGGCAATATGGGTATAAATCTTTGAAACCAGTTGATAATGCAACACGAATGTAAACTTCAGGTTGATCTTGATGTGTTGAATTATATTAATGGATATGAAGGTTTTATGAACTTCAATATCAAATGCGGAGGCGAACTTTTGACACTCAATGAAAAAATTATTCACGACTATACTATCAATTTCTACGATATATTGATAGATTATACTCATAAACTATGAAATGAATGAAAATTATTCGAAATTAGAATGATGACATCAATTTAAGGGACAAAAACGGCTGGAAAGTTTTGCACAGCATAGTGAACCTTAGGAATGTGTCATATTCCTAGGAAATTCCACGAATGTGAGCAGACGTGAACGCTATAAGTTCCAATGTATTCACTCCGTTATATCTGGCCTGTATGCGTAAGCACGAAGACTGCTTGGACGTAATTTTAAATTATGGAGCTTCGATGAATGTACAACATTCCAAGTTTTCTACAATTCTTCATATATTCTTTTTTGGAGAATGTGTAACTTCTGAAAAAAATATAAAGTATGGGTGTCGATCATAGCATTTCAGATATGTATGTATATACAGCCTTTCACCTGTTAGATATTCGAAAATCAACGGGGAAGATGAAAGAATTCGTTCGATTATTGATGGAATATGATGCTGACATTAATGCCATAAATGAAGAAGGAGCCACACCTGTAACCTGCTGATATAAATGTAAAAGAAAATATGGGTATAAATCTTGTAATACATGTAAATGTATTCACTGTGTTACATCTGGTCTGTATGGGTAAGCACGAAGACTGCTTGGACGTTATTTTAAATTATGGACCTTCTATGAATGTACAACTTTCCATGTTTTCTACAACTCTTCATATATTCATTTTAAGTAGAATGGAGACTGTGTGACTTCTGAAAATAATATAAAGTAAGGGTGTCGATCCTAGCATTCCAGATATGTATGGAAATACATCCTTTCACCTAATTGATATTGGAAAATCAACTGAGAAGATGAAAGAATTCGTTCGGTTATGGATGGAATATGATGCGGACATTAACGCCATAAAAAAGAAGGAACCACACCTGTACATACAGCAGTAAATGCAAACTGTGGACTGCTGGTTGATGTCCTTCTGAAGGAAGGTGATGATATGAATATAAAAGACAATATGGGTATAAATCTTTGAAACCAATTGATAATGCAAAAGGATTGTAAACTTTAGGTTGATCTTGATGTGTTGAATTATATTAATGGATATGAAGGTTTTATGAACTTCAATATAAAATGCGGAGGCGAATTTTTGACACTCGATCAAAAACTTATTCACAACTATACTATCAATTTCTAGGATATATCGATAGATTAACATCTCAAAGTAAGATATGAAAGATAATTATTCGTAATGAGAATGATGGCATTAATCTAAGGCACGAAAATTGCTGGACCGTTTTGCACAGCATCGTGAAACTTAGGAATGTGTCGTATTCCGAAAAAATTCCACGAATGGAAGCAGACATGAACGCTATGAGTCACAATGCATTCACTCTGTTACATCTGGCTTGTATGGGTAAGCACGAAGACTGCTTGGACTTTATTTTAAATCATGGACCTTCGATGAATGTACAACATTCTAAGTTCTCTACAATTCTTCATATATACATTTTTGGAGAATGTGCGGCTTCTGAAAAAAACATAAAATGATGGTGTCGATCCTAACATTCCAGATATGTATGGATATACAGCCTTTCACCTGATATTCGAAAATAAACGGGCAAGATGAAAGAATTCGTTCGATTATTGATGGAATATGATGCTGATATTAATGCCATAAATGAAGAAGGAGCCACACCTGTACATTCAGCAGTAAATGCAAACTGTGGACTGCTGGTTGATGTCCTTCTAAAGGAAGGTGCTGAAGAGACAATATGGGTATAATTGATACTGCATGCCGAATGTAAACTTTAGGTTGATCTTGATGTGTTGAATTATATTAATGGATATGAAGGTTTTATGAACTTCAATATCAAATGCGAAGGCGAATTTTTGTCACTCAATCAAAAAATTATTCACAACTATACTATCAATTTCTACGATATATTGATATATTATCCTCATAAAGTAAGATATGAAAGAGAATTATTCGAAATTAGAATGATGGCATCAATGTAAGGGACAAAAATGGCTGGACAGTTTTGCACAGCATCGTGAAACTTAAGAATTTGTCGTATTCCGAAAAAATTTCACGAATGGAAGCAGTTGAAACCAGTTGATGATGCAACACAAATGTAAACTTCAGGTTGATCTTGATGTTTTGAATTATATTAATGGATATGAATGTTTTATGAACTTCAATATCAAATGCGAAGGCGGTTTTCTGACTTTCAATCAGAAAATTAGTCACAACTATACTATCAATTACTACGATATATTGATAGATTATCCTCATAAACTATGATATGAATGAAAATTATTCGAAATTAGAATGATGGCATCAATTTAAGGGACAAAAACGGTTGGACAGTTTTTTACAGCATAGTGAACCTTAGGATTGTGTCATATTCCGAAGAAATTCCACAAATATGAGCAGACATGAACGCTATGAGTTCCAATGTATTCACTCCGTTACATATGGCCTGTATGGGCAAGCACGAAGACTGGTCGTCATTTTAAATTATGGACCTTCGATGAATGTACAATATTCCAGGTTTAGTAGGTACTTCTCTTCATATTTTCATTTGGAGTGCAGAATGAACGACTTCGAAAAAAATACGTTGACATACAACGGAAAATATTTAATCATGCAACACAAATGTAAATATCAGTTAGATCTTGAAGTGTTGTATCATATTCTTAGACCTGTAGATTTCATGATATCAAATCGCAGGCGAATTGATGACACTGAATCAAAAAATTATTCACAACTATAATATCAATTACTACACTATATATTGGAAGATTCTCCTCATTAAGTACGATATGTATGAGAGTTGTTCGAAATTCAAATGATTGCGTTGAATCATATTCTTGGACATCATGGTTTTTTCAAATTCAAGATCTAATGCTCATGCGAATTGTTGACATTAAAACAAAAATAATATTCACAACTGTAGTAGCAGTTACTTTGATATATTGATAACTTCCGAAATGCCTTGGTAATGAACAGGTTTTGCAAGCTCAAGTAATTTTGGATTGAACTTGAAATATTATCAGTAATCCTTTCATCAAAAAATTCAAGAAAGCTTTGAGACGTCATAAGGTCGCTTTCACGTTGAATACATTTTTTAGAGCTTTGTTTCCGTTCAGACCAGATTTGTGTATTGACAAAATGGTGGAATATTTTGATTCCTGAATCCTTGAAAAATTTGAGCAATTATGGTTTCTCACAACACAGATATTAATTAAATGTTAATTTATATTTATATACAAACAAAACAAAATTTTTGAGAAAATTAAACAAAATGATACGGAATAAGAATGATTCGTAAAAAGAGCCCAATATGCATAAGATTTGGAATGTAAAAACTTGATGGAAACGTATTCAAAAAATTGAAGTAAAACAGCGATCTGAAACAAGCTCAAAAATAAGAATTTTAACCTGCTTATATCACCAACCCTTATATCATTTCCAACAAATGCCCCACTAACGTGTTATTCTGGATTGTGATGAAGAGCAATATCCGATAAATTGGATATAATTACACAAAAAGAGCTGGCACAAAAGGTTGAAACCGAAAATCCTAATAAAGAAATGAGCTGATATGGTAAGTTATCAACAATATGTTAGATATTTTTTTCTTTCCAATTTTTGGACTAGTAGTCTGTGTACATATCACATCATATCATATTCTCAACCTTTTAACTCAACCTCAAACTCTTATCATTATATTATATTCTGAACGTTTATTCTAGAGAATTTAATGCTGCTTGTTCAACAGTTTGTAGCGTTAAAAAATTTCGAAGAAATTGTTGCAGCAGGTTTCACTCGTATATGAAAAAAATTTTATATTTAAACCAATATTTCTATTTAGAGTTTCAGTATGCAGTGATTTTCGGTCGGAAAAAGATTATTACCAATTTCATGTTGTCTTAGTTACATTTGCTAAAAGGTTTTTAACGCCTTAATAAAAAAATAATGGGCAACGTACTACGTTTAACTACTTTTAACTTGATTATTAACACTGCTCCGTTCCTTAAATTAGTATGAGATACAAACATTTGGGTTGACAATTAGATAATGGATGATTTCTGCTATTTGAGTTTTCTCATTCAAATACGGAAGTAGAATATTATATTAGGTAATAATGAAACATCCTGTATTCATTTTTAAATATTTTCAATATGTATAGGTATATTTCTCATTTGGCCCTGGTAAAAATAAAGTTCTTTTAATCAGTAAAAGCATTCATCAAATATTTAGGTTGGTTTGCTGTAACATTTCACCTTACTCATCACTATTACTTCTATTGAAATATTCTGCAATCTTCTTCAGATAATTTCCGACAGAATATGAATTTTATTATTTTGGGCGGGGTAAGAATATTTTTCAGAGGTATATGAATTGATGCGGTGATCCATCGTGAATATCCACTCATAATGGTAGTTTTTTTGTTGAGATATGGTAATATCTCACCCTTCAAAACTCTGAGGTAGTCATAGAAATAGCAGTAAAATCACAAGCAGACATCACGTATACATTCATATTCAAAATTTCAGAAACTGTTCCTATTTGTACATAGTTTTTTTAATGAACAAAATTGTCTTCCAGGTACCACAAGCGGTATCAATTTCTATTGATATTCAATTTCCTGAAGTGCTTTCTTCACGGCCCGTATCCGAATGCGACGAAAAAACACGAATCAGTGTAAACCACGGGATTGATTTCAACTCAAGTGAGAATTGGTTCAGAAATCGTGGTCAAAGAAAAAAAGCAGCCGCTACTTGAAACAGAATGCAACAGAGGCAACAAGGAGCACAAGTAGATACCATGGGGGATCTGGGAGGCCACCACCTTCAAGCCCAACACCTTCGGATAGGGACTCATATATTTCTCTAGTTGCTCACTCGCCACCTACTAGTTGTTCAGCGACAATACTTTTCGGAAGAACTTCTCCAACACATATTTCTTCATTCAGATTGGGGCTACGCTCATCCATTACCACACTTCCCCTATCTTCTGATTGGAGAGACAATCACCCCCCTAGCCGAATTATCGGCCAAACCAAAACCTGATGAGCAATCCGGATTCAGATACATCCAGCAGTTATCGCAAGGGTGTAAATCTCAAAATCAATCACAATGATTTCCATAATAATCTTGACGCCACTGACAAGAGGAACTCAAGTTTTGTCATAACCGACGTCTCCTTTTCAAACTACGCTTCATTCTCCCCCGTCTATAACTCTCTGAATGCCAGATAATAAGCAGGTTAGTTCTGAGAATGGAGTGGCGGAAGTAGAGAACCCCTGCCTTTGAGGATGAGTGGACACATGAGCTAAATACAACTTCTCATAAATTTCTAGTACTTCGAGCAGAGTACGTTGTTCTCGTTCGCCAATCAATACTCATTTAGGGGTGAATACGATGCATGTAGGAATAGTTAGAATAGCTCCTCTACTAGTGTGTAGTAGGGGATGTACTTCGGAATGAATTGAACAGTGTAAATTATAATTGAGCAATATTGTATATTTTTAGTATAATCTTAAAGCTTTATATAAACTAACCATTTTTGTGTAAATATTGTAAAACAACTAGGAATAAAATAGGATACTAAATGATTTCAAATGTTTCAATAGTCAACTTGATATTACCAAAAACCTTTCACATGGACAAAAAGGTGGAAAAATAAGGTGGAATTGATTTGAACCAGACTGATTTGCACATGATTTGTAACATATGAAGTTACAAAAGATTGTTTAATTTAATTCATATCATCAATCAAAAGTACTTATTATATTATAGACGGTGTTATCACTAACATCAATGCGGGAGTACGCATAATACTGCGTATTTAAGAACCATTCGGCTACCTTCATCAGACTTCAATAACAAAATTTATACGGCAAATAAGAAAAAGATTGATTTGAAGTAAAGGTAGGAAAAATATAACAATTGATTGGACAATATCAATAGTCCTTATTCATAAGGATTATATTATTATTTCATATATCAATATATCAGAAATGAGAGGAAAAGGTAAAAGGTATATCATAAGAAATAATTGAATATGGGAATATGGGAAAAAATTATCAATTTGTTGAAACTTCTCCATGAAAAGATTAGACATCAACTAAAGATATAAAGCTGCGATTGGCGCTTTCTTGAGAATGTTCCTTTCTTAAAAATTGTCGATTTTCTTCTACAGTATCAATTAGCTTCCTTCTCAACCTAAGTGAAACTTCATATGCTGAATCGTGAGACTTCAAGAAATTAGGATTCTCCTTCGAAAAAATGAAAAATTAATTTAAAATATAAGATATTCTGAGGATATGAGACATTATGACACTTAATTGAGATCAAATCATGTCATATGTATACATATATATATATATATATATATATATATATATATATATATATATATATATATATATATATATATATATATATATATATATATATATATATATATATATATATTAGGGTGGGTCAAAAAAAATCGATCATTTTTTTTTTGCAAGTGACACGGAAGAATGTGTTGCTAGACACCTCAAAACAATTCTCACCTAGCACAAGCTCTTAATTTTAATAGGAAGATCCTCCGCATCTCAGTTTTGTATTTTTTTCTCACTACAATAGAAAAAAATTCATACCTCATAATTTATCGATTGAACAGGAAAATGTTCCGAGAGAATTTTTTAGGAAATTTAATTTTGTTCGTAAACCTCACAATTTGAAAGATATTATGGATTTAATTTTGATTATTTTAAGACAAATTTAATTTTTGTTTATGAATTTTAAAACTCGACAATAAATGACTTTTACAAAATGATTTTTATAAAGAATAAAAATGAAAAATAAAAACTTTTGTTGGAAATTAACTGCTCTATAAATATGATTTCCTATGTTTTGGCGATGAAATTAACCATTCAAAAGATATTCATCATCAAACTTTCATGTGTACGGAATTATTCTTCAAATGGAGACGAATATACTTAAACATAAATAAAAACTTGAAAATTTTTGAAGTTTTTCAGTTGATAACAGCTGAAATTCGTGTAAATTTTCTCAAAAATTATAAATTAAATTGAAATTTTTCGAATATCTAATCGAAAACTTTGATATATATTTATATATCAATATATTTATATATTTCTTGAAATTGATTTATTGCCTGTTTAAGATATTTTATTCTGAAAGTTTTCAATAATAACAGGCTTCTTTTGATATGAGAAAGTTTATTTTTTTAACGTTTCGTTTTTATATTACAACTTTGTCAAAACTTTATATATATATATATATATATATATATATATATATATATATATATATATATATATATATATATATGAATATTAATATTATTCGCACTTACCATGCACGTACGGATCATATTGTGTATGAAGAAATATTTATATGTAAATTTCAGAATCGAAATTACATCACAAAAGTTTTCAACCTCGACTGGGATACGAACCCAGGTCTCTCAGGTTTTTCCTCTCAGGTCTCATATTTATATATATATATATATATATATATATATATATATATATATATATATATATATATATATATATATATATATATATATATATATATATATATATATATATATATATATATATATATATATATATATATATATATATATATATATATATATATATATATATATATATATATATATATATATATATATATATATATATATAGTTCAATGTTTAACGACTGTAGGTATGTATTTTCAGTGTTTAATTGGGATTGCAGTCTAGGACAGGAAAATCAGTTACCTCTTTAGTATTTTCCAAGCTTTTGAAAATGTTCATTTTCTTCTTCAGGGCTAAAATAGTACAAAATTAACAGTTTATATAGCAAGGCACTATAGAAAGTTTTTTCTTACAATTACTGTGAAGTTAGTCCGAAAGTACATTAGTTTTTTGAATTTTGAAAATAAGTACAAGTGTTCCCAAATGCATTGGGTTGGAATGTTACTGCATTCTACGTGCTAGGTAGTTGAAGGAAGCGACGACTATGACTGTATTTCTCAATTTCGCTTTTCAAGTGGAGTGTTCCCAGATGTTTTTAAGGGCGTTTCTTAAAATGCATAACATTGGCCGAAGTTTTATGACTAACGAAAAGAGAATGAATTTGTTTTATGTATTTAGAATGGATTTTTCGGTGAATAGGATATCCGAATATGAGCCATTAATCAGAAGAACCTATGAGATTTATATATGTATATATATATATATTGCTTAAATTATCTGTATCAGATTTTTTGTTAATACAATTACCTGTCTTTTTAATATGAACCATTTCTAGGAAAAGGCGTTTGTTGTAATTGTTTGCGTGATCTGAAATTTTTGTGGCATTGTAATTCATTTTATGACCAGTGGCTTGTACGTGTTGGGTTAATGCAGAGGAATTCGTCTTGTTGGTATTTCGGCAATCACTTTTTGTGATTGTGAAAAAGTGATTGCCGAAATACCAACAAGACGAATTCCTCCACAACTGACCAACAAGGAAACACTCCACTTGAAAATCCAAATTGAGAAATACAGTCATTGTCGTCGCTTCCTTTAACTATCTAGCACGTAGAATGCAGTAACATTCCAACCCAATGCATTTGTACTTATTTTCAAAATTCAAAAAATTAATGTACTTTCGGACTAACTTCACAGTAATTGTAAGAAAAAACTTTTTATAGTGCCTTGCTATATAAACTTAATTAATTACTAAGTTAATTTTTGTACTATTTTAGCCCTGAAGATGAAAATAAACATTTTCGAAAGCTGGGAAAATACTGAAGAGGTAACTGATTTTCCTGTCCTAGACTGCAATCCCAATTAAACACTGAATATATATATATATATATATATATATATATATATATATATATATATATATATATATATATATATATATATATATATATATATATATATATATATATATATATATATATATATATATATATATATATATATATATATATATATATATATATATATATATAGATAAATATTTCTTGAAATTGATTTATTGCCTGTTTAGGATATTTTATTTCGAAAGTTTTTAGCAATAACAGGCTTTTTTGATATGAAAAAGTTTATTTGTGTTTCGTTATTATATTACAACTTTGTCAACATTTAAACTTTGTCAATTGTCTGTTATCGCTAAAAACTTTGAAAATAATATATATATATATATATATATATATATATATATATATATATATATATATATATATACATATATGTATATATATATTTATATATATATATATATATATATATATATATATATATATATATATATATATATATATATATATATATATACATATATATGTGCGTGTAAATAACATTTGATTGAATTAAAATGAAAATCATCGGAATATCCCGCAGATTGGTAGCAGCCGTTGACACGTGTTTCGATCTTGTTGGATCTCCTCTGAACGGCGTAGCCAAGTTCTCGTTGTACGAACCAGGAGGTGGAAACACAAAAAGAAAAGCTAAGAAAACACAAACAACCCCTGAAGAAAGTCGCAACATTTCAGGCTACCGCCTCTTTCAAATTTCCTTCCGCATGAAATGTTATTTATATGTTTTTCAACGTCTCGGTTTAGAGCATCCTTGAAGGATGAATAGTCACCTCACTGGGAAAGCAGTTTTCAAATCTCCCAATCCAGAGAGAACAAACGCGGTAGCCTGAAATATTGTGACTTCATTCATAGGTTGTTTGTGTTTTCTTAGCTTTTCTTTTTGTGTTTCCACCTCTAGGTTCGAACAACTAGGACTTGGCTACGCCGTTCTGAGGAGATCCAATAAGATCGAAACACGTGCCAACCGCTGTGGGTCATCGGCAAACAATCTGCGGGTCATGCCGATAATTTTCATTTCAATTGATATATTTATATATATATATATATATATATATATATATATATATATATATATATATATATATATATGAAGAAATATTTAAATTTGGAATCGAATTTACACCACAAAAGTTTCCAACTTCGACTGGGATACGAACCCAGGTCTCTCAGGTTTACGTCCTGTTGCTCTACCAACTAAGCTACCGAGGTCTACTACTTCGCGATGCAATTCCGACTATATCTAATTATTTTTTTGTTGGTAGAGCAACAGGGCGTAAACCTGAGAGACCTGGGTTCGTATCCCAGTCGAGGTTGAAAACTTTTGTGGTGTATTTTCGATTCCTAATTTGAATATTTCTTCATATACAATATGTCCAATATATATACATATATATATATATATATATATATATATATATATATATATATATATATATATATATATATATATATATATATAAAAATTCGAATCTTGGGTTTTTTTGGTTCAATTGAAACAAAATGATTTTAGTTTATTTCCAAATTTCGATTCGGTTATATCATTTAATATCATTTTGTTTCAATTGAACCAAAAAACCCAAGATTCGAATTTTTACAATATAAATAAAATGGTTCACGAATCAGATAGATTGTCAAATATATATATATATATATATATATATATATATATATATATATATATATATATATATATATATATATATATATATATATATATATATATATATATATATATATATATATATATATATATATATATATATATCTTCATTTCATTGGCGTAGCATAAAGATGAGTTAAGGATAGGTTTTGATTTAAGTTGAAGATTATAAATTATATATTATAATATATTTTATCTCATTATAAATTGATGATAAATTCTTATAAATGATTTTTCATTCGTAAATTATATGAAATTATATATGATAATAATTCATAATGTATATTTTTATATTGAGGAGATTATCTCTTTTGATAAATTACGTAACTATTTGTTTGAATCTATTCTAATCATCTATTTAATGTGAATTGATTATCACAGTTATAACAATGCGGTTATTCATAGATAATATGAATTTATTCAATATATAAGCTGAAATTAATGTAATAAAAGAAATTCATTTCATATATGCTTTGAACTATCCTTGGTATTGGATCCTTGTTCATAGAGGTTTTTTGATTCCTGATTGTTTTCGAACTTTTTCCATTGATTTTGTTAGCTATTGTGATCAAAATTGACTTTTTCTCAACGATTTGAAATATTATCGTTTGGGAAATAACCCAAAAAGGAAAAAAATGAGGATTTTTTGAATCTCCAAGTAATTATTTTTCTATATATTTTTTATCTTCTCGTTCGACGGTAAAAAGTGAAAATTGAAGTCTACATCACATCGATGGAATTAGAATGAATTTATTCAACATACATTGAGTTGCAGGGTCCAATATACATGCATATTTTGGTATAGATATAGGCACTTATAAAATATAAGCAGATTCCCTTTTCCTTCAAAATAATATCACGTTTCGTAAGTAACATATATTCGTAGGTGGATAGTACAATAAATGTAGATACAAACTGAACGAAGATATATGTGACTGTTAAACAAAAGACCTGAATTATGCAAACTTATTGATTTTAAGTTAACGTAATGATTAAGTTCAACTCCTCATGATATTTCGAAAACTCTCAATTCTGAACCAATTCTTGAATATATTCACAAGACGTTAATATTTCTATTATGAATTTTGATTTTTTCCAAGTATCGGTCTCTTCATAGCAACAAATAATTTGAAACTTGTTAAGGTTTTTATAGCATAAATGAATTAGTGGAAAAGAATAAGTAATGTATAATACTCGTCTCATATGCAGGCCATCTCGAGCATGGACTCATGACTTATTAGTTAACTTATTAATAATAGCATAGAAAATATTTTAAAACAAAATTCAACGGGAAAGATCAATCGTACTGAAAAAAAGTTATTTCAGAGTTCATATTTACTGTTTAGCATAGCTTTCACAATTCAAACTCGCCTCCACTATCATTCCCAGCAAGTTATAATTATTATTTATCATTTATGATAAACAAAATTTAAAACAAAATCGCTTTTTATGATAGTTCAATTATTTGACTTCGTAATTCAATTCTGTCTGCTATTGTATCAGTAAGTAAGTCATCAACGCAGAACTCTTTCAAAATAGTGTTTTAATTCGTATTTATTTTTCTTGTGATAATACAATTAGATCCAATGCTCTAGTGGCTAGAAAATACGAAAGTCATAAACCGCAGGTTACACGTAAGATTGTATAATGTTTTATCGGTTTATTGAATTGAGCCAAAGTATTATTACAAGTAATATAATGTTGTCTAAACTTTAATAATGTCGAAAATAAATCGTTTTGGACAGCAGATCCGTTAAACAGAACTTCATTTAGGCCCGAATTATTATTTATTTTTAGTGAACTAAGTTGAGTGGTAGTACTACTTTTTTCAATACTCCCATGATGACTCGGTTAAAATTTTATAGTTTCACCGTTGATTTCATTGTCCGGTATTTGTTCCATATAAGCAAAGATTTCGAATTCATTAAAAAATTTTATATATTCATTTCTCAGAACATCAGCCTCTAATATATTTTCAAGAGCATAAAACCTTTTTCTGAATATTGTGGACAGATGCTATCCCTATTAGGTAGAGAAACTTGACATCGACCGAAGTAATCTAACTAATAAAACTGTATTTGAAATAGTCTTCTACTCACAATACCAAGATATTTATTTTTATTTTCAAGTTCATCCAACCCCTAAAATTTTTGTACCTGTTTCGGTAAAGAATTATTTGTTTTATTTAATTTATTAACTATTAAGTAGAGTCATTTTGTTCTTGAGTTATCAATGACCTTGAAGCTTAAACTGACCTATACATATAATATAAAAAAATATATTCGCCTTCAATAAAACGAAAATGTGTCGAAAAGAATATATGTTCGATGACCGAATTCTAGGTCGGTCATTCATATATTTTGCTGAATGTTTAGTGTCTTACTATTAACGAAGTATAGTGGCAAATTTTCTGTGATACGTTCTAATATAAAAAAAAAGTTTCTTTTTTTTTGCAGTTTTCAAAAAGAGAAAAATGTAGTTTCGGGTTTCTTAGTAATTTTATTCATGGAATTGTTTAGAGGTGTTCATTGGTTTTCAATTAAATTTTTTCAAAGGCGAAGTAGTCACAAAGCTTGTCGTACTAGCAGAATCAATTAAAGTATGCCCTTGTACTGGTTTGCCATGATGTTCCAAAATATAAAAACTGTAGATAAAAGTATTTGTGATTTCTCATTGTTCGTTAACTGTATATTATAGGTAGTCCTTTCCATATTTGTTACTTCTTCACTAATTGAGTTTGCGAGAATATACGAATGCGCAACTGCACAATTTTGAGCAGTTTGATTATTTTGAACATGATTATTCGCATTATCATTAATTTCATTCAAGATATGTAATAGGTAGTGTTGTTTCTGCCCACGGTACTTGCATGTTGTTGAGTAACTATCATTGCTCGAATGATTTTCTAAGGTTCAACATATTTTGTCTAGCATTTTGGATAATAATAAATGAGTTCTCGATTTATTGAGAAACTACCTATTAGTATTATATAATTTTTCGTAATTTTAGGACTTCAATTAAATTTATTTTATTCAACAAAACAAATGTTAAATTGCACTTGTGGGTTGATCCGTTCAATATATAATTTGACTAAGTATTTTGTAACAAATTATTTTTAAAGCAATGTTTCAATATCTTTGAAATATGTAGATTTATGAATGTTGGTCAATTGGTAGTAGAGGAGCGAAAATAATAGAAAATTTTCCGATTCAACAATGTCTTACATTGTGATTCAATTGAAAATAGTTTTTCTCACAGAACTGTAATATTATTTTTATAACTAAATGCGGTATAAAAAAAAAACGGTTTATTGTAATACGAGATGAAACAAAGCTTCAAGGAACATGGCATATTTATTGCCGACCCAATTCGGATTTTTTTGTTCCCTTCTACCTACTACGAGAGATGAACATTACTAGCTTTCAATGTGAAAATATAATTATTTAAAATTTAATTTTTTTTTTCCATTACTAGCAAAATAATATGTGAGATAATCTAGGTACCCTGAATTTCAATCATTTAAGTAAAAATTACTTAAATGATGGAAATTCATTATTAATTATCAATAACTGAGGTTGTAATCTCGCTTACCTCTTGGTAAAACATGATTAAATAAAAATGTGAATCCAACTCTTGTCTTAATGTTTCACAAATATATAGAATAATAAAATAATATTACAACGATGAGTCGACATGTTTCGAGCGGTCAAGCCTGATCAAGACTGATAATGAGCTGACCGCTAGAAATATGTCCACTCAACGTTGTAATATTATTTTATTATTGATATAATTAACAATAATTTCCATATTCAAAAGTAAATTATATATATTTTATATAATACCAAATTTAAATATGATACCCAATAAAATTTTCGTATATTTTCTGTGAAATTTGAATTTCTCGCTATTTATTTTTGCAGTAGAAAATTATGCACCTAAATAATATTACAATAACCAAACTGCGAAAAGTATTTCTTTTCTGATAACAAATGGTTATGCTTGTCCTATATATAAAGTATTTCAACCAACGAATAATTTAATCCGCAATTTAAGTTCAGTGAGATATTCCTCAGTGAGATTATCATGTTAAACGAAACTCCTTATATAAAAACATGTGTTACGCCCTTTGCTTCAAGTTCGTCAACGTTAAACATCTAATTTTTATATGTTTGTGTTGTCAAAGTCATGTAGCCGAAATTGACGTTCGATATAGAAATATCGGATAGAAAGTTTCACCTCCGTAGCCGAAGATTGCATTTCTAGTCGAAATTGACGTTGGACTCCTGAAATCGAGTCTAAAATTGACGTGGAACATATATATATATATATATATATATATATATATATATATATATATATATATATATATATATATATATATATATATATATATATATATATATATATATATATATATATATATATATATATATATATATATATATATATATATATATACTCTCTGAAATATGAGAAATTCTATTTCAGAAAAATAGAATAGGATCTTCAGAATAAAAATGGTTCAAAGCGACCTTCTCACAGTTAAATTTTTGTGATCGAAAATCTACACGAATACTAACTTTTAAAAAAAACTGAAATATATATACACAGTTTGTATTCGAGAATTATAAAATTATAACCTGGTAAAAAATATAGTACTGTAACTGTAATATCGAAATCAATTTAGGTACCAATGCTGAAAATGAGTATGAAAATGAATGATATTTTAGAAACATTGTTCGTATAACCCGTTCGGGTTATACGAACAATGTCGTCGCACCCCATTACGACGCACCCGTCGTACCCCATTAGGGTAAATCTACTTACTTGGCGTTTCTTGTAATTCATGAATTCTTATCAACAAAGCTTATCTCATAAATTTCTGTAATTTGATTTTATGATTTTCATTTTTGCTTTGAAACCAGAATACACTGTTTTCTGAGGAAAATTACTTAATTGAATATATCCATCTGACAAACTAAATTTAATGCAGAGATGGCCATTATGAAATCAGGAAATAAGTATGCAAATGAAAAAGTTTCTGGGAACAATTATTATTAAAGTATTTGTAAGGACTACTTAAATTTATTTTGTCTGAGAAATTTTTTTCAAAGGAAATTTCAGGTACTCTGTAGCTACCTGAGTCTAAGTTGAAACTAGGTAAGTCTGCTGAAACTAATATATTTTATATAATTCGACTATATATAAAATATATATAAATGACACTGAGGTTTCGCTTATCTCTTGGTGAAACATTTTGTTAAAAACTATGAAATTAAAAATTAACACACTTGACTTAAGTTTCACTGAATATATTAAAAACTCCACATATGTTTCCAGTGATTAACCCATTATCAGGAGTATACAATATTACTGAATTTCAAAATGTAAAATTTTCAAAAAATGGGTTATATGTAAAAATCCATCTGATGATTACAAATAGGTAAATTCTTCTTTTTTACGAAATTTCAAAGACTTCAAGGGTATCTAATTTTTTGCCCTTACTACCTGGGTGTACTATTTGGGTTTTCCTGGGATCGAAGAAATGATTATGTTTAATGCAGTGTTGAGAAGAATTCATATTAAGTTTATTCAACAGTATTGATCTTTTATGTTCATCGATTCTTTTTTGTATAGAACGTCCAGTTCGACTTGATGTAAAAACTATCACATTAACTGCAAAATATTTTATAAACACCACTTCTCGAAAATAAGTCAGGTTTGTCCTTGTTATTTACCAACAATGAACCCAATATTAATTATTGTATATGAAATGAATGAAATATTGTATTCACAATATTTTTATGTAATCTTCTACAAATTTTCGTACAAACATGTTTTGTTCTACATGTTTTTATTATACAAACTTCTTTTCTAAAATTATGAGAAGACAACGAAGGCCAAAGTAATCTATGAAATAATGATTGAAAGGCACTCAATTTTATTTTTTGCGACTGACCACGTGGGTTGTGTATTAATATGTCTGTGTAAGTTGGATTTCTGTAAATATCAAAAACTAGGGAACGAAGAGAACCACTTATATTTACATCCAAAAACGTAATAGCTTAACCAAGCTATCAACCGATTTCCGATTCCTGAGTGAAATTATTTGAAGGGTAGATTGAATTGAAAAATTTCAAAAAGGAATGCATTTTTCTGGAGAATATATGTCGACGATATATTTTGTATATGGATTGGTACAGATAGGCAATTAACTTCCTTTTTGAAATTCATTTGTAACAAAACCTATTTGTAATGATCACGTGGATTTTTCCGTGAAACCAGTTTTGAATTCTGTTGTTTAGGATATATAAGTGAAAGTTGTATATTATGAAATTTTCAGTATTACTTGACGTATTATAAATTGATACTCTGTCAAAAAATCCATCAAAACTGAAATTGAATATCCTCCTAATAAATACAATAACTTATTGAATTACAATTATTATATATGCATTCTGAAATTATTGCTAATATTGTGAAATGTCGTCCAGAATTGAAAACACAATTTTTGTGGTGGGCGTCATGATGTTGATCTGAAAAATTTCTCAGATGGTTTTAGTATACAAGGAATTCGTGAATGGCGGAAAGCGTTTTAAAAATCCGTATAGTTCTTTTCAGACTCAAAATTTTGAGATTTAGATAAGATGAAATTAAAAATCCAAATCAAATCATACGTATCGAATTTTTATGAGATTTTTTCTTGTACTGCGAAACGGGAGAAGAATGTAATTTCATACGAGATTCATTTTGCAATTCTTCAACACCAAATAATGACACGATAGATGAAGTTGCACTACAGATTTTCACCATCTCAATTTCATTTTCCAAAGTTTCCCAATTAAAACATTATCAATTCGGTTACATCAGTTTCATTTGCATCATGAGTTGTAGCCAACACAAGGTGTATTGAGTTGTATGCCGAAGATATGGGATTCAATTCTCGGGAGAGATTTCAAACATATTGCGCTCTATTTCTCCCAAAAGGCAAACCACTAAGAAAGTTATGTATAAGATATCTCCTCGAAGGTTTAAATACTGAATAGCACAGTCACTTGGAGGAGTGATGTCAGCATTCTCCAAAATGAACGCAATAAAGGAATATTTTCCTTTAGGAGAGAAAAAGGTAAGAAAGATCTCTGAACGAGCAAAAGAAAAAAATCTTCCGTAAAACTCAGTTTTACAAAAGATTTGTGAAATTGAAGTCAATTTCGAACTAACATGAACCTGTAATATTCTTGAAAAAGGCCTAGAGCCGAAACATATGTAGAACAAACAATTATTCCATCAATTTCAAACTGTGCTCATTCCCAAGAAACCTTCACACTTCTTAAAAATAAGTTGATATCAAATCTAATAAATAAAGATTGATATTATTTGCCAGTGTCAATTTTTCTCTGTGCTCCTGTCATTTCTATTCTATTATTTACCTATAATTTTTTTTTGTTAGTACATAAGAATATTTTTACATCTATAATTTAATATCAACTTAGTTTTAAGGAACATATTCCTGTTTCAGGGTTTTTAGCCATACCTTTTATACCTAGTTAGCCGTAAGTTGTTAATCATAATTTTTATCAGTACTATTGTATTATTATCTTTTTCAGAGTCCTGATGAAGAATATGGACGAAATATAGACATATAAGTTATGAAGTTATATAATATATAACTTCATTTTGAACATAAAATTAAAAATAGGTCATAAACGGTTGGACAATAGTATATAGGGTGTTCTATTCAAAATACGGAAGTTGACATCTTTGTCCGGTATAGCCGGAAGTGGCGCCATCTTAAAAATATTGGTCGTGAATTTGAATCGAAATTAGTATATTATAACATTCTTTCGATATTTTTTAACGAATTATACAAAAGAAAATTATAGTTGAGCTGACTATGTGAAACTTCAACAGTGTTATATCTCCAAAATCCTTCAACAGATTAATATTACAGAATATTGAAATCGGTGCCCTAATTTATCGTACTACGAATTCACTATTTCGTACTAAAACGTACTCTTCAGTTTCTTCACGTATATATTATGAATACACAATTTATTATCAATTCAATTGAGACAGTTCAAAAAATATTTTATATATACACGGATATCTTCATGTTTTGATGCTCAACAATCTTCATTTACAAGGCCCTTAATCCTCTTTCATAAATTCTCAGTTAAGAATTCTTCGTAGTAAGGCTTATCGTGGTAGGTACTACCTTTTTCATTGAAGGACCATTACCTTCTTCCTGTGATTCAGGTATAAAATAGGAATTTTTCGTAAGATGTTCTCATTTATACTCTTTCTGTCAACGAGGTAGCTTCAACTCTACTGTTTCTGTGAAGTTAGTGACTATATGAGTTTGTGTGTTTCTGGCAATAAGGCAAGTTCTGAACATTCTGTTGGTTTCTTCAATTTAATAAAAGGTAAGTTCATATTTCTTTCTTTGAAAAAATTCATTAAAATAAAAAATCTTAATATAATAATAAATATTATATCAAAAAATATTATATTTCAATAAATTATCATTATGAATTGATAAATGAATAATTGAAATATGGCCAGTTTATAATTGAAAAAACCATATATTTCACAAATATTTGTCATTAAAAATAATATTTCAGACAAAGTGCAGGATATAAAATTTTTCAAATTAATAATTATTAATGAATTGTAGTGTTGTGTATATATTTTATATAATTAATATTAGATTAAATGTGTCAGAGCCACTTTACTATGTGAAATGCTCTTTGATTATGTCGATTTTTGTTATGTGTTGAAAATTTTACAATTGCAGTGGTTTCGACACCTCTTCATTCACTTAGTAGTGGGATTTCAAACTTTTTTACTTGAAGCTAATGAAGATATTTCATTGCAAATGGGCTCATTTGTTGAGTCTAATGTGTCACCGTGATTGCCCTTTTTATCAAATCTGTTAAGATGGCCAAAGTGACTTTAAAGTTAGACTTTTTCATTAGCTGTAATACAAAACCAAGAATTATTGAAATACTATTTATTAATCCAAGTACGAAACTAAAAATAAACTACTCTCACTCGAAAAAATAATAATATATGTATTCAGCAGAAATGCTACTTCATATTAGAAAATATAGTAATAAAAAGTTGAATAAAAATTGAAATAATGAAAAGTAAAATACTGTGAATTGAGTAGAGTACCAATATATGTAAATAACATAATATAGTAGAAAAACAAAAACGTTATACTTAGCACCTAACTAATATTACATGATAAACATCAATTAAAGTACTAGCAGAAACAAAGCCCAATCGAATTAGAGTGACTTAAAACTGTATTGCATTTGGTTGAGATGAACGCTCTCAAAAGTCTTTTGAAAACTTTCAAACTTTCACAGTTTTTTATATCTGCAGGAAGTCCATTAAATCCAATTAAACCTTTATACAAAATAGATTTTAGCTTTTGTGTAGTGTTACATTTTCAAGGATAAAGTCTGTTTTGAATCTCTTATTATAATTATGTACATCTATATATAATCGAACTCTATCACTAACGTAGGTTGGTAACATATTTCTTTTCAGTTTAAAAATGAACACTTGTACATTAAACAATAAATTATTGTACGCCGATTTCTTTCTAAATTATAAATTTTTTCTTTTCCAGTAGCTCTAATGAAAACTACCTAACTCTAATAAGCAACTACCCCCATTCAAAAAATTATTGAACGCCGATTCATCAAAACCTGTAAATTTTCCACCCCAAAAAATTGGGGTTTGGCGTGAAAAGTGGTTTAATTTGTTTTGTAGTGTAGCTCTAGTTATATTGAATCTTTGAACATCGTTTTTTGAAATAGAATTTTCACTGTACTCAATCGAAGAGTTTCCCTTAACGTGCCATTGTTATAATTTTTTAAATTTCTGCTTCCTAATACCCGCGAATATAGTTTTCATAAATATTAATTCACTGTCACAATGGTGCAATAAAACAGAAAGCAGAAGAAAAACTTCCGTATTTCGAAACTTTTTGTGCATCCTCCAGGTAAAAAGAACCTGCAAGTTATTGATCACAATAAAAATATATCTGAATATGTTCAAAATATTGATATACATACAATTAGAGTCAACAATTTGTTCTATTAATGAAAAAATTATTTATAACTATTGATAAAAATTACGCTTCGTTGAATGTAATTTTAAGTAGATTCTTTATTTTTATATATTCACATATATTATCATTATAGCCATTTATTTGCAGCTTGTTTTTTACTGAAAAATTAACAAAAAAAAGTCGAAATCGAGAATATATCTATACACACACACACACATATATATATATATATATATATATATATATATATATATATATATATATATATAATCATAATTATATTATATAATTATAAATATATAATTATATTATTGATTCATAATTGAAATATATAATTTATTTTGATTCAGTAAAAAGTTTTACAAATATTTTATGAATACACAAAATAACTTCTTTTTTTGATGATTTTCAATCTCCACTTTACGAGTAATAATTTTCGGGCATAAATCTCTGTTTATCTATTTTAAATTTTTGATGTTCTGTACTTCAGTTAGTACCTGCAATTCTTCGTAATGCATACTTATCCTGGTAAATCCTTTTTCATTGAAGGACCATTACCGTCTTCATCTAATTACCATGTATAATCAAGGTAAATAAACCCTATAATCCCTTTGGTATGTTAATCATTATCTGGTTAATTAATTCGATATTTTAGGTATAAATTGAGATTTGAGTTTCCAGCAGTTGAATTTTACGTTAGACGTTTTCATTAATTTTCTTGCTGTCCAACGAGTGAGCTTGAAATCTACTATTCGATAATTTCAATATTTTCTGTAAAATTTTAGAATTAGTGCCTATATTTTATATAAGTGCCCGAACATTTAATTTTTTTACTTTGTTTTAATGAATGGTAAGTTTCTTAATATTCCATTTGTCAAAGAAAAGTATGGAAATGAAATACACTAAATATAATCATATGAGAATGATTATCATATCATGAAATATAATACTATAATGTAATTATTACTATAGAATAAAAAACTCTATTGATAGATTATCATCAATTTATTATTGAACGAATATTTGTAATTTGTTGTTTATTACGAATATTTGTTATCCACAATAATATTGAAGAACAAAGTTACTCTATAAAATATTCCAAATTGATAATTATTAAGGAAGTGACATAGTTCACAATACAAACATTGCAGTTATAATTTTTTATTTTATTTAAGACATCACATTAGATTAGATGAATGTATTAGAGTAAATTCAATATGTGAAATGCATTTTAATTAGTCGAAGTCTATTATGTATTATACATTTATAATACAATGGAAATGGTTTTGACAACTGTTTATTTTATATGCGTAGTAGAAAGGTTTCAACTTGCTTACTTTGACCACTTTTTGATTTAATGTGTTTGAATTCGTGAAGTGATGAAGATATTCAATTTTGGAATGTTTTCGAATATCATTATTTGAGTCTACGATGTCACTATAATTGCAAATCTTATCATTTGTGTTGGGATTGGGGAAGACCAATGTTATATTCGAAACTCTGATGACCAAAGTGACACTTTTTTCTTAGGTTAATTTTTCATCAAGTAGATTTTACAATGTGAACCTGAAAAAGCTAAATCATTGTCGACTTCGGTCACGAAATTTATTTTAGTAGGGGCCTTTATCTTGGAGTTGAAGTTATTCACTCCAAAAGTCTAATGAACGTGACCTTCCGAAATTTGGCGAGGTTTGTATAGATGAAGTGGCGAAATAGAAAAGTTTTTTCCCTGGGTTCGAGTTAACCGCCATTTCTGTGCCCACGCACCAATCTCGTCGAATTGCCTCTGTGCTATGAAGTTGAAAGTGGCGCTTACACGTTCTAGACCAAGGCTGGCCAATAGTTTTTCAAGGTGGGCAAAATTTCATAGACTGTGGTGCCGCCGGGCCAAATACCATATTCATAAGGTATTAATATACACAAAACGTACATTAAAAATTTGGTTTAATTTACTTTATTTGTAAATGAAATTAAGTAACATACATAATAACAACATTATTTCTATTTAATGAGAGCTGTGAAGAGGTTTTTGTGATAGTAATTTGTCGATATTTGGTTTTAAGTCTGATGTTGATAGTACAATCAAATCCGAAATGTGTTTTGCAGTGAGAGATGTGCGATATTTATTTTTGATGTATGATAGAGTTGAAAATGTTTTCTCACACACATAGGTGGAACCAAACCTGCTTAAAATTGGCATAGCAAGGTCGCGCAATGTTGGGAAATCTTCACTGGAAACGTTTTTCCAAAAACTTGCAAAACTTTCTGTTAGCTGCTCTGAAGATACATTTTCATAGAAAATTTGTTTCAGGGCAGTGTGGTTTTGAAGATCTGTTACTTCGAGCTGTATGTTTGCTGGATAATCAACCAAGTCAGTAGAACTGATAGCAAATGGATTTATAAACAGCTGAATATTTCTCTTGTCCGATTCAAAATCCTGGAATCTGTTTTCAAAAGACTCTTTTAAACATTTTATTTTTGATAGGTATTTAGGAATATCAAGGGCAGTGATCGCTAATTCTTCTTTTAAACTTGCAAGTGTGGAAAAATGGTCGACTTTATTTCTCTCTAAGTTTGCTGCGAACAAGTCCAACTTCCCTTTGAAACCATTGATCAAGTTGAACATTGTTGGAAGAGAACAATTTTTTCCTTGCAGTTTAAGGTTCAGGACATTAAGGTGCTTCAATGTATCAACTAAAAATGCAAGATCGCACAGCCATAATGAATTTTCAAGCAGAGCTCTCTCTGCTGGCAATGCTTGTTTTTCTTTCAGAAATTCCATAACATGTTCCCTCAAATCATAAAAATGTTTCAACATTTCTCCTTTAGATAACCAGCGAACAGCGCAATAAAGATGTAATTCGCCGTATTCTTTTATTTCTTCTTCAAACAACGTTCTGAATTCTCGTCGGTTAAGTGCTCTGGCACGTATGAAATTAATGCAGCGTACTACTGGGTCAATCACGTCCTCGAAAGTCATGTCTTTAGCGCACAAAGCTTCTTGATGTATAATACAATGATAAGAAAACAATTGTCGACCTATGTAATTTTGCAGCAAAGCTACAGCGCCATTGGTTTTCCCCATCATCGCAGGTGCTCCATCAGTGCAAACTGAATTGCATTTATCCCAGTTTAGGCTCTTACCCTCAATGCAATCTTTCAGTTTCATGAATATAACTTTTCCTGTGGTTGTAGTTTCCAGTTGACAGAGGTCCAATATATCTTGAAATATATTGAAATTGTCATCAATACAGCGTACAAAAACAGCTAATTGCGCCATACCAGTTAAATCGCAGGTTTCGTCCAATGCAAGTGAATAATATCTACATTTAGTTACAAACTCTGCAATTTGACTGTTAACCTTCATAAGACCGACTCTAATAACTTACGTTCATGACCAAGTGGGGTACTCCTGTACCCCACAAAGTTTTTTGTCAGTTTCGATTGAAGAGACAATTAGATGTATTTAAAATGTAAACTAAATTCAAATCTGGAGTTTTATTGAGATTTATTGATTATAATATTATAAAAAATGTAATTACTAACATTTATTACAAATGTGGTGAGCTTTTGAATGATCCTTGCAGACGTTTTATTGCACTTGATGCATCGATTCCGACTCTTCCTATCTTTTTTTCTGTCACAAAGATGACATCTGCCAATTTGAGACATAGCAGGATCAGGATTAACGGGTTCTTGCGTAACTAGTTCCGGAACGACAAGCTCCATGTTTCTCCTAATGTTCAATTGCAAATTTGTATTGGTGGTGTACCTTCGTATTATGTTCCTCTTCCCCAATTCCTTTCCCAACTCTAATAAAAAGATTCTTCTATTATCCAGGTTCCCTTTTTCCCAATCGGGGTACTTGTTTATCCAGAGTTTGTAGGAGTTAATTCCACCTATATCAAGAAGATGGTAAAACATTACCATTGGCCAACGGTTTGATTTTCGTTGAGTCGTGTTCTCTTTCGCCAATTTATCGCTTGTATCCACAGCACCTTTAGTCTTATTATAATGTAAAATAATGTGGGGTTTGTGGTTAACAGTTTCTTCTCCAGTTTGGTCGTCTTTGTGCTCAGTATATAATAAAATGACTGCAGTTTTCTTTTTCGGTACATACGAAACCTTCGTTTTATCTTTCATAAATGCAAACATACTTGAAAATTCTTTTTTATATGTAGCAGGAAGTAACTCCTTGGGTATAAATGTCTTGTTTTTCCTCAAAGTACCACATAATGAGAGATTCTTCTCTAGAAGTTTATCAGCTAATTCTAAACTTGTAAAGATATTGTCTGTAGTTATTCCGTGGCCTTGAGGTAAATGTTCCACCATGTCCAGAACAACTCTTTGACCCTGACCCTTTTCAGCTATGTTGCCTACCTTACCTAGAAAAAGTGATGACCATGAAAACGTGAATTTAGGGTGCAACGTAAAATAAACTTACCTAAATATACTTGCATATTATGGGTATACGCTGTACCGCAATCTGCTAGTGCCCAAATTTTTAGGCCATATTTGTCAGGTTTACTCTTCATATATACTCTAAATGGAGCTCTTTCACGAAAAGGGACCAACTGTTCATCGACACATAAGTGATCTCCTGGATTGTATGCACGTTTGCAGTTATTCACGAAGTTATCGTAAATCTCTCGGATTGGGGCCAATTTGTCTGCTGCTCTCCTTTCTGCTCTAGTCTCGTAGTTATCAAAACATAGGAAGCATAAAATCTGCTTGAATCTATTTCGAGACATTACAGCGGATATTACTGGTCGACAAAATACAGGATCCTGACTCCAAAGCATTGTAAGTGGCTCCTTTGAGCTATGAAGAGCCCCCAAAATAAACAAGAGACCGGTAAAAGCTTCAAGTTCCTCTTCTACAATAGGCTCAAATTGTACATTCTCATTTCCATACCATGCTTGGGCTTTTCTGTTTGTTTCGGTGATAATTGTATTTTTAATTTCTCCGTCAAAAAACAAACAGAAGGTCTCTCGTTTGCTAGTAAAAAATGAACTGTAGGGCGTTAGTCCTGCTGCTGTCTTTTGAATATTATGTTTTGCCCGTTTGACCCGTAAATTATACGGAATTTTAGACCACAAAGTTCCATCTTTCGCTTTATATAAAGGTTCATCACATACCACATTGTTAGTTTCAGCCGACTCCTCCAAATCATTGCTTTCAGGACATTCGTTTTCTGTTATCATATCATCCACTTCCTCCACTTCCGTCTCAAAATCATTTTCCTCAATATCACTTGCACTCTCATCTAATACTCTGTCTATATAAGACTCGTCCGATTCTAATATTTCTAAGAGTTGTGCATCAGTGAGTCCTTTTCTTGCAGCCATATTTTACGTAAAATAAATACTGTTTACTATAAAAACACTACTCGCTCCGAAGAATAACAAACAACTGATTTTGCCTGTCGATCCGACAAGTCAGTTGCAGGTGTCAAGGACGCTGCGCCAACGTGAATGACGATAAATAACTGATTGTTACTAGGTGGGGTACACGCATACCCCACTCGATCTCCTTCGGCGGCCTTTTTTTTTGCATACATAGAAGACCAACTGGGGTACAGAAAAACCCCATCTCAAAATTATGTCGTAATTCAAAAACTACAGACAGGAAAGATATGAATAATGTTGATAATTGAAGCTACAACAATGATTTGAAGATAGAATAATGGAGAAATTGATACAAATTTTTTCCATGAAGTTACACACAAAATTATCACCCTGGGGTACACCTGTACCCCACTCGGTCTTATGAAGGTTAATGTCTGTTGACATATCTTCTACTCGCCTCATTACTGTGTTGCGCGACAGTGAAATACTAGCTGCCATGGCTTTAACCTTTTGATCATTGCAGTTCTGTGCAAAAATGGACAAACTCTGTTTGATAATTTCCCCATCAGAAAACGGCTTTTTCTTCTTAGCCAATAATGAAGATATTTCATACGATGTTTTGACCATGGCTTCCAGTTCTTCGTGTCGTTTTACAAAAATATTTTGCTGTGAAAATAGTTCTTTCTTCTTTTTATTTATGAAATCAGTCCTTACAGCTGACCCCACTGGATACTCTTTGTCGAATTCTGTATGGTTTTGCTTAAAATGCCGCTCTAAATTATATTTTTTAGCAACAGCTACTGTTGCTGAGCAAATGAGACACACAGGTTTGCGGGCTTTGCTTTCGGTGAAAAGGTATTTTGTTTCCCATTCTTCATGAAACGTCCGAGGGTTATCCTTTATTCTTGATGTACTCGTACTAGGTTTGCTGAGGGCCATACTAAAACAATAAAATGTACATGTAAAACTACATGTAAATGTACATGTAAAACTACATGTAAATGTACATGTAGTTTTATGAAATGAAGGTTAGTACCTAAGTAAAATAAAACTATTAATTTGGACAGGCACCGCTCCACAATATCAATAAATATCTAATTAAGATTCGTAGGTACAAATCCTACATCTTGGGCAATAAGACCGCCGCGCCGCCTGCTGTGCAGGAAAGTATTTACAAACAAACAAACAAACTAATTGTAACACATGCAAATATTACACTTACCTGCAGAGAAGATGCAAAGTTTTGGTAGTATTCTTTCTAATTTATTAAACGAATTGTCACAAAACGAATTAGTAATTCAATATACTTGCATTCAAGTAAGATTGATAACGGCACTAAGATGCTCGCTAACCGTCCGTTTGTCTGGCTATTGGAGGACGGGACCGATATGCGTGCGGGGTGCGGGCGAAGTAGCGACAATACCCGAACGACGCGGATCGGTTGCGCTCGGCTGACCAATCAAGTGGAACCAGTGCTATCGCACGCCGCGCTGCCGAAGTGCTAGCGGGAAAATTCAAATGCCTTGGCGCGAAGTGCTGGCGGGCAAATTCAAATGCCTTGGCGCAAAGTGCTGGCGGGCAAATTCAAATGCCTTGGCGGGCCACTATGTGGCCCGCGGGCCTGGGTTTGGCCAGCAAAGTTCTAGACGTTCCACAGGTTGCTGTGTCATCTGCAGAGAGAAAAACTTGTATATATATATATATATATATATATATATATATATATATATATATATATATTTATTTTATTGAATGGAGTTCTTGGGTTATTAATTCTATTAGTAACTGTTGGTAACTCTATATTTTATTTACATATAGTTTCAACAAACCAATGTTGTTTTCTTCAGAAAATTTTTTTTTCCTTATTACAGCTAAAATTATAATTAAACATGTAAATATAATATTTAAAATTGACAATAACATTAAATTTACCTCTTCCCTGCACATCATAGTGTTACACATTCTTTTAAATGTTACACTGGTTTGTGGAAACGTTAAAAACTATATGTAAATAAAATATAGAGTTACCAACAGTTACTAATAGACTTAATAACCCAAGAACTCCATTCAATGAAATAAAATATACTCCATTCATAAATTAAATATATATATATATATATATATATATATATATATATATATATATATATATATATATATATATATATATATATATATATATATATAACTTCTATACATATATCCTCGTATATGATGAAGATGTGATATATCATATCTTTTCACATACGATATGATATCTGTATCATATATTTCAATGAATTGGAGCGTGTAGGTATTGATCCTTGCGGTATTTCAGGTTGAGGTTGTTTAGTCAAAGGAAGTGAAACCGTATTGAGAATCTGGCATTATAATATGTAGATCGAGCAACTTTGAGAATATTTTTTCAAAATACTTTGCTAATGACATTCAGCAGCGATATCGGACCATAATTATTGGGAAAAGTGGGTTTCTCATTAAACTTCTATACATTGTTGAATGTTTTTGGGTAAGGATATTAACGACTTTTTTCATTCGCGAGGAAATTAACATAGCTTAATACAACAGTTGAAATTTTGCCTGGATATTCTATAAGAGATGTGAACAAGATATTTTATATTTTATTGATTCACAAGAGGGTTCAAAATATTTTACAAGTACAATACAACGAATTTTGAAATGTTTTTCTACGTCAAATGCTGAAGGTCCAAGAATTTCTCATTCACTACTAACAGTATATAATCCCGGTCTCCGTGAACTAGTCGGTAGAAATGCAGACTAAGGTGCCGGTGTAGATAGTGCGGTAGATGTTTGGGTTTGCCTATGATTTAATTAGTTTAATAATGAAATATACTGGATAATGTACATCGATTGCAAGCCCAATGGCCATTCGGAACCTGCCTTAAACTGTTGGTCCAATGAATTAAAAAAAAAACTGTATATAGCAAATAATTATTGTTATTTGTTCGGTAGCTTTAATGTTTTCAAGGGACTTTACACCTAAACACTTAGTTGAATTAAATAATGATAACACTTATAATTATAATTAGGTATTCATAATCTCAATTATTTATTATAATTTATTTCTTATATCATATTTTTTATGTTGTTCACTAAAAAATGAAAACGAAATACCCAATAATATGTCAAATTTGTTCAGTTTGTTAGGATAAGTAGATTCAATATCGATTTAAAATGACTCATTGAATTATTCATTTATTTTCTCGAATTTCAGGTTTTTCAATTATAATATATAATACGGAATATTTGTTTCAGACTAAATATACTCAATTATAAGAATAACAAAATGGACGATTACTGGCGCATTGATCACTCCTTCTTCAATTCTCATAGCAAGCGGATGTCTGTTATGAAAATTCTCAGAAATTCGACTGCTGGCATCAATTTGAGGGACAAAAATGGCTGGACCGTTTTGCACTGCGTCGCGAACCTCGGTAATATATCATATACCCGAAAACTATTGCGAATGGGAGCAGACGTGAATGCTATAAGTTCCAATGGGTTCACTCCGTTGCATCTAGCCTGCATGAGCAGGCATGAAGAGTGCATGGACATAATTTTAAATTATGGACCATCAATGAATATACAACACTCCAAGTATTGTACACCTCTTCATCTATACTTTTTAAGTGGAATGCAAAATGAACGACTTCTAAAAAAAATGTTAAGTAAGGGTGCCGATCCTAACATTCAAGATAAGAATGGAAATACAGCCCTTCACTTGTTAGCTAATCGAAATTCAACGGAGAAGATAAAAGAATTCACTCGATTATTAATCGAATATGATGCGGACCTCAATGCCATAAATGAAGAAGGAGAAACACCGGTACATACAGCAGTAAATGCAAACTGTGGACTGATGGTTGATGTACTTCTCAAAGAAGGAGCTGATGTGAGTATAAGGGACAATATGGGTTATACTCCAGTAACGAAGGCCTTTTCTGCACCGCTGCGTAGTGCGGATATATTGAGAAATCTGGGAAACCATTTGATAATGCAACACGAATGTAAATTTCAGGTAGATCTTGATATGTTGCATTATATTATTGGTAATGATGGCTTTATGAACTTCAAGAACAACTGTGCAGACGAATTATTGAAACTAAAACAAAAAAAGATTCACAACTATAATATCAGTTACTACGATATTTTGATAGCTTCCCCTCATAAAGTAGCGAAATGCCTCGGCAATGATGATATTCTGCAGGCTTTAATAATTTTTGATGAGAGTGAATATATTTTTGGGAATCGGATTATCAGAAATTTCCAGAAAGGGTTGAGGCGTCATAAGGTTGCTCAGAAATTGAGAGAAATTTTCCGTGTTGTCCTTCCGTCATTACCCGATTTGTGTATTGACGAAATCCTGGAAAATCTTGATTCCAGGAACATAGAAAAATTGGAATAATTATAGTTTCTCAGAACACAAATATATATATATATATATATATATATATATATATATATATATATATATATATATATATATATATATATATATATATATATTTCAAAAGTGATTTATTGCCTGTTTAAGATATTTTATTTCGAATGTTTTCAGCAATAACAGGCTTCTTTTGATATGAAAAACCTTATTTTTGTTAACGTTTCGTTGTATATCACAACTTCGTCAAAACTAATTCTGTGGCTTGGTTCTAAAAGGCCCTAAGTCAAGAATGTACGTTTCGAGAAAAAGGCGATGAAAGATATTTGAGATTTTTCAGAATGCTGTAGCCTTTTTATATTAAGATTTCCATTATTATTATTGTTTGATATTACACATTGGCCTTTGTAGAATAAAGAGTTTCACTAAATTGGAAACTTCTGATGTAAATTACACAAAATGTGAGAAACTTGACATTGGGCCTTTTAGAACCAAGCCACAGTATTAGTTTTGACAAAGTTGTGATATACAACGAAATGTTAACAAAAAGAGAGCTTTTCATATCAAAAGAAGCCTGTTATTGCTAAACACATTAGAAAAAATTTTATATATTATATTTAAATATATATATATATATATATATATATATATATATATATATATATATATATATATATATTATATATTTCGAAAGTTTTCAGCAATAACAGGCTTTTTTTTTGATATGAAAAAGTTTATTTTTGTTGACGTTTCGTTGTTATATTACAACTTTGTCAAAACTAATGTAATAATATTGTAATATTATTAATATCATAATATTGATTATAATTATAAATTTATTTTGAATATTTATTATAATATTATTAATATTATAATATTGTAATATAACAACGAAACGTCAACAAAAATAAACTTTTTCGAAATAAAATATCTTAAACAGGCAATAAATCAATTTCAAGAAATATATATATATATATATATATATATATATATATATATATATATATATATATATATATATATATATATCAATTTCTATTGCTGTTCGCTTCCCTGAAGTGTTGTATTCGCGACCTTTATCCGAACCTCACGAAAAAACACGAATTGATGTAAACCACGGGATTGATTTCAACTCAAGTGAGAAAATGGTTCAGAAATCGTAGTCAAAGAAAAGGAGCAGCCGCTGCTTAAAGCAGAATGCAACAAAAGCAACCAGCAGCACAATTAGCACATCATTGGGGATGTGCGAGGCAACCACCTTTGAGCCCAACACCTTCGGATGGCGACTGAAGTATTTCTCTAGATGCTCACTCGTCACCTACTAGTTCCTCAGGAACATTACATTTCGGAAGAACTTCTTCAACACCTAATTGTTTATTAAGATTGTCACCACGCTCTCCTGTATCCTACTTCCCCTAACTTCAGACTGGAGACAATCACTCTCTTAGCCGAATTATCTGCAGGATCGGAACCTGATGAGCAGTCCGGATTCAGATACATCCACTTATTATCACAAGGCTGTAAACCTCGAAATCAATCACAATAATCACCATATCAATCTCGATGCCACTGACATTAGGAACTCAAGTTTTGTCATAACCGATGTGTCTCCTTGGAATGCCAGATAGTGAGTGGATTTGTTCTGAGAATGGAGTGGGGGAAATAGAAAATTGCTTGCCTTGGGGATGACTGGACCTCATCCGCTTGATACAACTCCTCATTTATCAATCCCCTAGTGCGTTGAGCAGAGTACTTTCTTCCGATTCGCCAATCAATACTCATTGAGGGTTGCATACGATGCTTGTGGAAATAGTCAGAATAGCTCCTCCGTCCCCTACTAGTGTGCGCCCTAATTGACACAGACGTTTTTCCCATGCAAGACTCACGAGATATATACTTTGAAATGAATTGTACAGTGTAAATTATAATTAAGCAATATTGTATATTTTTAGTATAATCTTAAGGCTTTATATAAACTAACCATTTTTGTGTAAATATTGTAAAACAACTAGGAATAAAATAGGACACTAAATGATTTCAAATGTTTCAATAGTCAACTTAATATCACCAAAAACCTTTCACATGGACAAAGAGGTGGAAAAATAAGGTGAAATTGACTTAAACCAGACTGATTTGAACCGTTTGTAACATAAGATGTTACAAAAATTTATTAAATTTAATTCATATTGTCAATCAAAGTTACCTTGAGAATTATAGACGGTGTTATCACTAAATTAGAGATGAGGTACGCATAATATTGCGTATTCACGAACCATTTGTGTGTTCGTGAATTTTTTGAGAACCAATCATTTAACCTGGACTCTTGTTAAGTTTAATTTTAATTGGGTTGTTTTAGTTACCTTCAATGTGCCACGTTTTAGAGTTTCTGATGAAGAGATAAAGAGATCTCGAAAGATCAAGCTGAAGAAAATGAGTATTTTAAGTATTATTGCTGCCTTCCCAAGCATGAATAATAAATAATAATTTCTTGAGCTGCGTAAATTGCTTGTGGAAGAATTGTTGTGTTAATTCTTAGTTCATTAGCGATTCGCTTCAAACCTGAAGACTGTACAACTTTTCCGAGGTATTTAACATGTTCGACTCGCAGAATATCACCTTGTTTTGTGATTAGACAAGATTTATTGCTTGGTTTTCTTTCCACGTATTTGTAATAATTGATGAAGCCGATACGTGATGTAAATCGATAAACATAATAAAACAATTGTTAAACTGATTTACACATATATTAAAAAGAATACTGCATGACGTACGTTTCGATGAGATTCACCCTTTTCGAATGCTACGTGCTTTATACGTAACTACGTATTTTTTAATAGCTACGTTATTATAGTAGCACTGAAAGATTGATTATGGTAAATCCACTTAGTCCCTTGTTGGCTGAAATATTCATGGATAATTTGGAAAAACTAATTCATTGTCACCCCATTAGTAGTCAACTCATTTAATGGTATAGATATGTAGATGATATTATTAATTATAACTGTTGTTTCACTGGTACTCTTCGGCAACTCGACACTTTTCAGACATTCATTAATTCGTTACACCCTAGAATTACATTCACTTTGGAACTTGAGAAAGAAAACTCTATTAATTTTTTAGATCCTAAAATAATGAAACTGGATAACAAACAGTTCTTCAATTTATCATAAACCATCACATACAGATAGTATTATACATAATACTTCCATGCATCCATTTCAACACAAAATGGCAGCTTTCAATAGTTTGATACATCGATTAGTAAATATTCCTCTTTCTAGAACCAATTTCAACACCGAGAAGAATTTAATCAAGCAAATAGCCGTGAATATTAATTATAATCCTGAAATAATAGATGATATGATATAAAACAAAAACTTCAAAAAGGCGATTGGTTTGGTTTATCCCCTAGTCAAAAACAATATCAACTACAACAGTCTTACATACATCGGTAAGTCCAGTGAAAAACTCAAATCTCTTCTTTTTAAGTATAATATCAACATTGCTCACCGTACTGGAAATAACTTAGGAAAACATATCAAAAATAACAAATCTAAGGTCAACAAAAATAAAAAATCAGGTGTATATGAAATTAACTGTGGTAGTTGTGATAAGTTTTATATTGGTAGAACGTTTAGAAGTTTTCAATTAAGAATTTCTGAACATAAACGTAGCTTTGATAATCAGAAGACATATTCACATTATGCAAATCACTTGATTAATGAAAATCATATATTCAATTCCGATTTTGAAATTTTGAATACCGCAAATAAGGGAATGAAGCTTAATTTGTTAGAATCACTTCCAATTAATAAATACAAATATTCTGACAACCTTTTGAACAGCCAAATCGATCATACCTAAAGCCCCCTTTTCAATCTTTTCAAAATTACTTAGTTTACTATATAGTAAATACTTCAGTATGAATTGATTCCTTCTACCTGTTATCTATCTGTTTTCTCTGTATTCATAATTTAAGTTTATATATTGTATGTATTCGAGAAATGTCATTAGTCTGCACGTAGCATTTGAAAAAGGTGAATCTCATCACAACGTACGTCATGCAGTATTCTTTTTAATATATGTGTAAACCACGTTTTTGTTTTTAAAATAAGTAGTTTGTAACTCTGTTTTCTGCGCCATTTTATGTAGTTCAAAGTAAATGCAATATCGCCTGCAAAAGTTAGACATTTGACATTTGTTCGATTTTCTTTCTTGTTACCCATTTGTATGCTCTTCATATGAGGTTCCTAGTGATCTTTTCTAAAACAATGTTAAAAAGGATTGGTGAAACTCCACCCTTCTGCCGCACACCGGCTTTGATTTCAGGGATCTGATATTTCACCCATGAATTTTTTGGAAGTTGTGTCTATAAGCGTCTCTTCTATAATTTTTCGGTTGTTCCGATGGCGTCAACAAAAAGATGACTAATAAATACGAAGGTCCCTACGGTATGGCTAAAGTATAAGGTAACGACAGTTTTCTCATCACTACTGTGGAAGTTGGGCGTGGAGATAAAACTTTCGAAGGCATTGGTGCTATAAACTCTTTAAGGCGTTCAAAGCTCTGCTCCTGGAAAACGTGATTGTGATGAAAGATGCAAAGGCGATAGTGAAGATGAGATCACAGATCGTCCAGATGTCGTCGATCTTTTGGAGAGTTAATTAATGAACAAATAAATTGTTGCAGGATAACCGAATGTAACCATCTGTAAATGGCAACGGCGCATGAAGGGACCCACGAGAAACAACGACACCATCGGATGACTTATAGATTTAGAGAAATAAACTATCATTGTTCTATGCGTAGAAATAATAATAAATCATTGTGAGTTCGACGTTCAACAGGTGTTCAAAATTAATGTAACCGGCGTTTAGCCAGTTTGTATATTTGAATGTGTGGAATATTGAATTAGTTCTGAGATTATTGGAGTATATAATTTTATTGAATATTCAAGTGTTAACAATATAATATGTTAATAAGTCTTTCGAAATAGTTTGAAAAATATGATGAAATTCACGAAATATCTTCTTTTGATGATCTATAAGGACCATTACTACCTTCAGATATTTGGATTATACATAGTTTTTAGATTCTGAGGTATAATATAAAATTTGAGCTACCAGCGGAAGAACTTTTCTTTAAACGTTTTCATTAATATTTTGCTGTTAATGAGGTAGTATGCAATCTAGAGTGTGATACTTCCTATATTTTCTGCAAAATTAGTGCATATGTGTGTTTGTTCCCGACGGTAAGTCAACTTCCGAACGTTCTATTGTTTGCTCCGATTCAATCAGAGGTGAGTTTCTTCATATTTCATTTGTAAAGAAAAATCATCGAAATAAAAAACAATAAATATAATTATGACATGAAATGATGAATAACATGACATAAAATATGATATCATGTCAAATTATAATTATATAATGAAATTATATATCAATAAAGTATCACCATTTTATAATTGAAATAACTTTACGTTTCGAAAATCCATGTTATCAAAAAAAAACATTTCAGACAAGTTCAGGTCATAATATATTTCAAATTGATATTCGTTAATGAATTGGTATAGTTCACAATACAGTATAGTTAATATTGTTTATTTTATCTGATTTTCATCAGACTAAATGTGTTTGAGCCAATTTAATAAGCGGAAAGCTTTTTGATTATGTCGAATTCTGTTATGTATTTCAGATTTATAATAAAATTGCGGTGATTTTGACATTATTTTTGACTTTATAGACGTAGTAGCGAGATTTCAAACTTGCTAACTTCATTCTAACTGAATTTTGAGTATGCCTAAGGTAACTCGTAAAATAATGAAGATAGTTCATTGTGAAAGTGTGAATCTGTTAAGTCTACTACGTCACTATAATTGCACTTCTTAGCAGATCTGCTGCTATTTGTGAAACTCAATTTTTTATTCGAAACTTAGGTGGGCAAAGAGACACTTGGTTCTTAGGTTTCATTGGTATCGTGCAGATTTTGCAATGTGAACCTAAAAGAAGATAAATCATGGTCGAATTCGGCCACAAAATTTCTTTCTGAATTATTTCATTTTTCATTATTTGTTATAGAAAATCAAAAATTGTTGAAAAAAACTTATTTATTGTTACTAAATCCAATTTAACTCACATAAAGTTTAAATTTGGAACTAAATTGTTAGAACTAATAACATTCAAAAAAATATTATACAACGATTAATTGAAACTTGTCAATTTTTCACGCTGAAAAAGTGGTTTTTGAGTTGGAAAGCTCAAATTTTTTTTGTAGAGTAGATCTAAGTATATTGAACCTTTTGTACGCCACTCTTATACATGGTACTCCTGATGTATTCTGCCTCCTAATAACATTGAAAAAGGTGATTATGAAACGAAATGGAAACCAGAAAACAACGTCCGTAATGGTGCGACGTAGGTACCTACATTCAAAAATTCGACGTTTCGAACAATTCTAAATATTTAAACCAGAAAAAACAAGCTATAAATTAAGTACCGCAATTCGTGAGTATGTAAAAAAATAATAAAAAAATTGAATCAAACTCTTGGCTTGATGTTTCACAAATATATGAGAAAAATAAAGACAACATTGTTTTTCAAATTTTTATTTAGTTTTGTATCACTAAGAGGTAAGCGAGAATTCAATATCTGATGGTAAAGAATAAATCTACTTACAATTAGAGTTAACAATTAGTTATTCGTTCACTGTAATTGAAAATAGATTTATTATTTTCACATATCCACATATATAATCATTGTAGTCATAAATTAGCAGCTTGTATTCTACAAGCAAATGCACAAGAGAAATGCACAAAAATTTCGAAATGTCGGCAATTTTTTTTAATTCAGCGTACCTATAGTTTAACGCTTGTTTCGAACGACGATTGGGCTTGTAATCAATGTACATATTACCCAGCATATATCATCATTTAAACTTATTGAATCATAGACAAACACCCAAGTTCTACGGGGCACCATAGTCGGGTGTTATCCCTACTTAGCCACGAAGGCCGGTTGTAGGCAAGTGTTTGACTAGATGAAGAACAAACTTCACTACACCTATTATTCGCGGTGGCTAAATTCTCTTTCCCCACAAATAAATATCTTTAATATGGCACAAAATAAATTTTTGTGCCATAAGCACCGATTGACATTTGAAAAGATCGTATGATGATATTTGTCAAATAGACATTGCAATTTAGTAGATACCTACGGGTATAAGAGATATGTGGAATTTCGATGCTTGGTGTGTCTGTAATCTGAGAGAGGTGTTTTCTACTGATTTCTATAGATGGAATTGTGGAGTATTCATTACTCTACGATCTTGCACTTGAAGTCACAAGATGATGCATGGAGGTTGAAATCGTTGCCTCATTTCAATGAACGTGGTGCGACTGACGAGTTCCTTGCAGAACGAAACATATATGTCTCGCACTTCCATCAGGTGTGGCATCGATTTCAATATTTCTCTAACATTTATCCCTTGAAGGATAATGGAGACATCACATCGTACACGTTCACATATCTAGCTCTCCTATAACATTCTAAGTAAGTAAGTAAGTAAGTAAGTAAATTTATTAACTATATGTTTAGTATTACAATGTTTTTACAATGCTCTTAGCTAATGTATTTAAGATAAAATGTGTTTATAAATCATGTCCCTGCAAGGCTAAAGCAGCCCGTGTGCAGAAAAAAAAATATTTATACATTAATAAGAGATGAGTTAACCTTAACTTTGAACAAAGGTAATGAAAAAAAATGCTATTAGAAAATACATAAACAAAAAGAAGAATTATATAATTAAATAATTGAACACATTCTGGACACCAAAAACAATGGAAGAAGTTTAGGAGTAATAATTTTTAGTTTTACTTTTTATCATGCGCTTTATAGCATTAAAATTATTTGTTGTGTTTGGAATCTTCATCAAATTAAAGATTTTAGGTCCCTGGTAGTAGAAAGAATTTAAGGCCAGGGTAAGCCTAACTCTAGGCAACTGGAATTTTTGAAAACCTCTTGTACATATTAAAATTTGCATATTTAGTAAATTTTTGTATTTGAATACTGCAATTCCGCAGTTTAATCTATAGAGTGCATCGATATTTAGCACATTTAAAAACTCAAACAATGGCTGCGAAGGATGTGTTCTTTTCTTTTTTAAAATTACCCTTAATAAGCATTTTTGTAGTAACACCAGAGGATATAAGTTTGTCTTATATGCTCCCCCCCACACACTTATTGAGTACACTATTACAGATTGAAATAGTGATAGGTATATAATTTTTAAAATATGTGTTGGCAAAATTTCTCTTAATAAATAAAGGCTGGGTAACAAAGAATATAATTTTTGTTTTATATTAAATATGTGTGATTTCCAAGTCATATTTTGATCTAATGTTAAACCCAAATATTTGATGTTGTCAACCTGCGCTACTGTGTTACATTCACAATTTCTAATATTACAGTCAAATTCGTGAAATATTAATGGATGTTCAAAAGAGAATGAACCACGAGTAGCGAAATTAATATAATTAGTTTTTCTTACATTTACACAAATTTTATTCAAAGAGAACCATTTTGTTAAAGTATTGAGATCTTGTTGCATTTTAATTTGTAGGATTTCTTTGTTCTGTTCTGAATAAAAAAGAGCAGTATCATCAGCAAAGGTAAAAATTTTTCCATTCAATCTGGCGTCACAAAGGTCATTAATGTACACTAAAAAAAGCGTAGGAGACATTATAGATCCCTGCGGAACACCACTCCGAAGAGTTAATTCCCTACTAAGTTCATCACCTACTCTAACATTTTGTTTGCGGTTAGCTAAAAAGGTTCGAAACCACTTTAAAACTGTTCCCCTAACGCCCGCGCAATGGAGTTTGTCCAATAATACACAATGTGAGAGTGTATCAAAAGCCTTTTTTATGTCTATAAACATACCTGATACAAATGCGCTTTTGTCCAAACTCTGAATCACCCGATTACTAAAATTTATTAGTGCAATTTCTGTACCCTTATCCTCAAGAAACCCATATTGGTTTCTTGAAAAGAAGGAATGTTTATGTAAAAAATTTTTTTGTGATTTTAGTACTAGTGTCTCAAACAATTTAGAGAAGATTGAAGTGAGAGTTATTGGTCTGTAATTACCAACATCCAATTTGTTGCCTCCTTTATATACGGGAATAACTATTGAATTTTTTAGACAATCTGGAAAAGTTCCGCAAGTGATGGATTGATTAAATAACTGTGTTAGAATAGGCGCCACTTCATTTTTAACCTCTTTTAAAATATTCGCTGTAATACAATCAGGGCCTGGGGCTTTGTTACTTTTAAGTGAATTTATGCCTGCAAGAATATCAGATTCTACAAATGGTGGAATTATTAAGGAGTCTTTTATGGATTTTTTTGTTAACTGACAGAGATTCTGGGAGCTTACAGGCATCTTTATATCCTCTGTTAGTGATTTTATGTTTTCTGAAAAATAAGAATTTAAATAATTAGCAATATCTTTTGTATCAGTTAAAATTTCTTTACTTGTAGAATTTTCAATTTTATTGATATTTCTATTTTTATCACTTGAGCCCGTTATACTTTTTATAGTTTGCCACTGGTTTTTTAAATTATGCCTGTACTTTCTTATTTCGTTCTCGAAAAAGGATATTTTAGATATGTTAATTAGTTTTTTAACAAAATTACGGTACGTTATGTATCTCAGTTTCTGCCCTTACATTCTGCCCCCATAGTGCCCCCTGAACCTCGTATTCACATCATGCACGCACTGCCTTTTTTTTATTCGATCGAAAAGATATTCCTGACATTTATTAAGAAATAGTTTATAGAGAAATGTTATGTACGAGTAGTCCGCCATCTGTGATACACTCATTTCATCAAGCCTATCTCTTTATGGTGTAATGTGATATCCGAAAGGAACGTTGCATACAAAACTAATGCACATATTATGAGTTAATTCAAATAATGTTTTTTCATTTAAATCACAAACAATAAAGAAAGTGAAGACCGCATCAATGGGGGTTGGTCCTGAGTACTTCAAAGGGGTCTTGGTTGCTTATATTTAGTTCATCTCTCTGTCTATTGTATACTGGGCATATCATGATGTGGTGTATTGTTTTTCTGTTGTACAGTTTGTACAGATTGGCGGTTCTTCTCTCTCCAGGATGTGTTTATGAGTTAGTCTTGTATGGCCCATTCTCACTCTATTCATCACGACCTGATCTCTTCTCTTCTGAGGTACTGTCGGTTTCATGTTTATTTTAGGTTGAATCGGGTAGAGTTTGTTGGCTCTATTTTTGTCCCATTCAGATTGCCATAGTTCGTCGATAAACTGTTTGATGTGAGGTTTATGATCACTATATGGCACGTATTTCATTTTTGTTGGTTTTGTGAACTTGGACCTAATTTTGCTCGTTCATCGGCCTTTTCATTTCCACTTATTCCTACGTGGGATGGAATCCAAATGAAGTTCACACTATACTGTTGAGTCTGTAATTTGAATAATTCTTCTCTCAATTGCTGTACTACGGTATTTTCAGGATATATTTGTTGGAGGCTTATCAGGCCGCTAAGTGAGTCTGTTAGGATTAAGACCTTTTTGCCTATTCCACGACTTTTCTTCAGGGCATCACATAAGGCGGCTACTTCACCAGTGAATATGCTGCACTGCGTGGGTATCCCAAATACATGTTGTATCTGCTCATGGTGAACCGCTGCTGCTGAGTCTTCTGTGTGCTTAGATGCATCTGTATAAACGTGGGCGAAGTCGGGATATTCATTTATTTGGTCAAGATACATTTTCCTTAACACTTGATGTTTGGTGGTTATTTTTGAGTAGTTAGTCAAAGTTAGGTTTATGTTGGGAATCTTTATGAGCTATGGTTGTGTTTTTGTAGTTTCACACAGTGTGTTTTGAAATATTGATAAGTTAAATCCGCTCCGTTTCAAGACTTCTCCTACTGGTAAATTCGCTTCTTTGGAATCAGAATAGAAAGCGTCTAGATAATCGAGAATATATTTATATGCAGTGTTGTATTTATTTCCCGATAATTCAAATAATTATTTTGCCTAAGGTGATAGTAATATAGAAGGAGACAATAATCAATAATGAGATATATTAAAGACCTCACAAGTTGCAGTTTGTGAGGTTTTGAAGGTGAAGGTCAAGGTTTGTGAGGTGAGGAATTGGGCACGCCCAATTCATATTTGTACTTATGCAATCCCTTCAGCTTTATCACAGAAGCTCGTTTCACAGAAAGTAGGTGTTGCAAAAAAAAAAGTTCATCATCCAAGCACAAGACAAGACCTCTGGCCGTCCTATTCTATTCCAGATCTTCCCCATTCGTACTAACACACATATTATAAAGATCAATTCTCTCAAGATTATATTTGCATTCAATGAAATTAACTTTAGTCTTGTTGGCGTTTAACTTAAGACCGCTTTTTGTGCACCACCTCTGCAACCTCTGCAGATCGAGATTAATATCAGTGATAGTATCCGCCAACCTATTAGGAGCGCATCCTGCGTACAACTGAACATCGTCCGCATTCATATGCACTGTTGCTCTGGAAAATATCTCTGGCAGATCAGATGTATTCACAGAAAACAGTGAAGGTCCCAAAACACTTCCCTGAGGCACCCCAGACCTCGTTTGAACAATACCAGACGTCACATTTTTCGTTCATAATACTTTCCATTTCAAATACATTTTCTCTGAAATTCAAAAGAATATATTTCACTGAAATCAATACTTTTATCATATACCCGAAAGAATGTTATGTTTGGGGAATTAACAGACTGGATCTTTCAATGTCTGATATTTCTTGCGAGGAGTGCAAAGTCTCTTCGTTCTTTGTGGTTTTTATAATGAGAAATATGAATTTTTTTGGAATCTTCAATTAAATCATGTATTTGATGAACTAATGGTGAGATATATGCACAGGTTGATATCCATGTTTGTAGTTAAAACGAAGATTCAACAATCACTTGGGATTGTTGAATACCAAGTGATTGTTGAATCACAACAATCAGATGGAAATTCAACAACATTCATCGAAATAATTTCTTATGGGACTGAGGCAGTCCATACATGACAGGTAACATATAATAAATCTGTTCATAGAATCTATATTTTTACTATTTTCTCTATTTATATGACTCTGTCAACTATGTACCGGATCTCTAAAGACACTCTCCGTTGTGGTTTTTCCTATAAAAAAACATTCTGTACTTCACCGTCATTTGGGAACATTAGTTAAATTCAATTTTCCTTCACGTGCCCAGAAATTCAACCGAATATGAAACACGGTGTCATAGAGACCGATAGTAGAGTTGTGAATCATTTTTTGTTTCAGGTTCAACAGTTCGTCTCCGCATTTGATCTTGAAAATCATGAAATCTTCATATTCAATAATATAATTCAACATATCAACTTCTACCTGAAAATTACATTCGTATTGCATTACCAAATGCTTTTCAAGATTCATTAATATATCAGCACTACTTAGAGGTACAGAAAAGGCCTTCGTTATTGGCGTATTACCCCTATTGCCTTCAATATTTACATCAGCACCTTCCTGCAAAAGGACATTAACCAGTACTCCACAGCTTACATTTACTGCTGCATGTACTGGTGTGTGTCCTTCTTCATTAATGGCATTAATGTCTGCATCATATTCCATCAATAAACGAACAAATTCTTCCATCTTCTCCGTATGTTTTCGGAAAGCTAACAGGTGAAGAGCTGTATTTCCATCCATATCTGTAATGTTATATATAGTCTATAATAGTCTTTAGTCTTTAATATTTACATCAGCTCCTTCCTTGAGAAGTACATCAACCAGCAGTCCACAGTTTGCATTTACTGCTGTATGTACCGGTGTTTCTCCTTTCATTTATGGCATTAAGGTCAGCATTTAGGGCATTAATAATCGAGCGAATTCTTTCACCTTCTCCGTTGATTTTCGATTAGCTAACAAGTGAAGGGCTGTATTTCTATATCGTGTTTTTTCGTGGGATTCGGATACGGGTCGCGAATATAACACTTCAGGAAAGCGGATAGCAAAAAAAATTGATATTATATATATATATATATATATATATATATATATATATATATATATATATATATATATATATATATATATATATATATATATATATATATATATATATATATATATATATATATATTTGTGTTCTGAGAAACTATAATTATTCCAATTTTTCTATGTTCCTAAAATCAAGATTTTCCAGGATTTCGTCAATACACAAATCGGGTAATGACGGAAAGACAACACGGAAAATTTCCCTCAATTTCTGAGCAGCCTTATGACGCCTCAACCCTTTCTGGAAATTTCTGATAATCCGATTCCCAAAAATATATTTACTCTCATCAAAAATTATTAAAGCCTGCAGAATATCATCATTGCCGAGGCATTTCGCTACTTTATGAGGGGAAGCTATCAAAATATCGTAGTAACTGATAGTACAGTTGTGAATCTTTTTTTGTTTCAGTTTCGATAATTCGTCTGCGCAGTTGATCTTGAAGTTCATAAAGCCTTCATAACCAATAATATAATGCAACATATCAAGATCTACCTGAAATTTACATTCGTGTTGCATTATCATTATTATTGGTTTTCCAGATTTCTCAATATATCCGCACTACGCAGCGGTGCAGAAAAGGCCTTCGTTACTGGAGTATAACCCATATTGTCCCTCATATTCACCTCAGCTCCTTCCTTGATAAGGACATCAACCAGCAGTCCACAGTTTGCATTTACCGCTGTATGTACCGGTGTTTCACCTTCTTCATTTATGGCATTAAGATCCTCATCATATTCAATTAATAATCGAGCGAATTCTTTCATCTTCTCCAATGAATTTCGATTAGCTAACAAGTGGAGGGCTGTATTTCCACTCTTATCTTGAATGTTAGGATCGGCACCCTTACTTAACATTTTTTTTAGAAGTCGTTCATTTTGCATTCCACTTAAAAAGTATAAATGAAAAGGTGTACAATACTTGGAGTGTTGTATATTCATTGATGGTCCATAATTTAAAATTATGTCCATGCACTCTTCATGCCTGCTCATGCAGGCTAGATGCAACGGAGTGAACCCATTGGAACTTATAGCGTTCACGTCTGCTTCCATTCGCAATGGTTTTCGGGTATATGACATATTACCGAGATTCGCGACGCAGAGCAAAACGGTCCAGCCATTTTTGTCCCTCAAATTGATGCCATGAGTCGAATTTCGGAGAATTTTCATAACAGACCTTCGCTTCCGAAGAGAATTGAAGGAGTTATCAATGCGCCTGTAATCGTCCATTTTGTTATTCTTATAGTTGGGTATATTCAGCATTTGAAACAAATATTCCGTATTATATATTATAATTGAAAAACCTGAAATTCGAGAAAACAAATAAATAACCCAATGAGTCATTTAAAATCTATATTGAATTTACTTATCCTAACCAACTGAACAAATGTGACATATTATTGGGTATTTCGTTTTCATTTTCAGTGAACAAAATAAATTATAGGATATAAGAAATAAATTATAATGAATAATTGATATTATGAATACCTAATAATAATTATAAGTGTTATCATTATTTAATTCAACTAAGTGCTTAGGTGTTAAGTCCCTTGAAAACATTACAGCTACCGAACAAATAACAATAATTATATGTTATATACAGTTTTTTTTAATTCATTGGACCTACAGTTTCGGCGGGTTCCGAACGGCCATTGGGCTTGTTATCGATGCACATTCCCCAGCATATTTCAATATTTAAACTATTTAAATCATAGACAAACACAAACACCCATGCCTTCAGCGGGGCTCGAACCCGAGTTCTACAGCACCATAGTCGGGAGATCTACCGACTAAGCTACAGAGACCATTAGTTCTGACAAAGTTGAGATATACAACGAAACGTCAACTGAAATAAAGTTTTTCATATTAAAATAAGCTTGTTATTGCTAAAAACATTGAAAATAGACTATCTTAAACAAGCAATAAATGGATTTTGAATATATAAATACATATATATATATATATATATATATATATATATATATATATATATATATATATAATATATATATATATATATATATATATATATATATATATATATATATATATATATATAATAAAGTTTATTCAATTATAAGCATAAATAAATAAACATGTTTCACAGAGATAATATTTCATGAAAAATTATCTGTACGTGACATAATTGCGTTTCTATAAAAATTAATTTGTATTCCAATATAAATAAATATAAATAAATATGACGGTTACTTTTACTCTTTTATTGGTTCATGATGGCCTCTAAAATCTCATTACTCTTTATTAACAACCATTCTCTCATTTTTTTCTTTAAATTTCGAGATTTTAGATTTTTCAGTCTTAGTGGCAAAGCTGTGTACAGTTTGCCAGCCACGTAAGTACTTGATCTTTGTCCAATTCTTTTTGAGCATCTGGTTGCTATGTAAGTATTATCCTTATATCTGGTAGTGTATCGATGTTCCAGGACCTCTAGTGAGATTTTATTTTCTTTATATTTGTTATGACTTGTAGAGCATATAATTGTCGAATATCCAACACTTTAGCTATACCGAAGAGCTTCTCACTTGAAAAGGTATAAGATTTTCCATGAATAACTTTTAAAAATGAATGAATGACTATCGTATGCACCTCCCCAACCTATGATACCGTAGCTTATGAGCGATTGTACAAGGGCATAATAAAGTATGTAGAGATGATCCTGGGAGTTTGTATATTTTTGAAAACTTCTAAATTTGTAAAGAAGTCCTCTAAGCTTTTTGCAGAGTAATTGCACATGCTCGTCGTCCCATCTCAAATGCTGGTCTACTATATTATATATATATATATATATATATATATATATATATATATATATATATATATATATATATAGTAACATTTACTGAACTCAAAAATCAATTCCACATCACAAAAAAGGCAATGATCACAATATAGTTGAGTCAAAGTAAACATAACGAAAATTCAAAACCTAATACAATTTAGCACTGCTAGTCATATAACGAAAGTCTAAAAATTTTTATTAATTGAAAAGTCTAAAAGCCATTAATTAAAGGTTCACAATGCATTAGGAAATTCAAGAAGGCTTCTTCCGCAATGCCTTGTGTCACTTGCCAACTGTAGCTGTCGGGGAAGAGAATTTAACAACGATACCGCCATGTCGCTCTTTCTCCCAACGTTGAGTACTGTATTGAATATAAATATGGAAACATCCTCCGTGTTTCATTCGCATTCTTCAGTTCTCGAAATAATGAGAGTGGGAATATAAAAACATAAGCAGTCTGTAAATATACAGTCCATAATTAGATAGTTATAGTTAGTTTGTTAGTTAGATAGTTTTATTGCATGTGTTACAACACCATAGTGCTTACAATTGTCATGAAAGAAAAACAATGTATAAAGTTGAAAAATATAAAGGCGAAAAATAATATAAAATTATGAATACATTTGACATATGCTACTATATAATCATAAATAAAATGGACTTATATAGAATACAAGAAACACAATATAAACGAACGAACCATAGCAAACAAACAACTGTGTTCAGAAACCAAATAACAAATTGTCTCAAGGGGACCCCATCGAGTCAAAACCGAATGAGAGATACTCCTGAAAATCATAGAACGGATGCTCAAGTAAAAAGGCTCTTATGGTCCTCGAAATTGAGGAAGAGGCAAGATCCGAACATGATTGGGTAACTTGTGAAGTTATAATATTGATAAGTAAAAAGGTCCCCTCTGAGATTTTGTAAACCTACAAAAACTTGACCTCATGCACTGTGAGTATACCCTGAGGAACTCCGCTCTGCAGTTCTGCATCCCTAGATATCCATGTTTTACCATCAATGGTCATCTTAACTCTTTCTTTCGTGTTGCTGAGATAACTTTCAATCAGATTGAGCTGGTAGTCTCTGATGCCTTATTCGAGCAATAAGGTATATTCCACAGAATCGAAGGCCTTAGATTAATTGAAAAGAAGTCCAACAGGGCACTTGTACTCTTTTATGTGATTTACTGATAGAGTTCATCAGATCATAAACGGCTGCTTCTTCACTCCTTTCCTTAACGAAACCATGTTGGCATGTGTTTAAATTTTTCAAAGAAACTCGAAATACGTCCAACAAGGATTTTCTCAAAAATGTTAGAAAAACATGCGAGCAAACTGATTTTAAGCTGTTTTGGAAAACTCGCTCAATCAATGACTTTTGAATTATATTGACCAGGGGCGCAGAAATTCTATTAATCGAAGCTTTGATGGCTTTCATAGGTATTTCATCCTGACCAAAAGAGGGCTCATTTCTCATGGATCCCAACACGGATACCACTTTCGCATCATGAACGTCGAAAACAAAAAAAGATTCATTTTGCTTTTGCTGTCCTACGAAAGACTTGATGCCACCTCCCGAGACACATGCTGCAAGATTAACAAAAAATCTACTTCCGGAAATGGAACTACCTCTGAAAAGCTCGCCACTCGTGCTAGCGAAACGTTAGGAAGAAATTCCAACCGACGACGGCCCTTAGACCCGAAGCAGGACAACACTAGTTCAATTCGTCGAATTAATGGACTAACCCTTCTGGACATGTGTATTCTGTTGGCAGAAGGAAAATGCCTATTTTAAACGAGATTAATCACCGGCCGTCTGCCCCAGATTTGACATGAATTCACGTTATTTCCAGAATGTTCATTTCTGGAATCTGGCCCAGCTCAATCATAACGCTTCTTAACGGAAATACTCGTATATACTCCTTATATTCTGGGTCGATTGCTGAAACAGTATAAAAGAAATCAAGAATCTTCTTGAGTTACAACACTCAAAAGTTCAATTTGAAAATTTCACCCGTATTCCTTAATTTCACTTGTGTTTTATGAAAACATTTCTCAAACATATTTCGAGAAAGGCCTATAAAACTAGTCCAGAATAGGTTGACGTCACGATACATAGTATTTATATCCCCCAATCCGTATCAATAAATTTCTGTACAACGGTTTCAATATTCTGGTCGCTTATTCTGGATGGCTTCTATTCGGTAAATGAATATCTGTGTAAACCCTCAGTTGTTTAAGTTCATTAAATTTGTTGACTTGTCCTATACACAATGTAGTGTCTAAAAGGATTAAATAAATTATTATTATTATTATTATTTTTCTACTGAATAATTTTTCTTGGGTAGAAGGTTCAAGTGAATCAAGTTGTGCAACGAATTTCAATGCATGGTGATCAGAAATATGATATTCAAAAACAGCACACCTGCCAATGCATTTTGTAAGAACGTTATCAAGGCATGCATCCAAACGAATAGGGTTCCAGTTCAATACCTGCACATTTTATTGTTCCAGAAGTGGAAGTGATTCGTTACTTTATTATATACTGACACGTTATATTATTATATACTGACACGGCCAACGTTGTTTTGCCATATAAATTATATATATATATATATATATATATATATATATATATATATATATATATATATATATATATATAAAAACCGCATCAAAATCCGTTGCTTAGTTTTAAAGATTTAAGCATACATAGGGATATAAGGACAGAGAAACTACTTTGTTCTATACTATGAAGTGATTAGACAAAGTATTTACATTGAAATCAACGGTTATTAGAAATTTTTCGTGTTCACGAAAACGAGAAATTCAGCAAACTTGTAGAATAATTCTTAGTTTTTCGAGAAATATGTGTAACAATTCTTAGGTTTTCGAGAAATATGTGTAGGTAAATTTTTATGATAGGTACAGAGACTCGGCCTATAGATAGGAACTACAATCATTTTGAAATTTTTATAAGTGTTCGTACAGAAGGACATTCAATATATTTATCACGATAAATGCTTTAATATGTTCTATAATAAGGTATATAATTACTCTACGTTCTATAATAAAGGTACATAATTTGATAGCAATACCTTTATGCCTACCTCTCCCCGACAAAAACTAGAGACAAGCTTTTATGCCTTATTCAGAGATTTATGCTAATTTTATATTCAGATAATTCCTCGTCTGATTTCCAATGTTCTACAACTGTAACTGAATCAGTTTTAGTTCATGTGCTAGCAGAAACAGTTTATTTAACGAGTTTCCTACAGACCGAACAGTCTGTTGTATAACTACAAACTCTCGAGGAGTGCTTTGTTGGCTACTTTGAATAATAATATGTATTTCTGATTCACTTACCGATTCTCCTGTTCTTTTGAAACATTTATGAACTTGAATTCTTTCAAAACAACACCGGTTGGCCTTAAAACTCTGCTGTAGACTGAATTCGGCTGAAAGTCGTATTCTGGCACTGAGGTTGAAACTTCTATATTCAAGCTGTGCATCATGAAAAACTTGACCAATGTAATCTCCGCTTTTTGCTTTCCACTGACATGATTTCTGGAAATCATGTCAGTGGACAACGTCACTTCCTACAACGTTTTTTGTCGTCTCTGTAGCATAGTGGGGAGACTGACGGAACCTCACTAAGGAGATCTGTTATAGGTTGAAAATTAGCGTAATTGTTCACTTTCGACACATTGGATTCAACTTGCTTCTTCAGGATTTTCAGAGTATAAATCACAGAACTAAGTTTTTTTCACTTGCCCCATGTGTAAATACCTCTTCAATGATTTATACATATCTACCCCCAGGAACCCAGCTTGTTGGCCCACATTCATTATCTGGTTTTTATAAAATAATGTATTTGGTGGCGTCCATCTATGCTTGTCAGTAGTAAAAAATAGACACTCAGTTTTCTGTACATCGATTATCAGCTTGTTCTGGATACATCATTCCTCAATATATGTTAAAACTGATTCCAATGTTACAATAGAGAATGAAATGTTTGGATATCCGACTGAAATGTTGTTGTCATCCGCATAGATAATTGGTTGATAGTTACTTTCTGGTAAGTATTTCGTTATGTAATTTTGTAATTTATATATAAAATGAATAGAAGCGGCCCCAAAATACTACCCTGCGGTACTCTCATAGATGTTGCTAGCTCAGTTGAAGTATGTGTAATACCATCAACAGTGATATGAACTTTCTCTTTCCGATTGCTCTTAATTTTTTATCAGTTTCAATTTCTTATCTCTTACTCCAGAGAATTACATGTTTGTTATTTTATGATCAACGCAATCGAAGACTTTAGAAAGATCAAGGAATAGAGCAGTAGGAACTTGCCCTGTTTCCAAAGCTTAAATAATAGAATGTGTCAGTTCAAGGATTGCCGTTTCAGTATTTTTATTCCCATAACCACGTTTGTTGCTATTTATATCATCAAATTTCTGAAAAAAGTTTAAAACTCTGACTGTCTGATTTAGATTGACTGATTTTCAAGATTTTAGGCAATGTGCTCGAGAGTCTGATAGGTCTCTAGTTCTCCAATTCAGACAATCTCTTTTTTCATGTATGGGTGTGCTAACAGCTTCAGAGCATCTGGAAAAATACCTACTTCGAATGAATTCATGATGCAAGTAATGATAGGAGGTATTATGTGAAAAGAATTCTTCACAATACGCATAGCAATTCCATCACAACCATTCGACCCTTTGTTCTTCATTGACTTAACTATTTTAAAGGTTTCATAGAACGCAACGAATACGAAGACATCGAACAAATTTTGACGACGTGTTAAGTTTTGTTGCGGAGTATTTTTTAACCTCAGTTTTATAGAGGGAGCTGTATTTACAAAGAGTTATTGAAATTATTTAGACGTACGAGTATATGTGGATTCACATGTTTCATTTTATCAAAACTAAAATCAGACTGCTGTTTCGTTAATTTATTAACTACCTTCCAAGTCGCTTTCGATTTATTTTGTGCATTTATTGTAGTAGAACTGTGATACTCTTTTTTTTAACCTTGATATAGACGAGTCATATTTTCTTTGGTAGGTACGAGTTATAGATAGTTGTGTGAAGTATTTTCTCACTTGTGAAATAAAAAAAAGTTTTCCAATATATTTTTCATATCTCTTATTTGCTGAGTATTTGTGAAGGAGTTTCAATATTTTATCCTGACTACACTCTCGAGTGAAAAACAATCATTAAATTTTTTCTTGATAATTTTTGAAAAGCAATCCACATTCCCTTAACCCTTAATTAGGCGCATTAAGAAAATTACACAACTAGTCGCTTCTGTTATCGAAACTGTAAATTTCATCCCAATTTGTTTCTGAAAAAGTTGGATTGATTTCTCTAATCCAACTCTTTATGTCCTTCAGTTCAATTAAATGTGTGTAGCTGCCGATATTTGGTGAAGTAATATCTACACAATAGTTTGAAATAGATCTTGTTGATTCATTTATTTTAATTTCAACATTGAAAATTTAAAGAACTGCCAAAAAATTTTGAGAATCCTTCGTATCAATGAGTGTGTTGATATCAAAGTCTCCCGCAACTATATATTTGGCCCTTTCATCGATAAAATTTTTTAAGATAACTTGAAGCTTTTCTAGGAAATTGTCTATATTACTGAGTGGTTGTAAATGGCGTCTGTTACTTTAGTGATATGTATCTTAAGTGATACATATGACTAAATTCTTAAAATTTTCAAATTTCACTTGGCTTGAATAACATTCTATGATATGAGGAATACTTAGGCAATTTATATCTCCTCTTCTGTAGAAAATGTATGGAGATTTACAGTGAATTGCGCTTCCTTTTTATTTTTTCTTGTTTTCTGCAGAAGCTGGTGGCTGGGTTATAACCTTGTAGTATGTAGGCATTAAGTTCTTCTTTGCTTTTCCAATGTTCTGTAACCATTAATAATTCCACTTCAAGTTCGTATGCAAACATTTCTAATGCATTCAGGCTGCTTTCGATGGGTTGAATATTCTGATGCACTATTTTGCATTTACTTGATCTCGAAGAATAATTGAAGTTTACCGGTGTCACACAGTTTCCACTCTGCTCTGCGAAATTTGTGTTTCCATCCACATCTTGAACACACGTCACCATTTCTTAAAATTTATCTATTATGTATTCTACTCAAAACGATAATATTAATAGGTGTACGAAGCTATAGTAGGTGAGGCCAGATTTCTAAATTTGCAGTTACTCGATCATCATGGAAACCTATTGGATTTCAAAGTTTATGTTCCAAAAAAAAACTTATTATTTCAAGTTTTCTATTTCAAGAAGCATTGTCAGAAGCAAAAAAGTCACCTTATCATGAAACAGCGCCAAATTCTTCGGATTATAAATCACCCTGAGATAGAAAACCAATTGTCAGAAAAGAAAAAGCTAAAGCAGCTACTACAGTTGGTGCGTTTTCAACAACAAGAGTAGTATATATGCATTTGAGGAAGAAGTAGATGATGTAGTCAGTACACCTTTCCGTAGAATTACCAGACGTCCTTCTTAAACTCCTGCTTGTTTGCGTACAGCTGAATGACGAAATTTGTGTTTCCATCCATATCATGAATGCATGAATAACACACTTCACCCTTTCTCAAAATGTAGGCATTATGTATTCTACTCAAAACGATAATATTAATAGGTGTACGAAGCTGTAGTGGGTGAGACCAGATTTCTGAATTTGCAGTTAATCGATCGTTATGAAAACCTATTGGATTTCAAAGTTTATGTTCCAAAAAAAAATTTATTATTTCAAGTTTTCTATTTCAAGAAGCATTATCAGGAGCGAAAAAGTCATCTTATCATAAACAGTGCCATATACTTCGGATTATAAATCACCCTGAGATATAAAACCGATTTTCAGAAAAGAAAAAGCTGAAGCAGCTACTACAGTTGGTGCGTTTTCAACAACGAAAGTAGTATATATGCATTTGAGGAAGAAGTAGATGATGTAGTCAGTACACCTTTCCGTTGACCTACTAGACGTCCTTTTTGAACTCCTACTTCAATGTCGGAAGATGAGCTCTCAAAATCTGAAGTTGGGTCAATTCAGAAAGCATATTGTTGAAAACGATAGTGTTAAAGAAGAAATAAAACCGAAAACTGAGGAAACAGAAGTAATTATCTAAAACAAACACTAATTAGCCAAAAACTAGTGTTTATGGCGTCTAGGAATGCCGTTGTTGAAACACTTCAACGATATAATTCTGATCGTTTATTCAATGTGAGTCACCAAGTTCTCCCAGTGGAAGATCTTCATCCAGTGCTTAACTATATAACCAGCAAAATAAGCAAAAAGCTAAGACTGTAGTAGGTTGTACGAGTAACCCAATACAAATGGCTGAATTCACATGTAATGGCTCCATCACTCGCCTACTTTGTACTCAACGGAGAGAGAATCTCAGGATCCGCTAGAATACATAGAATAGATTGGTGATTAAGCTGACTAATTTGGAATTTGTAAGTTAGTCACACCATCTTCATCCGAACCAGAGTGATGAAATTCACTGCATATAACCAGTACATTCACAAAATTTTACATCAGTGAGGACCAAATTTCAAGGAATCATTGGCCATCAGAAGTATTTGCAAACTCAGAATCTTAACTTGACACAACCACTGTGGATTGGAGGAATGGAAGTGGACCTTTCCAGTTCATACCAAAGTGTTCAGAGTCTCGGAGAGTTAAAGGGATTATTGAAAAAGAAAAATAGTCGAAAGTATCAGATATCATGGGTATATCAAAATCAGCACAAGATAGTCACAAAATAGGAACGATATATATTGCAAGTATCTACTCCCCTATGATACCCTGTGACCAGATAGGAGAGAGAAGTTACTTAACGAAGTTGAAACAGAGTGAGCGAAAAGAGAATCCAAGACTTTGTTAACGATTCTGAAATCGGAGAACGCTGAACTGGACAACGATTTGGATTCGAAATATGACGATGAAGTCGAAGAATGCATTTCGAATGGACATAACATGGCGTTGAATGCTTTTTACAAGATATCACGGAACACAATGAGTATTTGGTTCAAGAATTCGGAACCCAAAGCACAAGAAATCAAACAAAAACTCTGTAAACACGTGGTACAGCAACAGAACCACCTCGATATACAACAGTCCTTTTGCTAGATATGCATGGAACTCAAAAGTTTTGACGAACAATAGCGTATCCGAGATCCTTTCGGCCTGTGATGGGCGTAACGGTGCCCACTCAACATGTGTGCATGGCCGTGTTGTTAGTACCGCGATCCTTACAGCCTACCATGAATCGAATATCTTCATACTGGTGGTAATAAAATTTGGTGCGGCATACCAAACACCGTGGGTGATCTGTTCAAAAGGGAGCCTAGGAAATTCGTGCCGAAGTATTGCCGCAATCTAGGAGTTTGGCTACCATCCGACTCCGTTATGTTGTCGCCCAGTGTTCTAATAGAATTCGGGTTGTCCCTAAGACAAACAGTCGAAGAACCTGGCCAGTTTATAGTGGTTTTTCCGAAAGCGTCAAGTCGAGCTTAAGTACCGGTAACGTGGCATCAGAGAGTGTATTCTTTATACCGCTCGCATGGTTGAATACTGCGCGGGTCAGTTTCGATTTACTAAGAGACAGTTGCAAACCGTCGATGTTTCAATTTTACTGATTATTTATTGGTATGAGTAGACGATCCAAGAAACAGTATTGAAGTTCTAGGACAGATGATAATAATTGTAGCAGCAATTTGCTCTGAAGAAAAGTCAAAGAGAGTTATTATACGAAATCTTGGAATGAAAAAATTTGAAACACTTCCTCTTCCGAAAATTCCTAATGCAAGGACAATAAAAAAATCTCAAGATAACGGCGATTACGAGTGTGAAGTGTGTAGGATATATCTGTTTGTATCAATGGTTATCGAGCAACAGGAAGAAGCAGCATATGTTTAAATCATGCAATTGTACAAATTGAGAAAACTGTGTTTCAACTCTTCTGAAAGAGACGAGGTAGAGCAAAATGTATAGCAAAAGCAAGATACATATATAAAGCGATTCACATCAATTCAAAAGGATAATTGTGGTGAAACAATTCAAATCATTCAAACATGGTGCTGCAATTCTACCCCTTCTGCAAAAATCTTTTAAATCAACAAGAAGCTGACGATTGACTGTATGATTTTGCATGCACTCTTTGTCCTGTTAGAATTGCTATTACAAATAAAATATGAGTTAGAACTTAATTTACCCTCAAGGATTGTTGGATATCTCTTATTACGTAAGTACCATACAAGAGTCTTACCCAAAGTGTTGGCATCCTCAGGAGTTTTACTTTCAAGTTCAACGGAGATGTGCTGGCGATCACATGACTATTTTCTATGGATGTTACAAATCTGGCTGGAAGGGTTGGATATTTATTTATTTATTTAACATACACTGTTTTACAGGACAAGTCCTAATTACAAAACAGGAAATACAACATATACAAAAAACAAAATTGGTAGTACAAAAAATTCAATTTTGTTTCATTTTAAATGAAAGAGTTTGTGATATCAATCACAACTGATGGTATGAAATAAAATAATTATAGAAATAAAAAAAACTCAAATGCTGACCAAACTTATACATACATATAAATTTAAACACACAAATACATATACATGCACATATTAACACTTATACAAACATAATTATATGAGTAAAGAATTCTATTCGTGAATACATATAGATAATTGTTTTATCATAGATTATGTATATCAAGGAAACTTGCCTTAATATCTCTAACAGAACAGTTGAAAATATCCACCTTAGCTCCTAAAATATTACATTGTTCACACATCGTGTGCAATGGCGAAAATTTTAGAACATTCGTTCTAGCTGCTGGAAGGTAGAAAGTGAATGAGCTTCGGGAAGAAACTCTTGGGACAATGAAATTAAGCTTTTGCAATAATTCCTGACATTTCACCTTATTGTTGATTATTTTATGCAAGAATATTATTGCATGGCATTTCCTTCGCGTACTGAGTGTGTCTTGGTATATATTCTTGGGATATTGGTTTATATATATAGGATTCAAAAGAATAAATTGTCAAAATTCTATCAGTCTCAAGATAAAGGCTTGAAAATATATTTCTTTCCTGTAGCAATGAGACATTTTAGAAGATTCATATTGGTGTCATATATTTTCAGTATATATTTAAATTATACCATACGACTTTCTGGGAAAATATTCTACTCATCTACAGATAATGAAAATCCACATCATTTCACTCAGCAGCTCGAACAACAATTTACATACGACCTATACTGAAAAGCCAACCATTAAGATGGAGCAACATTCATACAACCACAGCTGAACAAATATTCTCTATGTTCGTCTGTCATGATGCATTACACAAACCCAATATGATGACCCATACGAAGTGCTGAAACGCTCATGCTGGACCGGCGCCACATAAACAATATATGAAAAATGTGTTTTAACTCTTCGAAAATGAACGAGGAAGAGCAAAATGTTTGTTGATTTTTTTATCGAATATTAATGTAGACCTTAATTCCACAAATGAAGAGGGATTCTCCCCAAAACATTCACCAAAAAATTAAAACTGTGGGAGTTGGTAGGTATTGTTGTTAAAGAAGGTACTGATATCAATCAAAAATAAAAATGCAAGAGTGCTTATCCAAACGTTCCAGATATGGTTCGAAATTTAACCCTTCCCATCTTCGCTCTTCGGAAACGAATAGAGAAGAAAATAGGATATGCTGATCTATTGATCGAATACAATGACAGCAATAATTTCACAAATGATGAAGAATCCACAATACCCAGTGAAGTAATACATGAAAACTGTGGAGAGCTGTTTGTATAACCACCAAATATGATATTAATGCTGAAATAAGGACAGGTTTTCAGAACAGATTAGTAGTTCGACTATATTGAAATATCTTGAAATCCAGCTGATAATCCAACATGAATATTAATCTCATGCAGGTAGATCTGGATGCGTTGGGTGATTCTATTAACTTGAATTAACTAAAAATAACTGGAATGGTGTCTCATGAATCTTCATGAAACACCTGTCCTGAAATTCCAGATCAAACATGAGGTCAAATAATTGACGATGAATCCTTCAATTGAATTCCTCACATAAAGTAGCAAGTTTGGAATTTTTTGACGAAAACAAATATAATTTTTGAAATTGCATTTTCAAAAATTTCAAGGGATGGCTCGAGATATCAGGAGAATGACGGAAAATTTCATAAGATTTTTAAAGGTACGTTCTTTTCAGATTTGTGTTTCCATAAAATTAAATAATAAGTAGATTTCAAGGACCTAGATGAATCAGAGCTCTGTATCTAAAATTATATAACGAAAAGTTTTTATTTCAGACTCTTCATACCCTTCTATAAGAAACGAAAGGTTTGACTGCTGACGCATTGATGACTCTGCGGCGACCCTGTACATCCTGCAAAAAGATATTTCAACCGACAGATTAGTTACAGCGAAGAAGAAGACAAGATGAAGATACACTCACTGCTCATAGTCGAGACGCTAGCTTTGAGAAAGGCAACAAGTGCATTCAATTTGTAAAAAGTTACTCGAATGAAGTTATTCATACTGAATAGAGTTGGATCAAATGATTTCCAACATTGGTGACCCTTTTTGTGATCGAAGCAACGACCAACATTTAGTACAGAGGAATGGACAATTAGTTCAATATTTTCAAATTGAACTAATGAGTTAGTTGATGTTTACCACTTTTATTTGTAGTAATATTCCAGTTATAAATTAACTAAAAGGAAATTTGAGTTGTACTCGTTTGACATTCATAATTTTTATATGATAGATTCGATTGATACTTATGTTTCACTTCAATTAGTTTTATAACGAAATGTTCAGTTGTGTATATTGTATTAGTAATATATAAAGTGATTTGATTGATTTATATAGATACAATTTAGATATTTGCAGCAGATACAGTTAAACACTTGGGTCACGAAATACAAAATAATTGAGTCACACTACTGAAAAATAACTTAATATCAATGAATAATTTCCAGACTCCAAAAATTTAAAAGAATGTGAGGCAATTCCTTTATATTGTTAATAATATATTGTTATTCTATATCTAAGTTTTAGACTGCATGAACTAATCTTAAGATCATGAATTCAATATTGTGTGCAATAATTTATAATTGTTTTCTGTGAACGCTTATGATTTAATCTTAAGATCATAAATTCAATATTGTGTGCAATAATTAATAATTGTTTTCTGTGAACGCCAATGATTTGTTATACATTGAATTCTCAATTTGAATGTCTGTGCTATTCCTTGGTTGTGAAATATTCAATTTATTTCTATTATCATGTTACTATCTAATTAATGCTCATTTGTTTGTTCAAAATTTGAAAATTGTCACCCGTGTAACGTTTCAAAAACATGAATATCTTCATGAATGCTAGAAGATTTTTTTTTTGTAAATGAAACAAAGAAATTTTATTGTGGGGTCAAAGTCATATGTATTATTTATGTTTGTATTAAGTTGGAAATCTTACTATTTATAGGAGCGACAACAACCCCTAGATTTACCATTTGAATTTGTAACATATTTTTATGAAATTTGATATCAAAACTTTTATATTATAAAAGTTTTCGATTATCATTTATGATTTTTATTCTTGTTTTGAAACCAAAATACAGTGTTTTCTATGCAAATTCACTTCATTGAATATATTCATCTAAAAAACCAATTTTCATACATAGATGACCATTATAGAATCAGGGAAGGATTATGCAAATGAAAAAGTTTCTGGAACAGTAAATTAAAGCTTGAGGTTATTCAGAGAAGGTTCTTGAAATTCTTAGTTTGGAGAGAGGATAAAGTTTATCCACAGAGAGGAGTCAATGGTAACGAATTATTAAGTCGATTTCACTTAATCTCATTGCAGAGCAGGAGAGAAACTTTATCACTCAAATTTTTGTACGAATTATTGCAAAACATTATTGATTGTCCTTCTCTCTTGTCAGCTTAAAAATTTCATGTTCCTAGCCAAAACGTACTACAGAATTATTCCACCTAGAGACCCCAAGGACCAACTCGTTAATGCAATCCCCCATTTGGTTTGTACAGTCTACATTCAATAGAGTTGCCAATAATTGTGACATTCATTCGACTTCATAGAAGTTATTATTAGGAGTTATGTGAATACACGAAATTGACTAAAAAGAATTGATATAGATTGATTGTTTCTGATATTTCATCAATGCTATTATTTAGTTATTAGTTACTATTTTAGTTTTTTTAGATTAGATTGAGCTCTTTGTTATATCACTTTCATTTTTATCATTTAGTTATTATTCATTATTATGTTATTATTTTCTGTAATTGGGTATTATACCTGTTGAGAATAAAGAACTTGAAAGCCCCTGTACTTAAATTCATTTTCTCTCAAATCCCTCAAAAATATAATTGCAAAGAAATTTCATCTAGTCTGTAGCTACCGGAGTCTAGGTTAAAACTAGGTGAGTCTACTGAAACTAATATATTCAATAAATTCATATATATTCGAATATTTTTGTGAGCAATATTAGACTTGATTATTTCAATAATTTTCGGTATTATTTGACGTTATGTTGAAAATTGAGGCTGTCAAAAATTTCAGCAAAGCTAAATATGCTGCAACCTATCTTTCTAATAAATATAATAACTTAATGAATTAGAATTAAATCAAACAGTTGTATTAATGTTTAATCACATTATTTAATTTACTTTTCGAGTCCCATTATCAACTAAAATGTCATCAGACAATGTCTTCCCAATATTTTGCTACATCTACTCCCACTTGACTTACAGAGATTAGATATTCTAACGTGCATGAAACATCTGCGTGAGGGCAAGCTAGAAGGTGGTTCATGATCTGGACAGATCCACACCCCCGCAGGTTTCTCCCAGATAGACTCCATCTGAACATATTTGAGGAACAGCGGCCGACGCCCGTTCTCAGTCGGTTCAAAGATCTCCTTGTTTTGTAATGGAAGTTGGAGCCAATGGCCAGTTCATCCTTTATCTCAATTATTGGATACGGCACCTACTCTTTCCAGAGCTTCATTCTTCTTTCTTCCGGGTTTAGCTGAAGCTCATTTGATGTAGCAATGAAACTCTTTCTTGACTTCAACTTTTTTGGGTATTGTGGCTGATATTCTGCCATTAATTCAGTCATTAATTTGTTTCCTCCATTCTATTACAGCTGCTGTCGGGCAACAGACAGAAGGTGGTGCTATCCCCACAATCGAGTACAATTTGGACACTGGAGTAGGTTCAGACATCCCGTGACAATGCATACAGACTCATTAATGGCCACATCAACTTGTTTGCAGGGGGCGGAAGTCCTTCAAATGAGTGCTGCATATTCAGCAGCAGAGAAACATAAACCTAAAGTGGAAGTTCTAAGTACGCTTGGATCTGCACCCCAGTTTGAACCAGTTAGTTTGCGGATGATATTATTTCTGGCCATTACTTCATTCTCTGTATCCAGGGAATTTTGTTTATAAGATAGGGTTTGGTCGAGTTTTACACCTAGATATTTTGGTGAAGTGATTTTTTGTTCAAGTTGTTCGCGTTCCCATATAACATTAAGTTTTAGACTTGCCTGGTGGTTCTTTAGGAGGAAAGCACACACTTGTGTCTTCTGGGGATTCCTTAATCACATTGTAAAATGTGCATGTAATTCGAGAACCCTATACTGTCGTCGTAATCTTGCACTCTAAAACGATTGCTAATTTTGTGGAATGTCCAAAGTTGAAAACTGCATTTTTGTTGTGAACATCATATTTGATCTCGTGTATTTTTCGTATAGATTTAGTTCGACCGTTTGATTCGTGATTCGGAGCGACATTTGGCAACATGTTCAATTCCAAGAAATTGTGAACATTATCGGCCGGATATTTTATAGGAATTCAACTTCAACTATAATTGATCATTGCGTGAAACAGAATGGTTGTAATTTGATATTTTTTTTAAGCGTTCTGTTGTAAACAGCTATTTATTTTTGCTCACTTGGTCTCAGAAATTATTTAAGTTATTCGTAATATTTAAATTCATCAAATATGTTTTCAGTGATATGTTTTATGAATTTGCTGTTTCATCTGGGTTCTTCTCGGTCAAAGAAATACTCGTATATTCGATATATTTATTTTCTCCATTGGTTATACTGAAAGTTTTCAACACATTAAGTCATCAATTGTTAATGAATGTTATCTTCTTTAGGATTCCTTTGATCTCACGATTATATTCATTTCATTTTTTTAATGAATATATGTATTTATTCCTTTCGGAAACACACATGAAGCTCACGAAAAACTACAAACGAGGAAACTAAGAATTTTTCAGAACCTACATCACTGAAGGAAAAGTCACAGCAGGGACGCCATTACGGAATCCACAGAAATAGAAAACAAAACACATGATATTGCTTGCACTCATATGTATACGTATACAATCAACGAAGCACCTTAGGGAAGATGACATAATGAAACGTTTTAAGACGAAAGTACCTATTCAGCATATTGCTGGAATAACACGGACTGCAATTGCAGAAAAAAAACCACACAGAGATGAATCTAGCAAAAATTATAGAAAATAATAATAAAGTAGCCGCAGCACAAATTCAGAAATCGCCGACATACACCCTGATGAAGAACATGAACAGGTATTATGAAATAGAGAAAATATTGGAAATATCCTTATTCCATATTCCAGTGAAAAAAGAAGTATAAACAGCAACGAACAAGCCGAAAATAATTAATTGATTCAATCTGTTGAAACGGAGTAAGTTTAAGAATTGATATTACGGAAGCACCAATACGAAAGAGCTATTGTCGAAGCAATAAAATATCTAAAAAAATAGGATCGAAATATGTCGAAGAGCTATCGAAAAATTACCTTGACATGAAGAAAAACAAAAAATTCCAGAAATATCAAGATGATAATGCGTGAGAAGCAAATACAAGGTACATCGAAGACAAGTGGAAACGACGTGAAAGGAGAGATATAAAAATTGAGGAATAAATTTTTATATTTCAATTTTTCTATCTCAAAAAATTGAGATATAAAATTGAGAAAATTGAAGACAACATAATCAGACCGAATTTAACAGATAACTTGGAACAACACGAGAATGATGAAGTGGGACGAATCACAAAAATTAAGTAAGACAATTGAAAATATGGAACAGAAGTGCTGAAAGGTGAAGTATTGTAACGAAACATGGATTCGTCCTCGGGGCTGAGGGCTGAATCCTCACCGGAGATCAAAAGAATAAGGAACGAGTTTAAAGTTGTTATGTTTATCTTTTAAAAATGGTATAACGGCCCGAAGAAATTGACAAGCACTTAAGTAGAGCAATTCTGTGAAACTAAGAGAGGTGTGTTTTATTTAATTTAGATCGAAAATATTCATTACCTATATCGATATCGAATAATCTTATTGAACGAAATCGTGTATATTAGCATTATCTTCTACTTCCATGTGCTATGTCCCTAATTTTGCCAACTGCAAAAAATCATCACTGCATTTTTATTTCACTGACTAATTTTGAGTGTTGGAGTACCTATTCGATTTTAAATAGCTAGTTACTATTTCAACCTGAAAATTTCGCGGTAAAAAATTTGTTACTGATTTTATTTAGGTTTTACCATGAAATCGTGAATTTACTGGACAATCGTCCAATTCTTCTAGCAAATATAATTCTCAATTGAAATCGATACAATTGTGAAACGGGTCATGGAAAGTTTGGACGAAATGCTCTCATGGCCACGAATAAAAATACCTGAATTTACTATAGATAAGTTACTCAGAACAGAGCTAAATACTTATAAAGCACTCAGATTTGAACTGAAGGTAGTTTCCTTCGTCAATAACGCGGACCGCTGTAATGTTTTCCTGAAGAATAATTTTTAATTATACGGCTGTTGTGATAATGTGGATCTGTATTCAAACGTTTACTGCAGTCTTCATTAATAGTACAACAAATTCAACAATATTCAACAAATAGGCCTATTTGTTGTAATCGAATGAAAAAAATCAATCAAAAGTCATCGTCATTGGAGGTCGATACAGACAATGAAATGACTCTTGCGAAAATATAGGCGTGTAAATTCACCAGTTCTACTGGCTGTCACAATAAACCGCAATGAATGGTTTTCGTAACAATAGACGAATATATATATATATATATATATATATATATATATATATATATATATATATATATATATATATATATATATATATATATATATATATATATATATATATATATATATATATATATATATATATAAGAACCTAATTTTCTCACTTTCTATGGACTATATGTAAATGAGATATTTATATTTTTCCATAGAAATCAACATTATTTTGTAGAATTTAAAAATGTTAATAATACAAGGCAAAGTGTTCCGTTTGTCTTTCCTATGCATTCTTCTACTTTTCGGGAAAGAAGCACGAAATACATGTAATTGAAGCTATTAAATGTATTGCCGAAATATCTACAGGTCATTTCTAACAACAGGATCTTTGAGTGGTTGATTCACAGGTTAATTGTGCAATGTGAACCTTACTCGGTCGAGAAATTCAGGGTTTACTGTTCCAAATGAGTGTTATATATATATATATATATATATATATATATATTTATATATATATATATATATATATATATATATATATATATTTATATATATATATATATATATATATATATATATATATATATATATATATATATATATAGTTTATTTCCAATGTTTCTAGCAATAACAGTCTTATGTTAATGTGAAAAACTTTATTCTCGTTGATGATTCCCTTTTTCTAGTATACTGAAAATCAATATGTGAAAATACAGAAAAACTAATTCTATTTTTTTTAAAATAAGTTTGACATTTTGATAGCTATAGTAATTGCTATTATTCAATTATTTATTAGTTTTGACAAAGTTGTGATATACAACGAAACGTGAACGAGAATGAAGCTTTTTACATTAAAATAAGCCTGTTATTGCTAAAAACATTGAAAATAAACTATTTTAAACAGGCAATAAATCAATTTAAATATATGTATATATATATATATATATATATATATATATATATATATATATATATATATATATATATATATATTTCTTGAAATTGATTAAAAAGATTAGTTTTGACAAAGTTGTAATATAACAACGAAACGTCACAAAAATAAAGTTTTTCATATCAAAAAAAGCCTGTTATTGCTAAAAACATTCGAAATAAAATAATACATATATATATATATATATATATATATATATATATATATATATATATATATATATATTCGATATCAAAGTATACTTTAACTTTCTTTCGATAATTTTTTGACAAATTATTCAAAAGAACATTATAGCAGAGCTAGCTATGTGAAATATGAACAATGATGTCTCCATTATACTTCTAGGGATAAATGCTAGAGAGTATTGAAATCGATGCCTGCATTCATCGAAAGCATAAGACAGTTACTGTTTCGTACTACAAGGTACTCAACAGGTACGCCAACAACACGTTCAACAAATGAAAGGCAACGACGTAAATCCTCATATACCCTCCTATTTATTGTAAGACAGAAATATATTGTTAGTCGTATGCATATATAATGCATAGACTAATGTAAATCTCAAATCTTGGGCATCAATGAAAAGCACATGAACACCTCCAACATTGAAAATTTCACACGTCCTTATCAATTGTGATACTACATTTTACAACTCTAGTTTTATTCTAGGTATAATTTCATGACCTATCAAAAGAGTTCAAAAATATAGAACATCACTCTTGAACCCGTCAGAGGAGATTGGAATTAGTGGTGTCAATTTGAAATTATTCAGTAACTTATCGAATCGTTACCAAATGGTAAAAGTGGGCAATAAATTCAGTGATATGCAGATAACTCTAGTTTTTCATCTTATTTATATATATATATATATATATATATATATATATATATATATATATATATATATATATATATATATATGAATAAATATTTTTAAATATTTTATATTATTAATATAAATATAATAAATCAATTTCAAGAAATATATATATATATATATATATATATATATATATATATATATATATATATATATATATATATATATATATATATATATATATATATATATGTATACATACAACGTTGGACGATGTTCAAACAACCTAAACTCAAAAGTCTTGTGTTCCTCACGACGACGAATTCTTTTTCGCAGAAATTTTTCCCCTTAACGCTTGTTGGTCGAGCACCATTAATACATTTCGTTTCATTCCGTACAGGGAATAGGACACTACATATATTCACATAGCGTACGCCTTTTCAAAAGTAGATGGAGCTACAAGTAACGCTTTCCCTCTTACGGAGACAAACTTACAGTAACATACCTCAAACTTATGAATATATTCCAATAATACACATTTATTGACAGTTGGTTTTCAACGTTGGAAACCCCTACATTCTAGATCCAATTGTGAACATACATCCGTTTCCAAGATATTTCAACTGTTTCCAATATTACCAGTTCATTTCAATTATTAATACTTCACATTCTCAATTTCATCGGAATAATCATCACATTGGGTCACACTTTCAACATTTGTTGGTAATATATTCTGTTCGATGTTGTAAGGATGCATGTCGTACCCTGATGGCACTAAGAAAAAGCAGCAATACTTGTACGTATTCGAAAAAATATAATCATTCAAATTCATATTTTCGTTAGGTTTTTGTTACAATATTTTGTAGAGAATAGACGGAGTAAATAACATAAGTAAATAAGACTAAAGTATACCATGTTTTTAGGAGAAGCCTATTGAAAGACTTTTCGAAAGTAACTGAATGATATCCAGATGTCAGAAAACATAATTAATCGTTCACCTTTTCAAATATTTCATGTCACTACTGACAATGATATAAAGGTATATAGGTAGTAAGAACTTAAAAATCGAATTGACTGATCAAATACTCAATGAATAATATTGATCTTCACGATGAAATTGACACATTGCTCATTTTCTTAATGAAAATATGTGTGAGAATAAAGAATAAACATATGAACATATATTAAGATGGTCCAGTTATGATTTATATAGCATTTCGTAGCTTCACGAATATTTTAAAACTGAACTGGTCATTGTGACGCATGAAGGACGATCATTTTCGAAAATAAAACCTGCAAAAAGTTTCCTAAGATCTGAAAGGAGCCAATCGAAAATATAACGATGATTAGTACTGCGGGACAATTCATACCACATTAAAAGTTACGGATTTAATTGAAGAATTTGCATTTGAAAAGTCAAGATAATTAAATTTTGAATTTATACACATTTTTGTAATTTTGTTGATTTATTTTCGGGCTGGAGTATATCGATTTTTTCACAATCTTATATATTTATCTGTGTGTATATATTATCTTTATATAAATGTGTCTTCATATTTATAATATGAAATGGAATGCACCTTCAAAGAAATATTAAACACATATTTCTGAAAAATTCTTCTAGCACGATATTTTTATTTGAATTTTTGAGCAACAAGGTTCTATTTGCCTACAGATTGACCCCATTCCATCAACCAAATTATTACCAGGTGCATTGATAGGATGATATTTTCAGTTCTTGCAGGGGGGGTGTCTGGTAATTTACGTTCGGAACTGGATGTATGATCTTCATGAATTCTTGAATTTTTATCCGACCAGTACAGACAATTACGTCGATTTGAAAATCCGTAAGGAGATAATGCATCTCCTTCAGGAAACTTAATGCTATTTCACATTTTCATGCAAACCAGCATGATAGTGCTTTGTACACGAATGAATAAAAACATTTTGAGAAAGAGTTTTCTGTCGTTGATAAGGAAAATCTTCATAATTCCCAATCTAGTCGCGTCAAAAAATTTTTTTGGTCGAAAATTCCCAAAAACAACTCCGATTTCGAACAATTTTTTTTGAATTGCTAATTATTTATGTCATTTAAAATCAGAAGTTTTATGCGGTTTTCTTTTAGAATATTTTAAAACATTGTTCACGTATAAACTTTGGTGTTGAGAATACTTGTTAAAAATCCATTTGTTAGTTATAATTTTGGTTTTGCAGGTCAAAAAATACAGGAGTTACTCGATGAAATGGGTAAATTCGATGGTACGATTTTATGCACCGGTGATTTCAACTTGGATTGGAATAAAGATTCATTTTATTCTAACAAAAGTAAAAACATAATTCGTCAAGTAGGATTGAATCAAATAGTAACTGATTTCACAAGAATAACTAAGGAAAGCTCAACTATAATCGAGTATATCCTCACCAATAGGAAGGATTATCGACACTCTGTTCTTCTTACTGCCAGGATATCTGATCATTCCATACTTTCATTCAAGTTGGGACTTCTTGGGAAACCAAGTGAGAGATTTCGTACATTACGTTCTTACAAGAGATCTAATGCGAACCTATTACAGGATCGTTTGGTGCAGATGAAATGGAAAAATATGTCAATGTTTTGCGTTCTGAATTTATTGAGCCAATAAAATCTTTAGCAGATGAAATGTGCCCTAAAATAGATATCAAGTACAGAAATAATTTATATAAATGGATCAATGAAGAAATCATGCAAAATATGAGGAAAAGAGATATTTTGTATGAGAGAGCTGTTTTGATGAGATCTGATCGATTATGGGAGGATTATAAAAAGATGAGAAATAGTATTACTTATAAAATTAGCGATGCTCAGAGGGGGTACTTTGATAAGATTGTTCGACAAGGCCCGGGTCATGATATTTGGAGGAAACTTAAGAGTTTATTACCGTGCAAAGATGGGGATGTTGTGGATAGAATTAAGTTTGGAAACAGAATTCTGGTGAATGGATCAGAAATTGCTGAGGAATTCAATTGTTACTTCGTGAGAAGCATTATTGATATAACCAAGACAATAAGGAAGTACTATACTTATGAACGATATCTAGACAACATTGAAACTTATGAAGAATTTTCAAAATTTGATACACTTGACATGAAGGATATGAAGCAGAGTAGTACTTCCTTGAGGAGTACCTGCGGTCAGGATGATCGTGTTAATACCGCGATTGCGAAGAATGTCTTTCAAGTGGTGGTAAATAGACTTCTAGATCTGGTGAATACTTCGTTGAAGTACGGGGTGTTCCCTCAACAATGGAAGACAGCTACAGTGGTACCAATCAAAAAAGTTAAAGGTACGATTTTATGTGACGAGTTCCGTGGTATGAATACTTTACCGGTTTTGAAAAAGTTCTTGAAATCTCAGTAAAATATCAGTTGTTCAAAATTTTGTGGTAAACATAACATTCTGAATAGTGGACAATCGGGGTTTCGTGAGTCCCACTCCTGTGAAAGTTCCATTTTGAATAATTGTGATGAGATGATATTGACAAAAGTAAAATGATTTTGATGGTATTTCTTAACTTTCAAAGGGCATTTGAAAATGTTGATAGAAAATTATTATTAAAAAAACTAGAAAATATGGGACTTACGGGAAATGTACTTAGATGGTTTGAATCGTATTCAGACGGTAGAGATCAAAAAATGAAATTTGAAAATTTCTTATCCTCGAGCAGAATAAATGATCAGGGAGTTCCACAGGGTGAGGTGTTGGGGCCATGGCTGTTTTTGTTGTATGTAAATGATGTTTTTAAATATGTGTTGAATTGTGAAATATCGTTATTTGCTGATGATACAATGATTTTTATTTCTGCAGATATTGTAGATCGTATGTTTAAATTAATCAATGATGATTTGGATAGACTTTTCTTTTGGTTGAGTGATAATGATCTCAAAGTTAATATTAAAAAATCGAAATTAATGTGAATAAGTAGTAGAATTAAGTTGTCTAATCACAATTTAAATGGGTTATTTGTAAAAATAGAATGTCAGAACATCGAACCAGTTGGTGAAATTAAGTATCTGGGTGTGATATTAGATGAAAATTCAAGATTTCACAGTCATGTGAATAACATTGTTAGCAAAATGTCCAAAAAGGTGAATTTTATTGCTGGAATAAGATATAGGATTGATATGAATGAAGCATTATTGTTGAGATCGTTGTTGCTTCCTCATGTGGAATATTGTTCTTCGATTCTGTTCAACTTACGAAAAGGTCATATTGAAAAGTTACAAAAGATACAGAATAGAGGTATGAGAGAAGTTTTAAAATGTAAGAAAAGAACATCTGTAAACCAAATGCTAGAGGTGTTGAGATTAATGAGTGTCCATCAGAGAATTGCATTCAGAACTCTGGACTTAATTTATAAATTGAGAAATAATATATTGCCTGATTACTTAACTGAGAATATTCAATTCGTGAATGAGATACATGATTACGATACGAGACGTCGAAATGATTTTCGTGTTGAGAAATTAAATTCTACATTTATGAACAAGTCCACATTCAGCAGAGGGCTCCGTCTATACGATGACTTGCCAACAAATTTGAAATATTGTGATGATTGAAGAAAATTTGAAAGATTGTTAGTAACATATATTTTTACGAGATGTTTTGATTGAGATTGAGTATTGAGTCGATGTAATAACCTTGTTTGTTTTCAATAGCTAAATAAAAATATTATTATGATTATTATTATATCCCACAATTAGTAGCAGCCGTTGACACGTTTTTCGGGCATATTGGCTCTCGTCAGAACGGCGTAGCCAGGTTCAAGTTGTACGAACCTGGAGATGGAAAAAACAGGAAAGAAACCGGCTCTCCACTGAAGGAAGTCGATATATTTCTGTCTTGTTTTTTTCCTGTATGTTTCTTTCTTGTTTTTCCATCTCCAGGTTCGTACAACTTGAACTTGGATACGCCGGCCGTTCTGAGGAGGGCCAATAAGCTCGAAACACGTGCCAACGGCTGCTACTAATTGCTCACTACTTTTCTTGAGTCTACTTTTGTTTTTCTTTTTTGTCTACTTTTGATTGAAATTTTCGTCCGCGTTGAACGTTATTCATATATTATATTTGAAAAGTGAAAATTGTCGGAATATCCCGCAGATTGGAAGCAGCTGTTGAGCCGTTGACACGTGTTTCGAGCTTGTTGGCTCTCCTCAGAACGGCGTAGCCAAGATCAAGTTGTACGAACCTGTAGATGAAAACACAAAAAAAAATAAGAAATATAAAAAATTGAGAACTCCGATTGAGAAATACTCCGAATTGAGAGATTTGTTAACTACTTCGCCCGTGAGGTAACTATTTATCCTTCAAGGATGCTCTAAACCGAGACGTTGAACAATATATAAACAATGTTTGGTACGAAAGAAAATTCAAATGAAGTGAAAATAATTTCTTCCGCATCAAACATTGTTGTTTCGAATGACATGAACTTCATAATTCAGACTTATATTGTTGTACTCTGCATTCATTGAAATCCATAGACTGTGTAACACACGAAGACGGAGCCACAAATTTTCCAACTGAATTTTCATACTCCCTAAAGCTGCCTGGTTTACCACCGCAAAATTTACTACTGAAGGCAGACTCGGTAGTCATCATGCTTCGAAATATGAAACGCAGAAAGTATGAAATGGAACGCGTTTTATGATAAGAAAACTAATGAGTGATTTGATTATCGCGACAATATTGAGAAAGGAATTTGAATGAGCCTTAGTTTCATTTCGAGAATTATAATGAACCCAACGGATTTCAAATTGAATGAATTCAATGCCCAATTCGTCTTTCCTACGCCATGGAGATTACAAATTACAAGGCCAATCCTTGACCGTTTGTGATCTCAACTTAGGAAATCAATGTTTTTCTCATCTACAGTTGTACGAGGTATATTTACGGATTGGCAAACATCCGCTATCATTTCGAACCCGATAACGAAATGTTTCAAGGAAGCACCATGTATTTAATCCAAGGGAATCCCATACTCCCATAGTTTAATTCAGTCATGTCTTTCTGACACGCAATTGATATACTTGATTTTTATACTTTTATTAAATTAGTCAGCATTATAGCAGTGATAATATTGGTGGTATGGAATTTTTGTCGGTGACACTTTCTTCGAACTTATATATTTCTAGTAATTTTGATAGTTGAAATTTTCATTCACAGATGATGATGAAGATAATCGAGCCCAATAATTGGATTAAAATAAGGAGAATGATTTTCGACAGTACTGTTGGAACGACGGTTTATCAAGAAAGATTATTACTGCGATGCCATCGATAACAAATGAGTTCTGCAAAACTCTCAATTTCTATACTTCAACTTTTTTACATAACTTTTCTATCATTTTATGTCCACTTCAATATACTGTCGATATTATTTCATTTTTTTCAAAATAAAACAAGACGAAAATAAACAGTGAAAAACTCTATATATTGCCCAAATAATCTTTATCCTTACTGTGTTGGTTTTACCATCCACCTGATCATTGTTCCTGTATTTTTGATTATTTAACAAGTAGTCAAATTTCATCGGGCGTACTATAACCCTATTTTACGTGTTTTTACACGAAACTAAATTGTTCATCAGTTGCTCGCAGCATAATAGCAATGCTACAATATTTCAAATCTCTACTGCGTCAGTTGACGGTCTTTCCACCACTCAAGAAGTATATGATTATTGTTGTCCTATCACTGATTATTTAAACAATCACGTACTCAAATTTCATATGGCTTACTATCACTTTATTTCAGTTGTATTTTAACAAGATAATGTGAGCAGCTGACGCATATTTCCCCCTCGGCGATGCAGCTGACAATTTTTTTCAGCTCAGTATGATGTCGGGTATTTGTGAAAAAAGTTTCAGCAGACTTACTATCACTTAATTTTTCATTTTTTATTACCACTTCCGCAACTCCCCAATCTTACATCCACCTCTGGTGCGTCAGCTGACGCTTCATTCACTAATAAGTTATTCCAGATCCGCTGAAAAAAAAGAAACTCAATCGGCTTAAAGTCACTGTCAAAAATGCAACGCCACCTCCCGGACTATAAATGTTATTTATTGGGTATAATGGTCATTATGAGTCGTAATCATTGATTTAATGGAAGTAAACGTCTAATTTCATGGAGAGTTGATCAAAACTACGTAATCAATTGTACTCAGCCTGTATACTTGATTTTAAATTTTAAAGACATTATGATTCATTCTCATTTGAACCTCATTCTTATTTCGACCTCGATTGGCCCAATATTCAAATCTTAAGAACCTTATAAATCGTCTAACCTCATCGTTCAATCGTCAATCAAGACGGCTAGATCTATTCGACCCCCTTTTCTACATCGGGGATGAAAAGGGAGTGAGGGTGGGGATTTCAAAAGGGAGGGTATCCAGACTGGCAGACGCCGGCGTCTAGTTACGTCACCGTGGCGTCTGGAGACCACTTCTACGAGAGGACGGGAACAGGACAGTACGCAAGGGTACAGATTTTTTTCCGTAATAGAGCCGGCATAAATATCATCCGAGATGGCTTTCCCATTTTCCTTAGAGTCGAAGAGGTTTGAATTCTTGCCTTGGATTATCACAATGTCTGGTTGACGTGATATAAGTTGTCCAGTTAATGGAACAACAGATTCTTTCAGGAAAAAAGATTATAAACTTCAACAATCCACAATAAATAGAGGGGAATTAGATATTCCATCACAAGTTTGTTCAATTTTTTACTGAAACAAGGGACAAGAAATGCTGAAATGCTTCGAGAATATTTATTGTATAATGAGAGACAGCAATGACTGGCTTTCGAAGATGATGGAAAGTCCTACTTACCTGAGCTCTAGAAGAGCTTGAGAAAATATTTGTGAGACTTGAAAGAGGAACAGGAATAGCAGGCTCAGTAATGAATAAAAGAAAAGCCAAACATGACATGAAGCGACAGGATTTTCAGAGCAGGTAGCTGTTTGGCAGTAGCAGGGCGGATAGAAGAAGTTTTATAGTTGGAGAAGCAGTTTTGTCTCTTTATGTCCAGATTCAAAGGATATCCTTGTTTAAGAAACGAAAGCCAGACAAGAACTTGAGCAGGTAGCAGAGCAACGTTCGCGCTGCCAGGTTTACTGAGAAATATTCACTGTTGCAGAACAAAATTTGTTAGGAGTATGAGAAGGAAAGCTACCAAGAACGATTTTTGAGGATATTGTCAAAGTATTGAAACATATTGTCGAAGTGGTTAAAGCTCAAAGTGTAGGATGGTTAGGTCATGTGTGTAGACTGGGTTCAGTCGAACTACCACAAACTCAAAACTTGGCTTTTTGAACCTAAAAATAGACGGAAAAGAGAAAGTTAGGAGGCCACGAAGAAGATGGTTGAAAGTAGTATGAGAGGATATGGAAAGGATGGTGAAACGGTGAAAAATAGACGCGAAAAATTACTGAAATATATAAGAGTAGAAGTCTATGAAGCTTCTTTATAAGAGTAGATCTCTATGAAGCTTGGTTGCTTGGATCTAGAGTAAGGGGGTCCCCAAACAGTGGGTCGCTCCCCACTTGAGGTTCGCAGGATGACCCAAAGAGAGCCGTGATGATCAAGAAATTCAATAATCGCCTGCGGTGCGAATAATTTGTGTACTCACCAATAAGACCCAAGAATTCATGAATTCTTGGGGTTCAAGGTTCTGAAAAGTCTCAATAGTAAGTTGTATTTCGTTATATGATTATATTGTTGACAGTTATGATTGAAAAAGTTCATTGAAGTTTTCATCGTTTGTTCTATTTGAACTGTAGTTGATTTGGGACACCCAACGAGGGCGTAGTAAAGGGAGTTTCTTTAGAGGTATAGAACTTTAAATTGCAATAAAACAACGATGGATCATTCAATTGACAAGAATTTTTTTTTATTCGCAAGATAATCTTGTGGCATTACATTTTGATTATGATTTCTGTCATATGACCGCCACGGCTGGCTCGGATGTACTTCAATCTGGACGTCCAATTTTCGATGACTTTTTTCAACATTTGTGGCCGTATATCGGCAATAACACGGTGAATATTGTCATCCAAATGGTCACGCGTTTGTGGCTTACCCGCATAGACCAATGACTTCACATAGCCCCACAGAAAGTAGTCTAGCGGTGTTGAATCACAAGATCTTGGAGGCCAATTCGCAGGTCCAAAACGTGACATTAGGCGGTCACCGAACGTGTCTTTCAATAAATCGATTGCGGCACGAGCTGTGTGACATGTTGCGCCGTCTTGTTGAAACCACAGCTCCTGGACATCATGGTTGTTCAATTCAAGAATGGAAATGTTAATAATCATGGCTCTATACCGATCACCATTGACTGTAACGTTCTGGACATCATCGTTTTTAAAGAAGTGCTAACCAATGATTCCAGCAGCCCATAAAGCGCACCAAACAGTCAGTTTTTCTGGATGTAAAGGTGTTTTGACATACACTTGGGGATTATCTTCACTCCAAAGACGGCAGTTTTGTTTATTGACCCAGCCATTTAAACAGAAGTGCGCTTCATCGCTAAACAAAATTCGCGCGATAAGAATTCCGCACAGAACCATTATTTTCGAAATAAAATTGCACTATTTGTAAGCGTTTTTCAGGCGTGAGTTTATCTATGATGAATTGCCAAACCAAACTGAGGATAAATCACTTCTCAGCTGTTAAATCGGTCGCCATCTTCAACAGTAATGCCAACTCAAAGTTCTATACCTCTTAAAAAAACACCCGTTTTTTTAGGGCCACTTTACTGTCCTGCTATTAGGTAACCGACCGAAGCCACTACTAATGTGAATTTTGTCTGCTTTTTGTTGCAACCATTTATATATGATATCTATTTAACAGTATGCCTTTGATGGGTTCATTCTGAAATTATAAAATCTATACTGAACATATTTATACTTTTTCCCATTTGATATTAACATTCCACAAAATTGTACACTCAAAGATTGGAGAAATATCGAAAGCGCACATAGAAAGATGTTTTGCTAATCCGTACCTGTATTGGGTCTTCATACGCATTATGAGCAATTCATTATACCTCCTCTTGCTATCCCCACAAAACATCTTTATCACAATTACATAAGTAATACGAATAGGGGCTACCCCCCCATTCCTCAGACGCACGGTTGTAAATCAGCCTGAAGTACTGATGGGGCCGAAACTTCAACTTTGAGTAGACGATTTTTTCCAACTTTGAAATGATAAGCAATTACTGTTCTGCTTTTTCGACAAATGATAAACGGCCACTTTTGTCGGAGGTCAAACTGCCTCTCGCAGGCCGTCAATTACATTTTCATATTCTCATCGTCAATGAATACATATTCCTTACTGGACAATTAACGAATTATTTGGGTATATAGTTTTTTTAAATTTCACTTACTGAAACATTACTGTCTGATTTTCGATTGTTGTGAAGAAAAGTATCTTCTCGAAAGCTGGAAAGCTTGTACAGTATGTACTCTGAAGGTCGCTATCAATTTCTATAAAGAAAAAAGCTTCAAATTGACTATGAATTGTTGTTCTTGAAGTATTTTTCGGAGGAAAATGTTAGAGACACAGAAACAGATCTGTCTTTTCTCCAAAAAAAGTTGAAAAACACTTTCTTCTACAAGTGAAGCACAAGGCATTCTCGTTCACAAGCACCTCGTTCAGAATGTGTCTCGTCTACCATCTACTTAATTCAAGATATATTTTGGAAATTTACTTTCCTGATATTATTCCTGATAACTTCCTCAACAGAAATGGAAAATATCGTATGGTAGCTGATCCAGAAGCCAGATATTCGTAAGTAATTACTCAAATTTGCTACGTATATTTTCGAAAATGACAGTATACATTTTCCAGTAGCTAAATCGCAATGACAGTGATATGAAACAATAATGCTGAAATCCATTCAATAAACCGTCATCTGTGAATCATTTGTGAATAAATAATTTTCGTAGTTCAAATTTTAGATAATAATGGGTGATTTTTCAGGTGTAACTTTTTCAAATGAAATAAAATACTCAATTTGCATCATATATTCAAAATTTTCATTGAAATTGATAACTTGGCCTTTGCCATTCACATTTAACAGGATTTTACACGATAACTTCATGTAAATGTTGTTCGCGGTTCCGTATCAAATGGTCCATTCGGAAGGTCCAATTTTGAGTCACTTTTTCGAGCATTTCGGCCTGTATTCCACGAATTACGCGTGTAATGATATCCTGTAAGGCTTCAATCGTGTTCGGCTTGTCCACATACACTTACGCCTTTACATTACCCCACAAGAAATAATCCAGAGGCGTCAAATCGCATGATCTTGGCGGCCAATTCGCAAGGCCATTTTGAGAGATAAGCTGCTCACCAAATTCATCCTTCAACATGTTCATTGTTTCACGAGCTGTGTGGCATGTAGTACCGTCTTGACGAAACCACATGTCAACCAAGTTCAACTCGGCCAACTGAGGCAAAAACAAGTTGAGTATCATGGCTCGATATCGGTCGCCGGTGACGGTAACGTTTCTTCTTTGAAAGAACGGTCGTCTCTGAAGAAAAATGGACCGATGATGCCACCAGCCCATAGATCACACCAAACTTTTGTTTTTTCGGGCTGCATCGGTAATTCTTGTATGGCATGTGGCTGTTCATCACTCCAGATGTGACAGTTTTGTTTATTTACATATCCGTTTAGCCAGAAATGAGCCTCATCGCCGAACACAATAATATGGTCGTAAAAACGATACACATTTTTCACAGAGCACGAATTTTGATAGTAAATTTCAACAATTTGCAATCGTTGCTCGTTTGTAACTCTTTCCACGATGAAATGGCAGAGTATAGGTACTGAAAACTTTTCACTTTGACAGATGACGTTTGGATGCCATTACCAATTAGTGCCGCCAACCTGAGAAACTTAACTCTTAAAAAATCATCCGTTAGATTATCCGTCGGAATAGTATCATACTTTACGTTCATAATATTTTGATGCATCATTGCTGATATTTTCTTATTAATGACAATTAAGCTTGAATGTCTTGCAATATTGACACACAACGTTTATTGGTCCAATAGCAACGATTTGCTGTGAATTGTAGGTAATCGATTTCCTCATTATAATTGAATGCATCTCGAAAGGGGTTAAACTCAACATTTCTATGTAGTTGATTTCTATTCCATCGATTCAGTTAAACTTCATTCCGGGCTTCCCGTTGCTCTTCAGTTTAAGTTGCAGTTGTACCTACGTCTTTGGCTTGTGGAGCATTGCGACATCTGCGAAGGAAGGTCAAATTTTTAGAAAACAAAATTCAACTGTAATTTCGTCTGACGTTCAAGTTAAATGAACATTCGATAATTATCTGACAGCGAGAAATATTATCGTTTTTGCATTCAAAATAAAAAGACGTCTCTGTGAAATAAAATATAAGGACTTATTTCCATTTGCATTCGAAACAATAACAACGATCGAAATATCGAAATTATACGCGATAATCCGGATAATCAAACAAAATTACGTCAAATGCTTGACAGAGAAGCAGGTAGCACAGTTTATATGGTAAAATGAAATTGTTATTCTCAATATCTTTCAATTTATGTATTTATGTCCTTTTTCGCGCAACACAAATATCCATATCTATGGTTTTGCTACGTAAAAGATACTTATTTGAAATTCTTCGCAAACATTTTGCCATAGTGAAAGAAATATTTTCTCATAACTTAAAATCACCTGCTGCATACCGACAGTTCTATGCAGTTTGACAAAAAATTAATCATGTGTTAAATTTACCCCAACTTGGGTTTCAGTCTGGATTAAAACGTATGACTCTCCGTCCTTTTGGACGGAAAATTATTCGTATTTTCGCGAATGAATTTTAAAACAATTTGCCACCATTGATACAAGGAAAAGTAATTGATTTTTGTTTGCCGAATTTATTGGCCATTTTGAACTACCTATGTTTGAATTAAAATTGTAGCTGTGGATAAAGAAAGATTTTTTCTAAAGAAGGCAACGTTTATTGCCAAAACGTAAAAAACATCTGTATATAAATAAAAATATAAATATACCATCAATTATTGAGAGACTCAATAGCCCAAAAAAAGCAATCAAGAAAATATATATATATATATATATATATATATATATATATATATATATATATATATATATATATATATATATATATATATATATATATATATATATATATATATATATATATATATATATATATATATAGCGTGGTCCTCCGGGAACTCCATCGATCTATATATGGAAAAGTATACTTGGGAGAAATCTGAAAATTTGGTAGTAAACTAATGTGGATCGGGGCCATCTGGCTACAATATGTTCAAGATGGCGGCACTTTCGGTTATAAGGAAGTAGATGTCAACTTCCATATTTCAAATATAACTTCCTATATATTATTGCATTTTTGTATTCCTTGGAAAATTCTAGATATAGTTTCCATAATGTGGTATACCTTAGTCGTACCGTTTTTGACGTATTTCAAATTTTATGTTCGAAATGACATTTTGAGACCAAAACATAATTATCAATTTTTTCCATACGGAAGCGGTTATTATCTGATACGAGTTGGCTTTCTAATAAATATCAAATTTTAAAAAACCGCAGAAGTTATTTTTTTGAAATAGAAACCTCTTATTTTTATAATTTTACTCTATCAAGCATTAAAAATTAACGTTAATTTGTAAAACTGTATGAGATATTCCAAAAATCTGTAATTCCCGAGATAACTAGCAATTTACATTTTTCTACTACTACTATTGAGCTATGTGCCTAAAGGTTCAGTCAATAGTTGGATATGAAGGCGTTCGAAGAAACAAAACAATATACTGTCACTTACCATTTGAAACATTGTGAATAATAATGCCAGGACGTTTGAATTTTACAAATAAAAATTATTCAAATTTATTCATGGTTCATGGAAAATGTGATAAAGTAATTTCGAAGACATGTAATGCATTTACTACGAAATTTCCAGAGAAACAGAAACCAACACCAAAAACTGTTGAAAGGATCACAGAAAACTTCAAAAAGTATTGATCAGTAACAACCACAGTACATAGGAAGAAACCAGTTGTTCACAATGAAAATATTGAAATCGCAATTTTGGGATATTTTGCCGCATATCCAACAATATCTACAGGGCAAGTAGCATTAGAATCAAGATTATCTTAAGAATCAGTTCTAAGAATATTATGGAAATACAAGTTTCAACCATACGCAGTTTCCGGAGTCCAGCATTTGAAAGAGACCGATTTTCCTAGAAGAGTGGAGTTTTGTGAATTCATTTTACTTCTGTCACAAGAAAATGATTCTTTTTCTGATTATTTTGAGATTGTAGTCAGATGAAGCTATATTTTAAAAAAATGGGGTGTTTAATCGACGCAATCCCCATTATTTCAGCAACTCAAATGTACAACCGTTTGGAGAACTAAATTTTCAAGAATCCTGGCAGTTTAAGTTGCATTGTGCAGTAAGAAATGTCACTGCCGTTTCCATAGAATTCTACCAAGATAATTTGAATGGTAAGTTAGCTATTTTTGAATCCTCTGAATGTAATATACATTTTTTAGCTTATAGGTGAGCGCTATCTGTACATCTCGAAAAATTTTGAAGGTGGCTATTTAGAGAACTTACCGCTGGCTTATCATAGAAACATATTTTATCAACATGATGGGGCGCCTCCACATGATGGCCATTTAGTCAACAATCATCTGCCAGACTTGTTTTACGATCAATGGATATCCAAAAATGGGCCATATTTTTGGTCACCTCGCTCCCCCGATCTCGCAGTACTCGATTATTTTATTTGAGGGACAGTCAAAGATAAAGTATTCAACATCACAGTAACCACCGTGGAAGAATGCATGCGGCGCGTCAGAATATTTTAAGATTTTAATAATGGTTATAAACGGTTACTGAAATTCCCGATACACTATAAAGTATTTTCAGTACCGTGAATGATAGCATATTGTTTTTTTTTTATTCAAAATCCTTCATAGCCAACTCATATTAACTCATCCTCTAGACGCATAGCTGAATAGTAGAAAAATATTAAATTGCCAATTATCTGTAGAATTACAGATTTTCGAAATATATTAGCTTTTATAAAGATTTTTTTGATAATTTTTTATGCTCAATACGATAAAATTATAAAAAAGGGGTTTTCTATTTGAAAGAATGACTTTTGACGTTTTTTCAAATTTAATATTTATTCTTTTTTTATCACTCTGTAGTCATAGCTTTGAAAATATTATACAAAGACTTGTATGTTCGATCTTTTCCAAGAAATCCAACTCATGTTAGTTAATAAAGGCTTCCGTATGGGAACAATTGATAATTATGTTTTGGTCTGAAAACGTCAATTCGAACATAAAATTTAAAATACGTCAAAAACGGTTACTCTTGGTTATAGCACATTATACAAACTATATCTAGAATTTTGTAAGAAATCCAAGAATGCAGTAATATATAGGAAGTTCTATTTGAAATACGGAAGTTGACATCTGCTTCCGATAAAACGGAAAGTGCCGCCATCTTTGAAATATTTCGGCCGGATGGCCCCATCTACACTAATTCATCACCAAATTTTCAGAATTCTCCCAAGTTTACTTTTCCATATATCGATCGATGGAGTTCCTGGAGGTTCAGCCTGTATATATATATATATATATATATATATATATATATATATATATATATATATATATATATATATCTATATATATACGATATCAAAGTATACTCTAACTTTCTTTCGATAATTTTTTGACAAATTATTCGAAAGAACATTAAAGCAGAGCTGGCTATGTGAAACAATGGGATGTCTTCATTATCCTTCTAGGGATAAATGTTAGAGAATATTGCAATCGATGCCTACATTCATTCAAAGCGTAAGACAGTTACTGTTTCGTACTACAAGGTACCTACTCATAAGTAATATAATGTATAATAATATAATGCATATATTTATGTACATCTCAAATCTTAGGAATCAATGAAAAGCACTTGAATACATCTAACGATGAAAAGTTTCACACGTTTTTACCAATTAAGGTACTACATTTTACAACTTTAGTTTTTTTCTAGAGATAATTTCATGAGCTATTAAAAAAGGTCAACACTATAGAACATGGAACACTCTTAAACCTATCAGAGGAGATTGGAATTAGTGGTGTCAATTTGAAATTATTCAGGAGATTATCGAATCGTTACCAAACAGTGAAAGTGGGCGATAATTCAGTGATATGAAGTTTATCGAATATGGGACGCAAGAAACAATATTAAGATCAATTCTATTTACCATATATGTCAATAAACTTTTTCTGTCTGGGACTGAAGGGAAAACAATCAGTTTACAATCTAAATTTAACAATCTCAAGATCAAAGCTGAATCTGATTTTGTGAATATCTGTTAATGAATAAGACAAGAGCTACCTATTAACTATAAATATGGAGAAAACAAAATACATCTCTTTTGCTGTAGATAAATTCTTAGTACCACCTAATAAAGTACTCATAATCAAGACAGCAAATAATACATTTTACATTCCATGCACAAACGAATGTAATTATCTAAGAATTGCCACCTCAAAATCTCAATTGTTAAGCTTAAAGGATTAATATACAAACTAAATTACCTTTCAATCATTATCGACGTAAAACATCTCGGTTATTTATAAAGCTCTGACGGAATATGATACGATATGGTATCATTATGTGTTTGTGTGTATGATAAGTAATAAAAAAGCTATAGATGCTACAAAATGGCTGTAGAATCATGCAAAAGAAATTACATATCCTACTGAGTTCCTATATAAACAAGCTGACGTATTGGGTATACCCCAACTGTTTGTTATATCGCTGCTAAATCATAAAAAAGCAGACAGTTGCGGCTATATTGAACATTGTACTAGACATATCAGGATCTACTTATTAATTCCATAATACAGTTAACATACTCTGTTGTTACTTAACTTAACTTAACTATACTTACCTAACTTACTATAACATTATATAACAAAACACAACATATCATAACATAACGTATCATATCATAACATAACATAATATTAGATTACATAACATATCATAACATTACATTACATTACATAACATAGCATAACATAACATCACATGACATTCCTTAGAATTTGTTTAAGGGGAGAGTTAAATCTCTGCTCTTAACAAAGGCATACTATAGTGTGGCAGGGTACTTCGATGATTCGGATGTAGGCAATAATGTATGAATCAATTTTTTGTATCATATGTTTGTATAATTTTTTAACACAAATGTTCTTCACCATGTGAAATTGTCTCAAATGCTTAATATGCTTAATATCTCTGAGGCAATTTTTTTTCTTTCCTGTTCAATTTTTTTTGAAAAGAATCCTCATTGGAAGAATTTTTGAAAAAGATCCTCATTGAGGATGAAGATCAAACTCCAAACTGAATTCGGTCCTTTTGAGAGCATTTTTCTTAGTTTTAATTATTGTATCAATTGAAATGAATGTAATTTTACAATGTAAGGAATGTTTCTCAATGAATTTATCTTATTATTATTATAATAAAGTTACTTAACATAAGTTAAGTAACATTCTCCGTAGTTACTTCTATAGAGCACCAAGAATGCATATTGAGTTGCCATTTGGGTTGACAACTTTGGTTAACATAAGAAGTTCAAATCTGCGATGACAAACCTGAATGAAGACTGAAGTATATCATCTGACCATATCGACTAATTTTTTCCTTTGTCTCTCTAATTGTGTTGAAAATATATATATATATATATATATATATATATATATATATATATATATATATATATATATATATGTGGACATGTGTATGTACGTTTGTGAAATTTGCATACTTCAAATTGTCAATATAGATGATTTACATACTAGTAAGAATAGATATGAATTTTCAAATTGCGATAGTGTTACCTTTTTGTAACAAGTAATTGCATCATGAAATCCTTAAATTAAGGTCATCATTGTTATTATATTTCTGGTATAAAGTATGAATAAATTGCTCTCAATTTTTTGTTTTGTCTACATATTTGAGAATAAGTGCAATCTTGATTGGACTATACACATAAATGTACTGGACTATACGTGAAAATACATACTCTATCAATCGTATCTTTTAAGGCTTCGTAAAGCGGTGCCGCTCAGTTTATTTATTGTCGTAGATAATAACATAATCAAGGGAACCTTTCTGGTAGACATAATCACACATCTTGCCACGTTCCCGTTCTAAAGGTGAACAATGCAGACTAATACATTATTTATTATTATTGATTCAACGGTTGTTGCAGTGGAGGCGCCTGGCGCCTGAGCCCACGCGTATACTCCGACTGTGCCAGATTTGAATTAAGTCGACTTATATATTACATGGTAACCTGTTACCCCATTCGGCACGTTTTCGGTGTCATAATTTTCTTCACAACGTATTCATTTGAACCAAGCAATGATGGTTAGAATTTCACCAAGAAGTGATGGAAATGAAAATTAAGTTTTTGAGTTTTCATTATGGAGGAAAATCAAAGCAATATGCATAATCAAGAGCGAATCGTAACGAATTATCAATTCAATAATATTGCAAAATGTCAAATTGAATATATTGAATATCCAAACGTTTGGTCGTTCACAATTTCTATATACAAATTTTATACTATCTATATAAGGCGGTATTGGGTGATTTTTTAAGCGTAGTTTTTTTTAAAAATCAAATAAAACACTGAATTTGCGTCATATATTCAAACCTCCCATTGAAATTGATAACTTGGCCTTTGCCATTTACTCTCAAAGATAACTTCATGTAAATGTTGTCCGCAGTTCTGTATCAAATGGTCCATTCGGAAGGTCCAATTATGCGTCACTTTTTCGAGCGTTTCGGCCTGTATCCTACGAATTACGCGTGTTATGTTATCCTGTAAGGCTTCAATCGAGTTCGGCTTGTCCAAATACACTAACTACTTCACATAACTCAACAAGAAATAATCCAGAGGCTTCAAATCTCATGATCTTGGCGGCCAAATCAAAGGGCCTCTTCGAGAGATAATCTGTTCACCGAATTCATCCTTCAACATGTCCATTGCTTCACGAGCTGTGTGGCCTGTGGCACAGTTTTGATGAAACCACATGTCAACCACAAGTTCAACTCGGCCAACTGGGGCAAAAAAAAGTTGCGTATCATGACTCGATATTCTTTGCCGTTGACGGTAACGTTTCTTCCACGGTCGTCTTTGAAGAAAAATGGACCGATGATGCCACCAGCCCATTAACCCTCACCAAACTGTCGTTTTTCCGGAATGCATCGGTAATTTCTGTATGGCATATGGCTGTTTATCACTCTCCATGCGAAAGTTCTGTTCATTCACATATCCGTTAAGCCAGAAATCAGTCTCATCGCTGAGCACAATTTTTCGATAAAACAGCGGATTTTCATTAAGCTGTTCTAAGGCCCATTCACCAAAAATTAGACGTTGTGGTGGGTTATTCGGCTTCAATTCTTGTAGAAGTTGAATTTTAGAGGCTTTCAAACCCAAATCAACAAGTAAAATTATCCATGTGGTTGTATAACACATGCCCAATTTGAAATTGACATTTCACGATCCTCATTAACACTGTGCGTTACGGCTGCAATATTCTCTTCAGTACGCACTGTACGCATGCGAGACAATGGTTTAATGTCCAACAAAGTAAACTGCAAAATTTGGTGATAACAGCACGAACTGTTGATTCACCAGGTAGATTATGACGACCATCATATGGTCGTAACAAACGATACACATTTTTCACGGAGCACGAATTTTGATAGTAAATGTCAACAATTCACAATCGTTACTCGCTTGTGAGTCCTTCCACGATGAAATGGCAGAGTATACTGAAAGCTTTTCACTTTGACAGATGACGTTTGAATGCCGTTATCAACCCGTGATGCCAACCTGAAAAACTTAACTCTTAAAAAACCACCCGTAATATGCTTGTAGTATTCATAAACTTTCGTAGTACGTTTGAGGCAATAAATAAAACATTCCTCCTGAAGAAATGCAAGAAATTGGACTTTGTGATTCGGTGTTAAGTTTACTTTTACAATAGGAAGCCAAATGTGAAATATAGTCTTTCTGTTTCACCTGATATCAAAAATGATAATGGTGCACTAACTGAAAGCGGGACTGTCCCTCTAAAAGCAGGACGTACGGTTACGTTACTCATGCTGTAAAAGAAAATTTGATCAGAGCAAATTTCTTACGAATATGTCTTTGACATACTTGACTCATCTATATTTGTTGAATTCTTATTTTATCACATAAATATTATACTTACGAATTATTGAAATAATCAAATTTTTGTATTGATTTGATTAAGTTGATTTGAATCATGAATTATGTTTAGCTAAACAAAATAACTTAATAATTCATGTTTTTTATTGAAAATCAGATACTGGTGTTCATGTAAGGGAATTACAGTATAAACTATTTGGTTTACACTATCTACGAAATAAAGATTGAAACTCTGTTACGAAACTTCCGTTGAAGTTTATGAAGAGCTGAGAATGCTCAACAGACTGAAATAGTTATTAATTTTGTACATAAATTTTCGCTGTGAAATCGAGCTTGATGCCAATGATATTTAATTTTAATTTTATTCTGAACAATGTTCAAGTAAATGGCACCAAGGCAGTGAATCAACATAACTAAAACTATTATAACTCAATTTATTGAAATAACTCAACTAACATCCTCATGATGCTTTATGATATTAGACAATCTCCAAAAATAGGACAGTTTCCATGTAAGATGGTTAGCCATTTAGAGCGGATACGGTATTTAATTATTATAAATTAGTAAATGAGAGTATTTTCATCTCTCTTACTTACAAAATTATTCAGTGGCGGAAAGACGCATGTAGAAAAAATATATCAAATTAACAAAGTTGGGAAAAGTTCGGAAGGAGAATAACATTTTGATTTCTGTTAAGATCTATGCCGAAATTTTTCTCTTCAGAACTTGTTCATCATCATTTCTTTCTGATTTCAAGGTTTCATTTTCATCAATTGTCAATTTTGAAATGTTTTCCTTCAAACAAAACAAATGCCCTGTAGTGTTTTCCTGAGATGCTCATATGATTCTCTTCTGAGGACTGTTTTAAATTGTTAGAGAAACTGGAATTGAGAAAGTTTGTAATCTCGATTAATGTTGAATATTTCAGTTACAATATGTTCATGAAATGAACAAAATATTTCTACTTATACGAGTATATATTCAACTGGAACCATAAGGCCACTGTCAGTTCCTGCCAAAGTTGGTCGAAATTGAAGTCATATGATAATTCTTTACGTTTTTTTGTTTTTAGAAGATCGGGAAATTGAAAATGCTTTTACGAACGCGCAGAAAAACGATCAAAAAAGCTATTTCAGTGTTTCTGTAGACGATTCAATGTGAAGAAACAAAAATAGGATCATTTTTTTAAAGCATTTCGATGAACGCTAGTTATTTTTTCAGGGGCGCTCTGTGCTTATGCAAAAGTTGATTCTTAATGCCAATTCGGAACCAGCACAAATAAGTCGACAGTGTTATAGGGTCACTAAACCGTTCAGCTTCTAAGCCACCAAATTTCCAACTCTGATCTTCTTCTATCCTAGAATCATATCAAGTGATTCCTAAACAATATTAAAAACAATACTACAACACATCAGATGATTTGAAATTGATATTCTCATTTTGATGTTTGTCCAAGAATTTAAGAGTATAATATTATCCTTTCTATCTGTTTGTTTCGCTATTTCGAGAGTCTGTACATCCAATCTTTCATTCTAATATATAAAATTCTCGTGACAGTGTTAGTTGCCATACTTCTGCGAAACAACTCAACCAATTTCGATGAAACCTTATACGTATTGTTATCTATTTTTCATACCCCTAAGTGACGGGAGAGTTCCACAGCAAAAAAAGTTTCTTCAATATATTTGTCAGGATTTAAAACGTTGTGATATATATATATATATATATATATATATATATATATATATATATATATATATATATATATATATATATATATATATATATATATATATATATATATATATATATATATATATATATAATATATATAATATATTTATATATATAATATATTTATATATATATATAATATATATATATAATCTCCAAAAATAATTCGCGCTTCTCTTTGTTGACTTCTGTTTGTTGCAAATGAAATGCAGAACAGAATAATGGATATTCCATGGGACAATAACATCAGTGATGTGTATGAATTAGCATTTAATTTTATAGAAGCTGTTAAATCCATATTCGATGAATTGTGCCCTATAGCTACAAAATCACATAAAATTAATAACAATGTAAAATGTATTGATGATGAAATAAGAACCTTAATGCGAGAACGTGATATTAAGTACGAGCAGGCTGAAATGTCAAGTTCTGGTCAAGACTGGGTAGAATTTAAGAGGCTTGAAATCTTACAACCAATAAATTCAGGGATGCAGAGAAGAGATATTATCACCAGTTGATTCAGCAGAGTACGAGTCAGAATATCTGGAGAAACCTTAAACATGTTCTGCCCAACAGATCTTACTACAGACCAACTAAAATCAAATTTGACAATGTGACAATTAGAGCTCCTTCCGAGCTGGCTAGTAGATTCAATGAATTCTTCGTTAATAGCATAGAGGTTATTACTTCCGATAATTAGTTACCGAAGTATAATAATTATGACCGTTACCTTAAAAGAATCAATACATATGGCCCCCTTTCCAAATTTGAAGCAATCAGTATGAGATAATTCAAAAAAATCGTTATATCTCTCAGGAACACATTACCAACCGAGGATGGAATTACTACAGGGATAATGAAGAGTGTTTTCAGAGTGGTAGGAAATAGACTATTGGACGTCATCAATGCTTCTCTTGTACATACTTTGCCAGTGTATGAGAAAGTCTAAGAGCTTTTCGTTAAGCATCAGTTAGTTAGGTTTTTGATTCCAAGTATATTCTTGTCAAAAATCAGTAAGCTAGTAAGGCAAAATCTGGATTTTGCCTTACGCATTTATGTGAGAGTAGTATCTTAAATATAAGTGACAAATGGATGAGTGAAATTGATGAAGCTAAATTAGTTCAAATTGTTTTTATAGACTTTCAGAGGGCGTTTGAAACCATTAATAGACAATTTCTTTTAGATAAGCTGCAAAAAATAGGTTTGGGGAGCAGTGTTTATGAGTGTTTTATATTATACTTATCTAATAAGTATCAAAAATTTCCATTCGGTGATACTTGATCGTCAGCTATCAAAACTGCATACGATGTTCCCTTTTCATTTTATATATCAATGATATTGTAAAATACATTAAGAATTGTGAAATTTCTTTGTTTGCGGACCATACTATGATTTACATTGCTTGCTCGGATTACTTACAAGGTTCAGTGAAGTTAATCAGGATTTAAAACGAATACATATTTGGCTCTGTAACAATAATATTGAAGTGAATATTAATAAATCAAAATACATGTTACTAGCAAACAAAATATAAATTGAGTAACACTGATATTGAAAACTTAGAACTTAAACATGAAAATAACGTGTTCATGAAATGTATTTTTAAATGATTATTTAGGTTAGACGAATGTCTGAACTTCAAATCCCATGGTGAATATATCGCCAATAAAATGTCGAAAAGAGTTGGTTATTTGGGTAGACTTAGTAACAAATTGAATTTGAATACTAGGCTCTTACTTCTTAGGACTATCGTATTGTCTTACATCGAATATTGTGCCTCACTGTTGTTTAACTTACAAAAAAATACAATTGAACGCTTACAAAAAATTCAAAATGAGACCTGAGAATTGTTCTGTAGTGCAATAGACGAACCTCTGTCAAGAAAATGCTTGATGCTTGTAGACTAATGAATCTGAATCAATGTATTATTTATAAAACCTTAGATTTTATTTATAAAATTAAAAATGATATGCTGCCTTTTCATTGGAACGAAAACCTACAATTTAATTGTGATGTGCATAACCATGAAAAGCGGCATGGAAACGATTTTTATTTGAATACGTTCCATAAAAGTTTGATGAATAAGTCCACGTTTAGCCAAGGTTTTAAGTTATTTAACGGATTACCTCCAGAGTTGAAATATTGTACAAATTATAAAACTTTTAGAAAACTATTAGTGTCATATATATTCGGTAATATAGTTCAAATTGAAAGTAGATAGTGGTTGTAACGAATTTTATTGTATTGAGTAGATTTTGCTAATAAAGGTATTATTATTATTATTCTCTGTATAAAACTTTGTCTTGTCAAAATTGAATTCGGTCTTGAATTTTATCGTGTGGTTTGTGAGGGTTTTCTCATCATATTCGTCTTATCATAATATTCTACTTGATGAGTATTGGCTAGGCTGGCCAATGTTACAATCTTTGCATGAAATCTCGTATACAGTGTGTGTAACCTTATCAGTTGGTATTCAGTTTAGTATAATTTTAATTAAGAGTGTTGTAGGCCTTGTGTCCCATCTTGAGGTTTTTCTGTTTCGACAATTTTTGCAGATTTTCTGATAACCCATTCACATAGGGGAAGGATGTGAATTTATCTTGCGTCTGACATTCCTTCTTCTTCTTTTCAATGAACCGTTGAATATCTCTAATGAAAATTTCCTTGAAATTCAATAGAATGTTTGTGAAACCCAGACATGTGTAACTTTTTCAATAAATTCAACAATGTTTCACCAAGACATCAGCAAACAATCAATGAACTTTATTTATAATCACATCGCTTGAGTTTGCTATTGAGAACCAAGTTACATCTTGTCGTCTCTATAGTCTAATGGAGAGAGAGGAGGTCTCTCACTAGTGAAACATGGCTTCGAATACAGGTTTGCAAATAGACTTTTTGGTATGAATAAACGATTTCAACACTTATAAATATGGAATATATAAGATGAGTGGAGTAGATAGAGGACAAGCCCAAAAAGAGAAAAATAAGGTTGCATCTTGTATTATATTATTGGCATGAATATCATTTTTTATGTCAAAGCAGTGTTTAAAAGTAAAGAAATTGGTCGAAATATTTTTCACATGGAAACATGAAAGAGTGCACCAACAGTGGAGAGTTCACTTTGTAGAAATACGAATAGACTTATCATCCGAGCAGTTTCCTTATCATCCAAGCCAAAAAGGTTTCTTTCGTATTCGAATATTCAAAATGAAAGTATCGCCAACAAATTTAGTAAAATATCGTTTTTTACTAAGCAAACGTCAATGTATGTCTGTTATGTGCAAAGCTGCTTTATTTTTTTTTCGATATTGTATTATTATTGTTATTTTAATTATGATGATTATTATTTTTTTTTCTCTTTTTTTTGTTTCAAGAAGTTGAGTGAGAATAGCTATGGTAAACTTCGCCTCTCACTGCTGTGACACAATTTGTGTATAAAAGTGAATAAAGTCCTTATTATTATTATTATTATATTCTGAATATCACCGATAATAAATCATGAAAAACCTTTTCAAGTACTACCTCAACAATAATGAGAAATCGACTGTCGAAATTAATTGTTTCAAGAAGTTGAGTGAGAATAGCTATGGTAAACTTCGCCTCTCACTGCTGTGACACAATTTGTGTATAAAAGTGAATAAAGTCCTTATTATTATTATTATTATATTCTGAATATCACCGATAATAAATCATGAAAAACCTTTTCAAGTACTACCTCAACAATAATGAGAAATCGACTGTCGAAATTAATTGAATTATATACTAACATTATGACCCTGAATTAAAATATAAAAAAGAAGAAGAGAAATGAATATCTTCCGCTGATTATATCTGATGACAATTGGGTGGCATTTGAATTTTTAGTACATCTCTGTCTTTCATAATTATTATGACACTTGAAATTTATTGATTGTATTTGATTTTCTAAGTGATGATTTCTATGATCCTCTTTTCTTTCGAATATACTAGTTTTCTATCATTTTTAAATATCAGTATTCACTTAGATATCAGGCTATACAGGGCGTACATCCCGAAATTCGAGTATCACCTTGTATCTAAATATTAAACCATGTTTTGTAAATTTCTAACTAGATTCGTTTTCTTGTTTCAGTTACGGTTTCATGAATAATATTAGTTCTATAAATATTTCTATTGAACTGTTTAACTCAAGGAAATATAGAAATAATACTACAATATAACCTAAATATTAATAATTTGTTTGATAAAGAGAATATTCCTTACGAATTATATGAAATATGTATTCATGAAAATATATAAAAAGTTTTCTTGTGATGATAATCAGCAATCTCCATAAATTAATCAACACACGACCTCCCAAATTGTTGCTGCCTGCTTCAATATTCGCCATAATTATTTTGTACTATACATATTTTTGTGTTGAAATTTTTTGTGTAGAACAAATTTAAATTTTCTTCTGTTCTCCTGATATTAAAGCTTAATGGTATTTTGCCTTGAAAAGTGTAACTGTAGAGAGATGTTCGCCACAAATACATGATTCATCTCCAAGTATTTGTCGAAGATACCCTAATCATAAAATTTTTAATGGGTTGATCGTTAAATGTGTTGACCTAGATGAATGTATCTTCTTAACGATTCCAACCAAAGGCATGGTCCGTAAAAGGAATATATAGCAATCAAGGCGAATTTCTTTGAATACATTGCAACAATGTGTTCAAATAAATGAACTATCGGAGAATAATTCTACACAGTCAAGTTATATATATATATATATATATATATATATATATATATATATATATATATATATATATATATTTTTCAGTGTTTAATTGGGATTGCAGTCTAGGACAGGAAAATCAGTTACCTCTTTAGTATTTTCCTGGGAACACTCCACTTGAAAAGCCAAATTGAGAAATACGGTCATTGTCGTTGCTTCCTTCAACTATCTAGCACGTAGAATGCAGTAACATTCCAACCCAATGCATTTGGGAACACTTGTACTCATTTTCAAAATTCAAAAAACTAATGTACTTTCGGACTAACTTCACAGTAATTGTAAGAAAAAACTTTTTATAGTGCCTTGCTATATAAACTGTAAATTTTTTACTATTTTAGCCCTGAAGAAGAAAATAAACATTTTCGAAAGCTTGGAAAATACTAAAAAAAAAAAAGGAAAATACTGAAGAGGTAACTGATTCTCCTGTCCTAGACTGCAATCCCAATTAAACACTGAAAATAATAAGATCCTCATCATATCATTTGTATATAGTTATATTAAAGTTGTATAAGTTACTGTAAAGAAGAATAAGAATTATATCTGTGAATGGGTATCTTTCAAGAGGAAGGGAGAAAGTTCATTTCAACAGACAGAATTGAAAATATTCCTTTTCAAACTAAGAGAGATGTAAATAAGAAGTATTTGTTAAATAATGAAATAGATAGTATTAAAATTGTATAGGTAGGTTGAACATGATAATGTTAATGAATATTGTAAATAAAAATTGTATTTCTTTTAGAATAAATCAATCATTTAAAAGATTTAGGGAAAAAACGTTTATATGCTTTCAAGTCAACATCAGAATGTCGAGGAACATAAGAGTTTGTTAAACATCCCAAGTGTGAGAAGAGCTGTGAAAGTTATGTCAAACCGTGGAGACTATAGACTTCTGGCTACGTTGCCAGAAGATATGGTCGAATTATATTTCGACGAAGAAGAAAATTTTGTATTTCGGGACTACCTTCTAGCTGAATGTAATCAAACAGCGACCAAAAATTCAAACAACACCATGAAATCTGAGGAATTAGATATCTTTTCTAAGGCTCATTTTGTGTTGGATAAATACAATGGTAGCCAGAATACGGAGGAATGGATAAACATATTTGAAAAGGTATGTGATTGTTTTAGAGTGGATTTAGTGTGAGCAAAATAGAGATACCAAGGTTATTCCTGGAAGAGAATGCAGTGGAATGGTATAAGGCCACACTTAGTAAATTATCAATTTATGGAACGTGGAATCAATGGGCACAACACTTTTCAGACACGTATGCTGATAAAAATTGGAGTCAGGTATTTTATGTTTATAATTATCATTATATAAGTGGATGCTTATAAGATTATGCACTTAAGAAATAAAGACTTCTATGAGAAATCGATTCCAAAATGACAGAAATAAATAGAATGAATCTTATTATTGTTTTTGGTTTGCCTAGTTATGTGTATGAAAAATTCAACATTGAAGAACTATTTATAAATATAGATATATATATATATATATATATATATATATATATATATATATATATATATATATATATATATTTTGAAATTGATTTATTGCCTGTTTGAGATAGTTGAGATTTTCAATGTTTTTAGCAATAACAGGCTCATTTCAATGTGAAATACTTCATTCTTGTTGACGTTCCGTTGTATATCAGAACTTTGTCAAAACTTGAAAAAAAGGTTAATTTTTTTTTTCAGTTTTGACAAAGTTGTGATATAAAACGAAACGACAATAGCGATAAAGTTTTTCACATTAAAATGAGCCTGTTATTGCTGAAAACGGTGAAAATAAAAACATTTTTTTTTGTTTGTAACAGCCGTTGACATATGTTCCGAGCTGTTGGCTATCTTCAGAACAGCGCAGTTCAAGTTTCGGATGTTCGAATTTGGAAATCAATTAAAACACAAAATTCTAGATAAAGGAATTGACCTCTTTGTAGTTTGAAATGAATGTCTCTGTTGGGTTCTGGAGAATCAATTATCCGCCAATGGGTATATATCGATATTTATACCTCCCGTAAATTTTGGACCGACAATTTAGAAATATATATTTATAAATATATATTTATATATATATATATATATATATATATATATATATATATATATATATATATATATATATATATATATATATATATATATATATATATATATATATATATATATATATATATATATATATATATATATATCAATGATAAAAGGAGTATTGCCTTGTAATTAAATAGAAATTTTATGGGTTATAGGCAAGAAAGGAGGCCACTATGAATGAATTTTATCCAATTTGTTTGCCTGTTCTATATTTCGACTGTGTTCACAGTCTTCATCAGGACTCTAAAACAGATGTTTACAACAGAAATGTTGTTAACATTTAGTTTAACAACTTACGCCTAACTAGGAAATATAAGTATGACCAATACCATCAACAGGAATGTGTGAAATTGCAAAGTGTAAGTGAAATTGCAGAGGAATCAAATATCAAATATAAAAATGTGAAAATTCTTCAAAAAAAAAATATATATATATATATATATATATAATTTTAAACCACTTAGGATAATGTGCTATGATCTCATAAAAATCCAACAATAAGTATCTATTTCAAAATGTTCTGATATTGACAAATTTCAAAAGAGATATGCAATAGCAAACATTTTATCTTTACCGTTCATCGTCAATCGACAAGAAAAGTTTAGATTTCAACGTCTCCGACAATCCTCGGACTTTCGGACCGCCGCAGCGTCGTGGGTGTGAGAAATATGAAACTACATGCAATCGGAATTCGAATCGAAATCGTATCCTTGAAATCCCGTTCTATGTTCAGAACTGGGGGACCTCACGCAGAAAGATTTCGAGATACTACACTTGTTCCTGAGCTTGTCGCCGACCGTGTTCAGATCCATTGGACGGACAATTTCAACCCAGATTGAGTTGTTCGTATGTAGATTACCAGAACGTGTTGATAATGGATCTATAAACCGTTGGAGTTTGGGATGGAGTATGTTACAACCTTCACCATTTATGACTAACGTGATCATTTTTTTTGGCTCAAGACGAGACTTGATATTATTTAAAACACTTCTACCTCACTTACCTTCTTATTGTTCGTTATTTATAAAATGTTGATTATTATATACTGAAAATACAATGGGAAATATTTTTCGCAACAGTTATTATTGCATTTATCAGACGAATAAATTAACTTCATTACTGCAAGCGATGACTTTAGAAAAGAATAGAATTCTTGTTAGTTTTTTTTATATTTACTTTAACTATTCACAAATTGAATAGTATTGGCATTTACTTGATTCAAATCAATTCAACTGAAGGATAATTCAAACATTCTATTTTTCGAATATATCATATATCGAATTCCTGCATTCGATTCACACTTCATAGTATAACCGACTTCTTCAGACGTTAACACAAAATGATTTTCATATTTTGTTAAGGCCAGCTTACTTCAATCAATTTTGAAAAAATCGAAATTTTTTTCCATAAATTGCTAATATATACTCGTAGAAATAGTATAGAATTAGTCCCGAAAGTCAGCAAGACCGAGAAGCAGGTATAAAAGATTAGGGAGCGCTGCAGTAAATTCGGCCGCTCGAACACCTCCGGTAGCGGCAGCTGCTGCATGCCTTCGGGTCGTCTTATTGTTTTGTTCTTTGTTTTATTGTTATTGTCTTGTTACTTCGTTGAACTGCTTTGAGAAATGCAAGAATTCTTCAGAATGATGCTTACGAAGACCAGGAAGAAGTTGTGTAAGAAGCTGGAATGGATATGTAAGTAAAATTCACTTTTTTCACCGTTTTTCACGAATAAAAACTTTGAACTGATTTGTCTCCGAACCACGTTTTTTCGCATGAATTACACTCTCATTTCAAAACCATTGTATATCGATATGAACCAAACGGAATTTAACTCTTTTTATGTATGGCTATGGCCTCGAGCAGAACCACAAATATTCATTATTATTTAAAAAAGTTATGAACAATAAAAAGTGAAAAAAAAACAAAAGTCTGCCATTTTGTTTTTTTTCATTGAAAATGTTTCATTCTGCTTGAGGTCATAGCCAATTCGATACAGAACATGAAACCGTTTAGTTTTTTGCTTTCAGATAATTCTTTTTCAAGAAATAATATCATTCATCTCCGATCCAGTTGAGTTTCAGCAGCCATTTTCAGGACCGCCATTTTGAGAAAATGTGCTTTCATATGTAAATAAATTGATTACTCAACATGTTTTGTACTATAAATAAAATGTATTAAAAAAAATCACGTTTTTTGGAATAAGCTGGCCTATACGTTTGAAAAAGTCTTTTATACCGACGAAACAGGACACGTTATGTCAATAAAACTAATATTTGGTTTTAGTGTTTGAACTGCCCTATAGTTATCTACCCATATCGCTTTAAAAGCTGAACTATTAACTGGGTTCTTTCAGAAGTGCATAATTTGTCTGTTATTCCACCAAGCGAGCTTCCGTAGGAACTTTTCCATAATTCCATTTGCTTGTTTATTGCATTGTAATAATAAGTCATAAAATGAGGAAAATTCCACAATTATTTTCGTGTCTTTATCTCAATCAATATATTGCATTTTGGATCCATACGCCTATTCGCAGCTCGTTTCATAAAATTCGGTAGCATTACTTTTCACAAATTCTTTATAAATGTCGGTGCCATTGAGTTTCATTTCGCCAACAATCTAGAAAATGTAAAAAGAAGAAGCATTTTGATTTGTTTTTGAACTGAATTTTCGTTAAGTTGAGTGATTTGTACGCCTATTCGCAGCTCGTTTCATAAAATTCGGTAGCATTACTTTTCACAAATTCTTTATAAATGTCGGTGCCATTGAGTTTCATTTCGCCAACAATCTAGAAAATGTAAAAAGAAGAAGCATTTTGATTTGTTTTTGAACTGAATTTTCGTTAAGTTGAGTGATTTGTACGCCTATTCGCAGCTCGTTTCATAAAATTCGGTAGCATTACTTTTCACAAATTCTTTATAAATGTCGGTGCCATTGAGTTTCATTTCGCCAACAATCTAGAAAATGTAAAAAGAAGAAGCATTTTGATTTGTTTTTGAACTGAATTTTCGTTAAGTTGAGTGATTTGTACGCCTATTCGCAGCTCGTTTCATAAAATTCGGTAGCATTACTTTTCACAAATTCTTTATCAATGTCGGTGCCATTGACTTTAATTTCGCCAATAAACTAGGAACTTTAAAAAGAAGAAGCATTTCAATTTGTTTTTGAGCTGAATTTTCGTTAAGTTAAGCGATTTGTATGCCTATTCGCAGCTCGTTTCATAAAATTCGGTAGCATTACTTTTCACAAATTCTTTATAAATGTCGGTGCCATTGAGTTTCATTTCGCCAACAATCTAGAAAATGTAAAAAGAAGAAGCATTTTGATTTGTTTTTGAACTGAATTTTCGTTAAGTTGAGTGATTTGTACGCCTATTCGCAGCTCGTTTCATAAAATTCGGTAGCATTACTTTTCACAAATTCTTTATAAATGTCGGTGCCATTGAGTTTCATTTCGCCAACAATCTAGAAAATGTAAAAAGAAGAAGCATTTTGATTTGTTTTTGAACTGAATTTTCGTTAAGTTGAGTGATTTGTACGCCTATTCGCAGCTCGTTTCATAAAATTCGGTAGCATTACTTTTCACAAATTTTTTATAAATGGCGGTGCCATTGAGTTTCATTTCGCCAACAATCTAGAAAATGTAAAAAGAAGAAGCATTTTGATTTGTTTTTGAACTGAATTTTCTTCAAGTTGAGTGATTTGTACGCCTATTCGCAGCTCGTTTCATAAAATTCGGTAGCATTACTTTTCACAAATTCTTTATAAATGTCGGTGCCATTGAGTTTCATTTCGCCAACAATCTAGAAAATGTAAAAAGAAGAAGCATTTTGATTTGTTTTCGAACTGAATTTTCGTTAAGTTGAGTGATTTGTACGCCTATTCGCAGCTCGTTTCATAATATTCGGTAGCATTACTTTTCACAAATTCTTTATAAATGTCGGTGCCATTGAGTTTCATTTCGCCAACAATCTAGAAAATGTAAAAAGAAGAAGCATTTTGATTTGTTTTTGAACTGAATTTTCGTTAAGTTGAGTGATTTGTACGCCTATTCGCAGCTCGTTTCATCAAATTCGGTAGCATTACTTTTCACAAATTCTTTATAAATGTCGGTGCCATTGAGTTTCATTTCGCCAACAATCTAGAAAATGTAAAAAAAAGAAGCATTTTGATTTGTTTTTGAACTGAATTTTCGTTAAGTTGAGTGATTTGTACGCCTATTCGCAGCTCGTTTCATAAAATTCGGTAGCATTACTTTTCACAAATTCTTTATCAATGTCGGTGCCATTGACTTTAATTTCGCCAATAAACTAGGAACTTTAAAAAGAAGAAGCATTTTAATTTGTTTTTGAGCTGAATTTTCGTTAAGTTAAGCGATTTGTATGCCTATTCGCAGCTCGTTTCATAAAATTCGGTAGCATTACTTTTCACAAATTCTTTATAAATGTCGGTGCCATTGAGTTTCATTTCGCCAACAATCTAGAAAATGTAAAAAGAAGAAGCATTTTGATTTGTTTTTGAACTGAAATTTCGTTAAGTTGAGTGATTTGTACGCCTATTCGCAGCTCGTTTCATAAAATTCGGTAGCATTACTTTTCACAAATTCTTTATCAATGTCGGTGCCATTGACTTTAATTTCGCCAATAAACTAGGAACTTTAAAAAGAAGAAGCATTTCAATTTGTTTTTGAGCTGAATTTTCGTTAAGTTAAGCGATTTGTATGCCTATTCGCAGCTCGTTTCATAAAATTCGGTAGCAGTACTTTTCAAAAATTCTTTATCAATTTCGGTGCAATTGACTTTCTTTTCGCCAATAAACTAGGATTTGTGGAAAGAAGAAGCATTTTAATTTGTTTTTGAGCTGAATTTTCGTTAAGTTGAGTAATTTGTACGCCTATTCGCAGCTCGTTTCATTAAATTCGCAAGCAGTACTTTTCACAAATTCTTCATCAACGTCGGTGTCATTGACTTTCATTTCGCCAATAAACTAGGAACTGTAAAAAGAAGAAGCATAATTTGTTTTTGAGCTGAATTTTAGTTAAGTCGAGTGATGTGTATTGCTTGCTTGGAAGGTCAATAAATGTTTACTCAATAACAGAAGACAAACTCACGATATAACTTGGTGAAAACTTGCCACGACAATATGAAAACAACCGAAATTCTGTAGTGCAATTTTGAGAAATGGTTTTTGATAATAATTGAGGACATTTGTCAACTCAAGGAAGTAGTCCAGACGACATATTTTTTCACACAATTTCAAAAATCGGGGTATTTTTGTACCCCGCATTCATTTTTTTGGACAAAGGAGCAAGCAATCGAAAAACCCCGTTCAAAACGGGACCTCTAGTCACCTTATTTATTTATATATACTCGATATCAGCTTGTATAATTTCGTTCATTTCGCACAATTCAGCCAAATGTTTTCATTTATACAACAGATTTTAAAAAAATACCTTAAGTATTGTGTTATGAGTTGATTGATATTATTAACATGATAGGACGAATAATTTGAAGTGCGAACATAAACTGTTTCTCAGAAATTTAACTTTTTTTGAACTGGTGGGTGAACTCACATATTTACATTTACATTCATTTACATCGAACAATTTTGTTTGAACACTATTTTTAGACGATATCTCAAGAATGAATTATTCAACAATTCGATAATTATTTAACCATAATACTGCTTTAATGCACAAGTGTTCTTATATGTGTATATATAGTTGAATGTTTCGCTACTGTAGAATTATATTCTCAGTCTCTAATTGGGTTTGCAGTCCAGGACAGTATAATAAGTTACTTCTTAAGTATTTTCCAAGCTTTCGAAAATGTTTTTTCTCTTCTTCAGGGAATTACTGTGAAGTTAGTCCAAAAGTACATTTGTTTCTTGAATTTGAAAAATAAGTACGAGTATCCCCAAATGCATTGGGTTCGAATATTATTGTATTTTACGTTTTCAGTAGTTGAAGGAGTCGTTGTTTCCCAAAGCTGCAACTCATAGGCTTAATGATTACTTCAACTCGGCATTTCGTGAAACTAAGAAGTGCGCTGACAGAATAATTTTCTATCGAACTGATCTAAATTAATAAATCTAAATTTCTCTGAATCTAGTAGATTCAATCCTTCAAAATGATTGATCTAAATACACTATCGACAATTATTAAAAGAAAGGGGTCCAATACCTCTGGTGTTGATGGTATTGAGCAGATGCTTAAATTATGTTTTCCAGTTGTCGGAATATATTGTTATCATTCACCTATGTCTGAAACAAAGTGCATTTCCAGACAATTGGAGGACAGCGTTGGTCACACTGGTACCCGAAGTTGATAATCCTACCTCATTCAAGCAGCTGAGGCCTATTAGTATATTGCCTTTTTCTGTAAACTTCTAGAACGATTGGCCCACTTGCAACTTCATGACTAATTGATTTTTAATGGGATCATTTGGATGTACCAGTCAGGACTTCAAAGAAATCGCAGCATAACTACCGCATTGACGTATTTGTCTGATGGAATATTCTCATCACTTGATAGAAAACTAATGAGTCCTCTTTTTCAAGGCCTTCGATACGCTGAACCATCTCGTTCTTTATGCCAAGTGTTACTACTTCGAATTTGACGAAACCGTTTGCAGCTTCATAAAATGTTACCTCAGTGGTAGAGAACAAAAAGTAGTTGCCGGAGACCAACTTTCGTCAGCCAATAAAATGAACTCTGGTGTTCCTCATGGATCTGTTAAATTCCCCTATTTTTCCTCTTATATACGACTGATCTCCATAAAAGTGTAACTCATTTGTGGAATTCAGTTCTTTGCTATGATACTCAACTATGATTTCCCTGCCTCTGAATAATTATTGGCAGAACAGTCTATTAATTAGGATCTAAAACAAATAGGTGATTACTATGAGTCTCATGGTTTAATACTGAAAATACTAAATCCATCGAATTGTTAATCAATCGGATCGGTGATCAGCTAGTACCTTTCACTGATTGCGTTAGAAATCTGGGAGTACATTTCGATGAGGATCTTAGGTTTTCTGTTCATTTCATGCATATCTTGAAGCAATGCTATGCGGTACTTGTTTGCGGGTAAAATTGTTTTATGTGTAGGGATGAGGTAAGAGTTATGCCAGAGCTTTGTCATGTCCAAGGTCTTATATGCCCTTACAATTTATTACCCTGGCCTTACATCTCCTGATGCGAAACCACTCCAAATTATGCAGAATAAATGTAGTAGATTCATATTTGATTTGAACAGATTTGATCATATTTCCCATACTTACTCAGCAATCGGTTGGCTTATGGTGGATAGTCTATATAAATACTCACTTTCGTGCTTTGTTCACAGAATTATGCTAACCTCTGAACCGCCTTACCTTAGAGAAGAATTACCCACCTCTGTTACCCATTACCAAAAATCTCTCGATTGTCCATTCACGACGTTCATATCCGGCATCAGTCTGTACTCGTGCTAATTCATCGCTCTGCTAAGAACATGCTCGGCAACGAACATGTAGATATTGATCTTTCGAAAAAAAAAATAAAACAAGTTTTACTATAATGGCAGAATACATAAAGGGATATGATAGTATATAGAATAAAATAATTGCAGTGTGGTTGAACAAATGGACAAATAGAGCACTAAGCAGTTATTCTATAAAGAAAGAGGCAAGTGCAGAAATACTACCCCAAGATGAAACGTTGCTTGCAATCGTTCAAATTAAGGCATTTACTGATAATCGATCGAGCTGTCTCATAGATTTTGAATATTAATGTTGAATAACTCAACTGTACCTATATCAATATCCAGAGGGAATACAAGTTTTATTGTAGATAAAAGCTTTGTCCTTATCCTCACTACATATTTTCAATTCAATTATCAAAACGATTGAAATGAATCGTCTTACATAATCATCAGTCAATCGAAAATTTTTGATATTTGAAAAACTGTAAAACTTATACCTGTACTGAAAAAAGGGGATTATCAAAGATTATAGGTATACATATTCATTCTTTCGAGCTGCACAGAATTAATTGAGATCATGGTGTGCAATAACATTTGAAGCTTTAATATTTATATTTTCAAAGTGATCAATTATTTTCAATATTATCAATAAATATTGAAAATAATATTTTAATGGTATAATAGAGGAACCATGTGAAGATTGCGGAAGGCAGATTTATGACCCATAGATCTTGCATGTCATACTTTTCACATTCATTTGGTCGACAAGAGCAAATTGGATTTGGCATTATCAGAAGTCGTAAGCTCTGTGGAAGCCCCTTCAAGTTTGTTTTCTAGAAACTTCCTGACAGGTCTTACTGTGGCAAGTAGCATTTCCCACAGGCCACGCCTTGGGTGTCGGTTTGAGGCCTCTAGTTGTGCACGGATAGTGACCTGTCAGCTTGGTGCTTGTTTGAGGACGCGGGCTTTCAAGTTGGCCAAACAGAAACTATCCCTTAAGATGAAGCTAACGTGACCACCCCGGAATCACAAAGTACTTTTCGACGGTCCCAGCTTCTGCGAAGAACGTGTCTTTTCTTCTGGCTTAATATGCCGCTGGGATTTTTTTGACGGGCATCTGTGGCGCCTGGGGCTATGGATTGTTTAAGTGGTCTCCGTCTCTAAAAAGGTCATTGCCGGTTTTTTCTATGGGTCGGGAGTGTATGGAGTGCGCTCCTGGCCGATCTCGGGTGTAATTATAAGCCCGTGCTTACTGGTTAGGAGTCATGCTATATAGGTCAGTCATGGATCGGTCGAGCACAACCATCTGTGGGCAAATGGCTATGATGATTTTAATGCTTATAAATCATCAGTGAATAGCTCTGCTCATATACTGATGGCAATTCTGCTGAGCCTGTGGCAAGCAGCACCCACACTGATCACACCTTGTCGTGGTGTGGGGGCTGAAATAGCCAAGCAATGCATGGCGAACGCACCAAGCTCGGTGAAACCAACGTGATCATATTGGACTCGCAGAACAAATATCAAGCATAAACGAAAATCGTGGCCAACCATTTGTGCGATCGTGAAGCGGTACACGCTCGCACTTTTCTGTCTTTCCATCTACAGCTATCTTCACTGTGGTTAGCGCCCCGTGCTATGATATTCAGCAAATTGCCTCCTGTAAAGTTGATTATTGTCTGATTATTGGGTTATGTGTGTGTGTTTTTGTTCGGGCACGCACTCGAGCTGCTGTGCGCACTCCAAATAGAAGCAAAAATGAGATATGGCATTCTGGCATGATGCACATGTGCGTCGAAGGCAAGAATATTTGATCTCCAGAATAGAGCAGTAAGAATCATCTCCTCGCTTCAATATCGTGACGTCTGTATAAGTGCTTTCAGCAAATATAAAATTCTTACCTTTGTATGTCTGTATATTTTTGAGGCGCTCATGTTCACTCATGGTCTCGTTGGAGAATGTCGTTCGGGTGCGGATTGCCATCGGTATTCCACCCGAGATAGATACTGCCTGAGGCCAAGTTTTTGTAGGCTCACAAAGTCTCAGAAATGGCCCTTTTACTTTCCGATAATATTATTCAACAAGTTACCAAATTATGTTCGGATCTTGCCGTCTCCTCAATTTGGAAGGGCCATAAGAGCCTTTTTACTTGAGCATCCCTTCTATGATTTTCAGGAGTATATTTCTTTCTGTTTTGACTCGATGGGGTTGCTTTGAGACCATTCAATGTTGTGTTTCCGAACACAGTTGTTTGTTTGCTATGATTTGTTTGTTTATATTGTTTGTTTCTTGTATTCTATATAATCCATTTCATTTATGATTATATGGTGGTATATGTGTAATATATTTATAATTTTATATTGTTGTTTTCAATTTTATGAATTTTTGTCCCTTTCATGACAATTGTAAGCACTATGTTGTAACACATGCAATGAACTATCTATCATGTCCTGATCTCTGGTAATGGTCTGCTAATTTTTGGCCAATCACCTTTTTTGCCGAGACACGTGGTTGGCCACCGGCTATGATGATCTCAGTGCTTATAAATATCAGTGAAGATCTGCGCTCACGTACTGATTAAAGCCTGCTGAGCATGTGGCAAGTAGAATCCCCATAGGTCACACCTCCGGCGTGGTTTGGGGTCTAAATTAACGAATGACTAGTGTCATGTCGATTTGGTGCTCGTTTTGAGAGGACGAGTATTCTAGTTGGCGAAACTGGCAGGCGAAACTAACGTGACCACGCCGGTACCACAAAGTTCACTTTGAATGTCTGAGCTGCTGCGGATATTGTGCCTCGTCTTTTTGCTTAATTTGCCAACCGTAGATTGAGGTTTGGGCTGCGGTTGGCGCCCCTAGCTATGATTTCTGTTAGTAGTTTTCGGCTTTTCTGTCAGTGTGTGTCTGGAACGCTCCAGACACAAGTCCGTGACTGTGATTGGCCGGTGGCTATAATGATATTAGTACTTATAAACATCAGCGATGAGCTCTGCTTACGTTCTGATGAAAACTCTGCTGAGCCTGTGGCAAGTAGCACAGACTTCTGTAGTTCCTTATAGAGATGTTCGCCGACTTCTAGTTCTCTGATATTCAACAGGATTTTCTTTTCGATTATACTAGTCGACCCTAAGATGATTTTGAAACAGTTTTTTCAATGTTTACGTCCCGCTGTGTGCACTCGAATCCAAGTTTTCACTCAATATTTAGCAAGTTTACCGGCATTCTTTCGAACTAGCTTGTTCGCATTTAGAATTGCTACCTCGATAAATGTAGTTTCCTGGCTCTTTTTCAACCAAGAGAAGGTCAGGCCTATTGTAGGGAACCGATAGTCAAGAATGATCATTTCAGACCAATAAGGTCTGAAATGGTCATTCTCCAAAGTACAAATAGACTCCTATATAATACTATAATAAGATTCTTATATTATCATAATTATTAAATACGGGAAAAACTACTTTCAATATTTGTAGTGATAGTTTTAGATCATCCCTTCTCCAAGATTCGTACTACGAACTGAAACCTTGGTTCTTGATTTTATGAATGGCGATTATAAACAAACTTTATCTATCTGTGACTGAAAGCGAGCATGAACAATAGTCGAATATTTTCATTTCTATGAGTAGGACATTGAAACCGTTATGACACAGAGAAGTAGTGAGTCATCCGCCATCTTGTTCAGATTCAATGAAGAATAAACTTTTGTTGAAAATATATATGAAACTAATAAATTTTAGTACATGGGGCGGAGCAATAATAAATCCGGAAGCTGAGAGGATCGTTGTAGGTCCGAAGCCAAAACTTTATTTGCCGGATCATTACATATCTAGATATTTTCATTCATTTGAATTTTATGTGTGTATGCACATTTCCGAACGTCGGCCTTAAACTCGTCCCGAGTTATTCTTACGACGTACAGAATACATAACATTTATGTGCAGATCTTATTTCGGAACTGTGACGCCCCGTTAGATTTATTACGGGTGACTAGATGTTTGCATTGTAGAGGTTTAATGAATATTTGACGTATCCTATTGTTGTTCGAAAATTAATACCAAACTGGGATATTCTTAATGTATCTATCTATTGAACAGCCGTGGGAATATAGGGGTGCATTGTAGGCTCAATATTGAATCAGGGGGAACATGCAGCTTGATTTCTTGCAATAACGTTGAAAACAGTAGTTTTTCGTTGAAAGTTCCCGGTTTGATTTGGTGCAGAATATATACTTTTATACTGAATTCCCCCTGGTGTATTGAATCACCATCTGTGTATTGTTGAAATATATTCAATTTCTGTCATTTCAAAATGAATAAATTCAGCTATTTTTTTCTAACAAAATAATTCATATGATATATTCTCTACGGATCAATAGTTCTGTTAAAGACATAAAAAACAGTAAAATAGTAAAATATAGTCATAACATTATAAACCAATAACTGACAAAACTTTCTGAACTATAACAGACAATTTCAATGAATGAAGTCATACCTTCAAGCTGAACTCAATTGGGGATTGTAATAAATGTAATTAAATAAATACAATCATAAAATTGGTGTAACTGACAAAACTTTGTTTTATATATGTTGAGAATATAGAGAAGACATACAGCATGTTACATAGCCTATAGAAGACATTCAAAATTCATAATTGTAAATTTGATTATCGAACTTAATATTCAATAATTACAAATTATTGAATATTACTATTTACTATTTATTGATATCCCTACTGAAAATTCAATATAAACTAAATTTCAACCACTCGAACTTTCAATTTACACTTTTAATGGGTGTTTTTTTAGAGGTATAGAACTTTAAGTTGGCATTACTGTTGAAGATGGCGACCGATTCAACAGCTGAGAAGTGATTTGTTCTCAATTTGGTTTGGCATTTTATCGTGAATAGAATCACACCTGAACAACGCTTACAAATAGTGCAATTTTATTTCGAAAATAATATTTCTGTGCGGAATACGTATCGTCCATCAGAGCAGTTAATTCGATTAACTATGGAACGTATTCGCACCACGTTTACTTCTATTGATAACTCGCATCCCCAGAGACGTCGTACAGAAGAAGCTATTGCTGCTGTAGAGCGTAAAATTGAGGAAGACCCAAATGAGTCAATCCGCCATCGATCACAGGAATTGGATCTGTGTCCATCCACTTTATGGAAGATTTTGCGGAAGGATCTCGGTTCGCGTGCTTACAAAATCCAACTCGTGCAATAATTGAAGCCAAACGATCATCAAGCAAGGCGTAGATTCTTCGAATGGGCCCAAAACGAGATTGCCGTTGTTCCCGATTTTCATAAGCGAATTTTGTTTAGCGATGAAGCGCACTTCTGGTTGAATGGCTACATCAACAAACAAAACTGCCGCATTTGGAGTGAAGATAATCCTCAAGTGTAAGTCAAAAAACCGGTACATCCAGAAAAACTGACTGTTTGCTGCGCTTTATGGGCTGGTAGAATCATTGGTCCGTACTTCTTCAAAAACAATGATGGCCAGAACGTAACAGTCAATGGTGATCGGTATAGAGCCATGATTACTAACTTTTTCTTTCCTGAATTGAACAACCATGATGTGCAGGAGCTGTGGTTTCAACAAGACGGCGCAACATGTCACACAGCTCGTGCACAATCGATTTATTGAAAGACACGTTTGGTGGCCGCCTAATTTCACGTTTTGGACCTGTGAATTGGCCTCCAAGATCTTGTGACTTAACACCGCTAGACTACTTTCTGTGGGCTATGTAAAGATATTGGTCTATGCGGATAAACCACAAACGCTTAACCATTTGGAAGACAATATTCGCCGTATTATTGCCGATATACGGCCACAAATGTTGGAAAAAGTCATCGAAAATTGGACGTCCAGATTGGACTACATCCGAGCCAGCCGTGGCGGTCATATGCCAGAAATCATATTTGTTATGTAATGCCACAAGATTATCTATCGAATAAAATAAAATTCTTGTCAATCGAATGACCCATCGTTGTTTTATTGCAATTTAAAATTCTTTACCTCTAAAAAAACACCCTCTACTAATAACTTAGCATGACGCTTTTCGTCGTTGAAAACGACTGCTTCAGAGGTACTGACACCAGTCAGTAATCTAGTAGCATCTGAAGAAGTCGTTTATAACTACGAAACGCGTCACGTATGTTATCAATAAAAGTGTAAATCAAAAGTTTATGTGTTTGAATTTTAGTTTATATTCATTTATAATGAATTTACATCAAGAAAACGCCTACATTATTCAATGGCCAATTGAAAATGACGGAAGGTAGTAAAATGTTAAATATAACAGGTTGTTTGAATTTTTTGATGCTAAAAAGGAACTCACAAAATTTTTTTTTTGTATTGAACCACATAGAAAAAAAAGACAGCAATCGATTCTCAAATCTACGGAGTATACATCAAAATCGATCGAACCGGTTCAGTCTGTGTATGACAACTAACACTGAAATACAAGATTTTTATATATTAGATATGCATTTGTTTATCGAAATAGAAATAGGCAGATAATAGTACCGAAAGGTTTCATATCATTTTTAAGTCTAGAATCCGTCACTATAAATGAGGTGTTCTAAAAATTATTAGAGAGCTTAACTACTAAATTTTATACTCCTCTAAATAATATATATAGACTAGAGTTTTCAAATATAGAAAAAAGACAACAATATTGAAACACTTCTGTTATACATTTGAATAGAGTACGCCGACTTCACTCCATGTTCCTATTCCATGCACAACCTACAATTTGAAAGAAATTTATAAATATGCCCATTTTGCGATACAAGATTACATTTTACATTCACTTTTTCACATGGTAATAGTTCCATCAGTGAGTAAGTGAGCTATGTGACATTTTTGGGCAGGTATTCAATACACCTTGAAAATTTGTGAAATACAATGCCAACGCCTGGCTGCAATATTGTTGATATTGACCGAGAAGTACACCTTTGAAAATGCAATTTGAGAAAAAATCTCAAATCAGTTAGAAATTTTTGTAGACTCGATTTGAACACATAAGAAAATAGGAAATATAAAAGCCAAACCATTTTAACTGGTTCAATATTCTTCACACGTCCTCGAATTTTTTGTTTGTTATATCAGAAAAATATATTTGAGGTACTTCAAGACATATACATAACATTCCTCGTTATCCAAAATTGATAATTGAGAGAAGACAGCTCATATGAGCGGATTTTTCTACCTACCAAACAACCTAGAAATATGCACAACTGCGAGTTGTCAGAGCTCTAGCATAAGTGTAACTGTGAGAAAGCATTTATCATTGCTTTATTGATATAATTTGTTTATTTATTGTCATATTTTTCTTCTTCATCTTTCACTTTCATTTGCATTTCGAAATGAATGTTTACTATAAATTTGAAGCTGATAAATATCGATGCTATACTTACTTACTAATTTCTACCACTGATACGATGAGAGCGTAGAGTCTCATGACCAAGAGATCAGCGTACAAACAATTATCGCACTTCACATCCACTTAATTGAGCTAGTTTTGATGTGGAAAAATATTAGTATAAATCTTGAAGTACCTCAAATATTACTTTTTAATTTCTCCAAGAATAGTTTCAGGACGTCTGGCTGAAAATTAAATGCATTAAAATGATCTGGCTTCTATATTTTCTATCTACTGATATATTCAAATCGATCATACTCCATAATTTTTGTACCGCTCTTTAAACTGTAATTATGGAAGTATTTGTTGTCCAATACCAATATTTGGTAGCCAGGTGTCAGCATTGTGTTCAGATAACACAAAAAATTCATGTAACAAATTTCCAAAGCTCCTCAAATACCTGCTCATAATGACCACTCAGCTCTTAGACTATGTTGTTCAATCGACATCTTTTCAAATTTAGAATGTCGCTGATGATTTTTTTAACAACGATGTTGGTTTGTTTTCTGAATATCTTAAATTCTCATGAAAAAATCAATGTAATATTGTGGCAGTAGTACAACCCTGTTCTCCTAAATAGCATATACTTCACTCAAACAATCAACATATACATGCACCTGCATGGAAATAAATGTAAATTATCTCCGATTCAATTCGTTCTGATTCTCAAGTGGATTTATAGCTTTGAATGATATTTACAAAAAATCTGTCACCAAATATGTATGGATATACTGGCTTATTCATCAAAGTCTGTGATGCCCCTGAAAATTGAATTTGATTAGTTTAACGAAATCGAAATAACGAAATTACAGTTTGAAACAAAAAAAATCGTTCTATTCTTCATCGCCTTATGTGTTAGGGACCTATTTTGAAATATGACAGGGAATCCAAGATTATCTGAACAAAATAATTTCCGTACAATTGAAGCAGTAGATTCGTCATAACTGGTTTATATATATATATATATATATATATATATATATATATATATATATATATATATATATATATATATATATATATATATATATTGAAATTGATTTATCGCCTGTTCAAGATAGTTTGATTGTGATATTTTTAGCAATAACAGGCTTCTTTTTATATGAAAAATTTTATTCTCGTTGGTTTCGTTGTATATAACAACTTTGTCAAAACTAATGAATAATTGAATTTGATGAATTACTATATATATCAAATGTCTTATATTAAATAAACTTATTATTCAGAAAAACCGAATTAGTTTTTTTGTAATTTCGGATATTGATTTTCAGTATAAAACATCATGTTTACGGCATGAAACACTTGAAGAAGTTCGTACTCTTCTCATGAAAAATAATTACCCATTAAATTTGATCAACAAAATCATGAAAAACTAGAATTCATAAATTATATAAAACTTTACATTAAAAACAAAGTGAATCCAAAGAAAATAATTACATTCCCCTACCATATATTCCAAAATTAAGTACAAACATTGCTAAAATATTAAAACCTTATAATTTGATAATAGCACATACTGCCAAAAATCAAATCAAAGAAAAATATACAAAATTAAAGAATAAAACAGTAACTCATATGGTTTATAATATACCGTGTAATAATTGCAGTAAATACTATATAGGACAAACATCACAAAATCTCGAAGAGAGAATCAAAGCGCATAAATACGCAAAAACTCAAATAACAGCCTTAAATAAACATAAAATAACAGAAAAACACGATTTTGGTTGAAAAAATACAAAAATTTTAGCAACTGAAAAGACAAAAAATTTAGAGAAATTTTAGAAATGCTACACATTCGTAAATATTTGGAAAGCACAGTAAATTGAAGAATAGACATCAAATATCTTAATTCTATTTACAACGATTTAATAAACCTTACAAATGATACTAATAAAATTAATACACAACAATCACCAAACATCACATCCCAAAACTCATTTTTTCCAGATATACCTTCAAATTTACATATATATATATTCATATATAATTGTGAAAGTTTTTAGCTTACTATGTCTCTGTTATATAAACAGAGCTGGTTATATGAACATATACGATGTCAAGGAATATTTGTTAGGGCATATTCAAATAGATGCCTATTTTTGGACTCACAAGACAGGCTATTTCGTTCCAGAAGGAACTCATCAATTGTGCCACATCCATATTCAGTGAGGCAATGACTTCAATCTCCAAGTGACGAACTGTCACGTAATGCATACTTTAATATTCCATCTATCGAAATCGATATAGAGTAACATCCATTTATTAAGATGTTTTTGAAGAAAAGGAATGCAGGAAAATCATGGATATATATCATCACTGATGAAATATCGAAACTGAGAAGAAAGCAGACCGTCCCATTCCGCCTTTTCAGGTCCTTTTCAGTATTATCTGTTTTTCCACTTGGTTGTGCCAACCAAGTATTGTCCTCAATTTCTGAAGCATCTTATAATTGTGAATTACAATCATGAATGACGCCTTTTGGAAGTTTCAAAACTCCAAAAAATACAGCAAAGTACGACGACAGATCATTCGGCTTAATCATTCAAATAAAGGCACTATCTAATTCAAAATATATATTTCTACATGTTGTCTACAGCGTTGGTAGGCTTCCGTAATTAGATGTCCCATAGTAGACATCGATATCCTCAAACCAAAGACAATGGTTAACGATCAGGACTTGAACATACGCTACTGTGCTGAATGCAATATAATACTTGTGAATAAACATGTTCACTGTTCTAAACTTTGAAAGGAACTCGCTCCACTGCCTCGCAATTGAGTAATCTTCATTTCTGGGCCGAAAATTAGAATGAATTAGACCAATATTACTGAAACTCTAATAACATCAGAAATTCCTAAAAAACACACAAACAAGCGTGATCAAATTCATCAAATTGATTTCTTCATTTGATCATGATTTTTTATCGAAAAGATGAAATTAAAAGTAATGCTCCAATAGCTAACTAAAAATGTCTACGGTATATGGCAGTAATAATGTGATTATGAATAATATTCAGACAGATAGGGAGAGAAAACTTCAATCAAAACAAACAGGATGTTTCACTGAAAATAGTGCAGAGAAAACTAAAATAATCGAAAAGATTACTGAGCAATATAATCTATTGTTATGAAGAATATTCTTCAGGGAACATCGAGTTCACATTCTTGCAATACTTATTAAATCAGTACGTATTATTCTTCACCGAAAAAATTACGAATCGAATATTTTATTATTAATAAAAGAGTAGACTCATAGAAAGATCGAAACAGCCGTAAAGGAGTTGTAAATTGCTCCTGCCAAAACACATGCTTTGTTTTACTAGAAATTGAAATTTTTTTGCATTTCTTTCGAAGAAAACTGAATTGTGATTTCCTAAATGATGGATATATTTTAGAAGAAAATTTTTTCAAATGAAAAAGTATGAAACATTGAATTGATTCAGGAAGTATAAAACTACTTATTAAAGGAACAATATTATTGCGACGAAAATTCAAACTTAATTTAAATGAACCAGTTGGCTTAATGTCTCACGAAAATATTGAAAAAGAATACAATAAAGTTTTCAACTTTGAGTCAACATGCTTCGGACGGTCAGCTCATTATCAACACTTAGATAACATGTTCACAGCTGACCGCTCGAAACATGTCAACTCAACGATATCAATTTTATTGTATTATTTGATAATAATAAGAATAGTAATAATAATAATAATAATAATAAAAATAAAAATAATAATAATAATAATAATAATAATAATAATAATAATAATAATAATAATAATAATAATAATAATAATAATAATAATAATAATAATAATAATAATAATAATAATAATAATAATAATAATAATAATAATTATTATTATTATTATTATTATTGTTATTATTATCATTATTATTATTATTATTTCAATAACAATAATCGTTACATTTGTTTTTAGAGTTATGGGTAATTAAAAAAAATAATGATACACCATAAAGTAAAAATACGTCATACATCCATAGATTCAACATTTACATTGTGAAATATCATTCACTCCCTATATATGATTTCAGAAAAACTGTAAGGTGCACTAACTAAAATTAATTTATAAAATTCTTTTCAATAGAGCTCTAACTCCAGACTTCAGATATTCCGGGAAAGGCTATTGAACATTCTTATAGGTTCCCTTTTCAGTCAACGTCAAAGTATGTTCGAAGTGAAAATGCGTAAATGTTATTCTTCTAATGTTGACATTCTTGCACTCATCAAAATAATGATTATTTTTACGAAAACATAGTAGCGTTTTATATATAATAAGACCCGGCATAATGAGAATGTTTTCGGATTTAAAGATACCACGACAAGATTCACAAAACTTTATTCAAAAATCACCCTGTTCGCGAGCTTCTGCATTTTTAGAACAAGATGTGAGCTTCTACGTTCTTAGAACAAGATCTGATCATGTCCGATTTCCCCAGAGGACAATCCCATAAGCCATTTTCGATTGAAAACTAGAGCAATAAATAATTTTTGATATATTTACATCTACTTGATTTTTGACAGCATTTAGAGTGTAGCTATTCTACATGACCCAACTTGGTCACGAGTTTTTCGCAACGATCTTTCCATTTTAATTCTGCATCTATCGTAATACCAAGTACTTCAGCTATTGAGCAACAGAGGATTAGTTGATTGTTATGTTCAAAAGACTTGGGTATATCTTTTTCTCATCTACCTGTTGAAAATACAGTAGAAGTTGTTTCATCTGGATTCATTAGAAGATGATTTTAAATGAACCATTTCTCAGCTGTTGTTATTGCCATTCGCATTGCACTGCGAATAGTGTTTCCAACTTTCGCTGATACAAGTATATTTGTATCATCAGCATACATAACTATTTTCAATGGAAGATCAGTATGAAGATTTAGTAGGTCATTTACATACACTAAAAACAGTAGAGACCCCAGAATGCTGCCCTGAGATACACCTACTACAATCGTGGTGTCCCTAGATGTGAATTGGAGCCCTCCAACTGACACGGATACTCTTTGCTTTCTACCTGTCAGATAACTCTCCATGAGTTTGAGAGTAGCATCCCTAATCCCACACATTTCAAGCTTATAAAACAGGCAACCATGATCAACACAGTCAAATGCCTTTGACAGACTGACAAATAGGCCTGCTGGCACGTCGCCTTTGTCAAGTTCTCGAGTAATTTGCTGTGCTAGCTCAAAAGTTGACGTTTCTGTGTTTTTGCTCTCTACAAAAGCATGTTGATCTTTTGTGAATATTTTAAACTTCTGAAAAAATTTCAACAACCTATTTGCCAAAATGTTTTTAAATATGTTTGCAAATGATGCAGACTTATCGATCGATAATTGCTCAAATCTTCAACATTCCCTTTTTTATATTTTGGTTTGACAACAGAAATTTTTAGGATTTCTATCAGGATATTTTATCATGTTTCACCAAAAGATAAGCGAGATTTCAATATCACTCATGTCTGATGATTTAAGTTTTCAGAAAGGCCCTTGCAAGCAATTAAAAGAGACAGATGCCCAAGTTCCGAAAATAAATCACCTTATACTCTTCGTTATATATTTATAGTCTCTATAATTGATAACCAACTAATTGTTGGTTAACATTATATTAATGTAAAATACCACTCATGCTCCAATTATAACTTGTACCCGATTTATACTGAAACTATTCAAATGTTTGATGAAACTTGTCTCTTATCTTACATATTTGTTTCAGTTGATGAAAAGTAAAACCATTCGGAATTTTTATTAATTTTGTTGGTTTGAGATTACAATTAAATATATTGAGATATATGGTAGCATTTCAAACCACCAATCACCAATAATAAGCAATTTTTTGCATCACGAAAAAAATATAAATATTCCTTCTTTATTTTCAAAATCTTTGAAATCGTGGATGACAACATCAACGAAGAGTAGATTGATACCATACAACATATATTCGATATTATAATCAAATACAAACTTGTTCGATGAACATTTTTATTATAATATTTGTTTAATTATATAATGATGAAACATGAAAGAATAATATTGAAAAAAATTGATTAACAATCTTATCATCCCTATAAAATAAAAAGAAATTTTTGAATTCTTGAAAAAAGGAACAAATTCGAGAAAAGTAGAAAAATCTGGCATGTGCAAGAGTTCACTTTCCGGCTTCTAATCCGCATGTATCGGTAGCATCGATGCGCGGATTATTTGATAATTCGTCGCCCCCTACAACCCTCCACGGTAATGCAATGGCCTAGTGAGAGATCTCTTCGTTGCAGAATTGCAGCCTAGGACTCGACGAAACACATCGAATCTAGTAGACTACGTTGGATCTAGCGTGGCCAGTCGCGATTTGACACACCAGCGCGCAACAACCGCGCATCGGTTCGCCTTCTAGATCGCTCCGATTATTTTATTCTCGCGACAAATATTTCGGGCGCGTTACAAATTTCAAAGCTACCACGACGCGAAAAATCGCAGTGCGTCAATTTCGGCAATCGGTTACTGCTAGGCTGTGAACCACAAAAAAGTGGCGAACGCTTTATTGAATAATAAATAATGAAATGTATTCGAGCGGGGAATAAGAATCCTGAACGAGAAATAATCGAATGTTGCAATTATTGACAATTAAACGCCGAAAATGTGTACGAAGCTACGTTTTGATAAAGTAGCGTTCGACATCTATTTAACAGACACAAAATTACTGACTAGGCGATAGACCCGCCGCGATTGAAACCATGATAGAAAAATCGAAAAATATTTTTACGCCAATTCTTAGGATAGATAACACGAATTACTCTAGGTAATACAAATTAACCACGTAGATAGCGTTATAGGATAGATTTGCGAATAAAACAGCAATATCGTCGGAATTAAAATGGCCGTGTGTAAATCGTACGATCCGACTAGACGGATCGCAATTTCGAAAAATTGGATCGTACAATTTTCTTGCCTTTATCTTCTATTTAGCACAATAAGTAATAGCCTCGTCGGAGGAGAACGCTTGAGGCACCATTCGCACGACGAGGACGTTTACGTGTCTCAGCTAGAGGAGAACTTGGCCGCGAAAAAATTAGTCAATTGCCCGAATTGTTTGTATCGAAATAGCAATAATAATAGTAATAATAAGGACCGCAAGGTTGTCGAGAACGACGATCTTCGTCTGGAAGTGATAAAAAAGCAGATATTATCGAAATTAGGATTAAGGAATAAGCCGAACGTGACATACAGTCTTCCAAGAGAGGTAGTTCTTGAAACGTTGTACAGAGCGGAAAATAGTGAGTTCTTTAGTACATACAGTAGAGACGATGCGATTTCGACGACGAGTGCTAGGACGGACCCGCAGGATCAGATGGACGTAGACGATTTCTACGGGAGGACGTCGGAAATTATATCTTTCGCGGAGCAAGGTAAGTTCACGATGTTCAATTGAATTTTTATATTATTCTTTCGGGTATCCATCACAAATTACATTTTGAAACCGCCATCTCTTTCAATAAATATTTCTTTTAAACAAGTTCACTGAATTTCTGCAGCGCTAATTCTTTGACTGTCCTGCTAGTCGGCAATTAAGTTAACAAAAGTCGAATTTTTGACATTCATTTGAATCATTTCTACGGTTCTTCATATCGAGATATTAATTTTCTAATCTCTATATTGTCACAAGTATTCGTTCTATAATTCATAACTTTTTTTTTAATCAGTAGTAATTTCCCTGGAGCTGTGTTACAAAATTTGAACGGCTGCCCAACCTTTACCTCTTACTTCCATTTGCCTTCATCTTTTTTTTATTCTCATTCTCTACTTCCTGATTCACATTTTCATTATGGATTTCAAGTGATTTTACTCGAAAACCCTTGAAAAATTACTCAAGAGTTGATTATATTTCAACTGACGAGTTAGGTTTTTCCCTATTATGTTTTGTCTGCTTTAAAATTGATCCAAATACTTTGCGACATTGTGAAAAGTGTGAAGTGAAAGTTGAGGACTAAGACACTAATAAGAAACTTTCAATTCAGTTCTGTCCAAGTGTTGAGATGGTAGGTAGTATGAATCTCTTGATGGAAATAATCGTTTAATAAATTATAAAGCATGCAGAAATTGCGACATGTCCGATAAAAATCCGATGATGCTAATTGAATTCAATTGTACCTACCCTTGGTATGCCTAAAATTTAGGAGCATGATCACAGGCAGAGTAGCATTCACTCACTCAAATACCTGATGGAATTTTTGATTGCCATTCCTTTGGAACGTGAGATAGGATCAGAATGTGATGATATTCAACATAATTTCAATCATTATATGATTATATAACAAACTTGATACAAACAATTGTATCATAAAGTGATAAGTTACTTTCTGGTTGACAACATTTGTGTAGAGAGCTCTCTGAGAGTTTTATTTAAAATATTTCGATATTTCAATTGAAAGTCTCAGTATTCACTTAGTATGAAGGATTTGTGAATCTGCGAATTAAATATATTTATGTATATATGGTATTACGTTGAATTTTAATTCATTTCGTTCTTTAAAATCTCAGAGAACTGACTGACTGGTACTCTCCTATTTATTGAGGTAAAAATCCAATCAGAATGTCCAAGGCGTATATTCCAATAGGTACACATCTCGTCACAATCATAATTGCAATCAAAGTGCAATCATAAGTTACTTAACACTTACCGTTACATATAAGAACATATCTTCTAGATCAGATTTTGATTCTGTTGAAAATTTAACAAATACTTATTTTTTACATTAATGTATATATATATATATATATATATATATATATATATATATATATATATATATTTGTTTTCAGCAATAACGGGCTTATTTTAATGTTAATAGCTTTATTTTCGATAACGTTTCGTTGTATATCACAACTTTGTCAAAACAAATGAATAGGTGAATTTTATGAATTACTATAGGCATCAAAACGTCAAACTTATTTTTTTTCAAATCAAATTGACTTTTTTGTATTCTCACAGATTCATTTTCAGTATTCAGAGGAATATTTCTGGCTCAGCATTCGCTTCGGAAATTTGAGTCTTCTTCACCATGAGGAAACCTCTGAAAAACTCATGGTGAGCCAAGTGATTTTTATGAATGTGATTTATATATACATATATACATACATATAATTACACATAGCTGAATTTTATATACTTCCAGAATATGTATTCAATTGGTTTATGTGTATGGAATTGATGGTAGATCAGGAAAGAATGAGTTTTGAGATTGGCAATTGTTGTGCATATATTTTATGAGTGTTATTTTCAATGTTTTTCAAATCGTAAATAGAATTAAGATGTTTTATGTCTGTTCTTTCATTCACTGTGTTTTCCAAATTTTTACGAATGTGTAACATTTCTAAAATTTCTCTACATTTTTTGTCGTTTTCAGTGGCTAACATTTTTATATTATTGTAATCAAAATCATAATACTCCACAAAATCAAATCAAAGAAATATATACCAAGTTAGAGAGTGAAACTTTAACTCAGAAAAACACTCATACTGTATAAAATATAATTCATAATTAATAATTATGTTAATAATACCATCATGTAATAATTGCAGTAAATGCTATATAGGACAAACGTCGTAAAATCTTGAAAAAAAAAATTAAAGCACAAAAATATGCAAAAACTTGAATAACATCCTCACCTAAACATTAAATAACTGAAAACACGGTTTTAATTACAACAATACAAAGATTTCAGAAACTGAAAAAGACAAAAAATGAAGAGAAATTTTAGATATGTTACACATTCATAAAAATTTGGAAAACACAGTATATGAAAAAACAGACATAAAGCATCTCAATTTTACTTCCAACGATTGGATAAACATTACAAATAACACTCATAAAATGAAAACACAACAATCGCCAAATATCATATCTCAACACTCATTCTTTCCTGATCTACCATCAATTTCACACACACAAACCAATTATATACATATTCTGGAAGTATATGAAACTCAACTGTCTGTAATTATATGTATGTATATATGTATATATAAATCGCTTTCATAAAAATCACTTGGCTTACCATGAGTTCTTCAGAGGTTTCCTCATGGTGAAGAAGACTAAAACTTCCCAAGCGGATGCTAAGCCAGAAATATTTCTCTGAATACTGAAATTGAATATGTGAGAATACAAAAGAGCCAATTTAATTTTTTTAATAAGTTTGACGTTTTGATATCAACAGTTATTCATAAAATTCACTTATTCATTAGTTTTGACAAACTTGTGATATACAACGAAACGTCAACGAAAATAAAGTTTTTAACATTGAAATATGCCTGTATTGCTTAAAACATTGAGAGTATTATATATATATATATATATATATATATATATATATATATATATATATATATATATATATATATATATATATGTGTATATAAAATTTGTATATTAGAACTTTTTAGTTTTCTGTCAAATATGCATGAAATTTAACATTCCGATTAATGTGGAACTCATACCAGCTGACTGAAAGAATTCGCTAATTCCTGGATTCGTTTTAATAGCTCATTAAAGTCAATTGAAAACTAGTTTTTGTTTCAGTTGATTGAACTATGTAGGGATAACTGGACCAGACCAGTGTCGATATGAAGAATTGTATCATATATCGTTTTTCAAACATAATTTTGAATCGTAACAGAAATGCAAGAGATTTTTCCTCGAAAATTATAATATTATTGTCTCTTAGTATTAACTCACTTCAACATCAAATTAATGTAAGTGATACTATATGAGACTATATGAACACAATTTCATTCGGATTGCATTTAAATGCAACAATTGAATTATTTGTTTACTTATCTACGGGTTCTGCAGTTAATTTGGAAGTTTACTGTGTTCAATTCAATGAACTAACTGAATTATCTGTTGAATATATATTATTCATTCTACGCAGATATGAAAAATGATGAATTGCAATAGGAAACGATAAAACGAGAATAAGTGCGGAGAACAATTACTTGTTCGATATTTGAATAAGCCTAACTAGATCAAAATGAGATATTCTCGTCTTGGAGATAGCAAATTTCAATTGAATCTCGAGTAGTCCTATAGCGAGACATATGGAAAATCAGTACCCAGAAAGTTCCAATTAAATCTCGAGAAGACCTATTTTATTTGAATTTTTCCATCTGCCAATTTTCCATATGAGATAATATACAACTCATGGTGATAAAATAATATTTATTAGAGAGATTTACCCAAATAGAAATAGGGTTTTCTCTATGAGGAAAATTGCTACAGACAATTCATTATTTCAATTTAAAATATTTCAGTATGTCAAGATACAAGGTATTTGAATCTCTTGAAATTTACATATATTGAACTATGAAATTATTGTCAAATATAAATATTTCTCGAGAAAATGATGATGCTGAAAAAAGTGGTTTTCTTAATCTTCCTGGAAGAACTTGGGAATGTTAGAGAATATAAGGAAATTATTAAAAAGAGCGAAAATCGTAATTTCCAAATAGTAACGGACTTTAAAAATTCAAAAGAGCGCAATAAACATAAACATTTTGGCCTCAAAATGTACTCCTCAAGGATGTATCTGGGAAGAATATAGAAATGCATAATATTTTTAAATTTCCGAAATTGAATATCTTTTCTACGTAGAAGCTAGGATAGTATTCAATTTTAAAATCGATAGGGTACCAACTGACATAATCTACTGAATACTATTCAATGAATCCATAGATATCATTCATACCCTGCCTCAAAAGTCGTAACTTCTGGATCTCTTTGCGACACAAAACAAGAAATTCTGAAAGTGCAGACAACCATACGAATATTCTTTTTTTTTTTCATGTTGTTATGTATACCTGGTAAATATAATATATTCATTAAAGGTCTATTCTATTATACATTTAAATTATTCAAATAATACAACAATTTTAAGAAGTATACTTCCCAGATATCCAGAAATCTGACAAAATGTGTCAATAAAAACAATTTAATTCATATTCCATGTAGTTCATTGTCACGTGAGCGCCCTTGCATTTCAGTTATTTATTATCGGTATCGAAATCCTGTCAAATGAACCATTTTAGTATTATCATGAAAAGTGTATGGAAGTTTGAAATACAGGTAGGTATGCATTTCAACTGGTTTATAAATAGATCAAATTATCTATTTATAGCTACTCGATCGTGCATATAATTAACGACAATGTAACTCTAGAATTTGATAAATGAACACTTATAAATTGACATCTCCTTGACGGCTGAATGTCAAGGTCGCCGGTAAATCTTCTAATATGAGTGTACATAAACAGGCGTATTTCTATAAAGGTTTTCTGAAATCTCCTCATTTTTTGTGTGGGATTAAAGCTGTCAACTATGTATTGTTATTCATTTGAACTGTTCCAACGAATAGGTCCATCTGTCGGTCGGAAATGTCATTGTATTCAATATCAAATAATTGATGGTGGATTTATTCTCGGACAATGCGTGAATTTCGATTCGGGGTGTCTATATAACGTGGAATTTTATGCTTTACAGCTTTTATTCTATGGGGTTTTCGATAGAAGCATCTGTTTCGGAGATTAGATCTAGGAATGTCGTGAAATATAACTTTGCACCTGAATGGATCTTTTCCCTTTTTAATACTTTTGATTTCGACTCGGTGGCGGATTAACACATTTGCCGCCTGTAGAGGCTTTTTAAATTTTATCGCCCCCTCTAAATGCCATACACGGACAAAAGAGGGTGAAAAAATATTTCTGAATTAAACGACTAAAAGATAATTCCATGTTTTTGAAATAATCTATATCTTATGAAAAAATAAGTATTGATTACATTCATTCTAAACCTGAGCAGTAAATTTTCTAATTTTATAACATTTGTTCTAAACCAGTTTAGTGAATTTACTGAGATTCTAAATAATGTAATCCATTAAATCAATAAATACTTACAAACAGCAGCATACGCATTTCCAGTGAGCAAAATAGTGATATTTAATATCATTGGATTCCAAAAATACTTGCACAGTTTTTAAGCAATTGGTATTTACAACCTACGACTTTTATTTTACACAAAAAAGAACAAAAATTCGCCTTAAAACCACTCACTCAATATGAATGAACATGGATCACAAAACCATCGCTAAAAGTTAAATATTTCCATATAAAATATAGCTTTATATAAATAAAGCCTTACACTTGGAAAACAGTACAAACGATATTCCTATTGAATTATCTGTTAACACCAATAAAATCAATTATGTTATAAAAGTTTCATATGACCCTTTAGCGAGATTTTGTATCCCTTAAATCGTCAATTATGTCATCGTACAAATGTTAATTCTGATCTCTATTCTATTATTCTCTTATCTCTTTGCACAATAGAGCAAAAGCATTGTGCTCTTCTTGACATAATATAGGTTGAACTTCTATATACAATTTTGGGTAAATATTCTCCAAATTCTCCATTATAATAAATAAAAAACTCTTGACTATGTTTTACAAGATTTATATTAAATAAATACTTGACGAAAGTTAGACAATTGTCAAGTATTTATTTAATATGAATTTGGTGAAACCTAGCCAAGTGTTGTTCATTTAATATATTCAACAATGTTTCACCACGATATCAGCGAACATTCAATCAACTTTGTTGAATTTCTGATTTCGAAAAAATGATGATAGATTTTTTAGAGATGCAGAATCTGGTTTGTTCGAAATCTGAAAAGAACAGTGCCCTTGAAAGTGACGCATTCTTGACCTAGGCCACTTTCTAAATCATTAGGATACATTTTTTCCAAAAAATCTGCTTTTTCCTGTATGGTCGATGTTTACAACTCACATAATTTAGTTAAAAGACAAAATTTTTCCTTGAATCCGTTGTTAAACACCCATAGCGAATAATTATGTCATTCTTCTCCTCACCGCACTCCAAATAACTACCTACCCTACCTACGTAATATTAAAAAATATTAGCCTATTAACAAATGTCAAATTCTCCACTTTGACAGGTTAAGTTGAATGGTGAGATCTGATAAAATTTAGGTGTTTATTCATTTTTAATTTCTGTAAGAGAAATGAAATTTTTGGAGCGAATTTGCCGCCCTCTAAAATCGGGCCACAGCCAACTCAGCCTTCTGGTAAATACGCCAACAGATAAATTCCAATGAAATTGTATATTTTGATTGAACGGTGAATTTCACTATATTTATTTTTGATGGAATAGCATCTTTGGTACGTCGTATCATTTTAAGCTACAAGCATAAAATTGAAAAAGCATAAAAATTTCAAGGCTATTTGGACAACAAAAATTGGACACATTTCATGATGAAAACTAGGATTATACATATTCGAGCATAAGTGAAAGGAATCACAGGCCGAAATTATCCCTTATGAAGTCATTTTGAACTGAAATGTACCTCTAGAATTTGGTCCTTCAAAAACTTTGAATAAACTTTCACATGTTGCGGGTGTGTATTTTACAAACAAAATGACACATAATTGGCATTCATTGCTTAGGGATATATCAAAAGGATTTTCTGAAATACATTTTAATAGGACTTGTTATTATTTTATAATAATATGATATATATATATATATATATATATATAATATATATATATATATATATATATATATATATATATATATATATAAATTGAAAACTCAAAAAAACTCTCAATTGATGAAAACGGAACGATTTCATTGAAGTACAATATTAATAAATATTGCAATTTCGATTACATAATCGTATTTTGGCAATTCGTGTTAAAAATTCAATTCGTTATTTATCATTATGAATTATCACTCAGTAAGTACGTAACTCATCAATTGATTAACTTTCAATGGGGGTTTTCATAGTCAACAAGAATAGTATTCCAAATATGAGAAACAAAAGAGGCTTTTTACTGATAGTTGACAATAGTTTGTAAGAGTAGGGAAACGACGACCCCAATTCGTTTCTGACATGGGTAACTCCTGCCACTCGACATGCTTCTAACGGCTTCACAGCATCCAAACACTATTACATTATTGAAAAGATGTTAGAGATTCAAAAACAATTTGTTCGTTTATTTAAAAAACGTTTATTTTCGATTTATAACAATTTCAGTTATACTGATAGAAAACAGATGTTTCTGCTTTTGTTGATCTGTTTCAATTCAAATTGAGAAAGAATTCACAATAAGAAGAATACACAATAGGTGCATTGATCGAAAGGTGAAATTCATGCATACTTCTCAAAAGTTTTACAGGACGAAGTCTGGTTTGTATTATTCCTTCTCAAGCCTTATGTACATGAAATTAAATTACATACAATAATTTGACTACATGAGTTAATTACAATATAACAAGAACATAATTATCTATAACTCAAAAAAAATATGAACAAAAATAACAATTGGTAACGATGCTCCAAGTTAACCATATGAATTCCAATTAATGAAACTTTGTGAAAAATGAAGAAATAATAACAATACATACTGAGTATGGAGCAATCGCGCTATTTCAGTTCAACAATCATGTAAAATAAAAGAAATAGGAAGAAGAACATTGAGAAAACCTATACCCCCTGGCACTGAAGCAAAATGATTCTCAAATTTTTCAAATTTATTCCTCCGAAGACTCTGCAACTGCGTCTCAACTTCGTTGCAACACATTACGGCATTATGAATGAAAGATTTGCCAAATATTTCGAGACAAAACATGAAGCCGTCAGTACATTGAAAATTTTCAAAGTGATTTCTAGAGTTGAGGGACGAAAGTAAAATCGAAGAAACAACATACACAGTTTAATATCAGATTGAACAGAAATCTTACAAAGAAAAATCGTGAAACCAGAATACAGTTGAAATTCTTTAAAAAAATTTATACTTCAACGAGAGAAGTTCACTAGCACAGTTTCTACACATCCAATCACATTTAAGTATCCTGGACATATAACGGATTTGTTATTATATTGATTATATTAGATTGATTGATCAATAAAAGATCCACTGTTTTTTGAATTTTGTTATCAGGGTTTTCATTTTTGTACATTGATACCCTGTCTCAAAAGACGAAATATCTGAGGAGACTTTTATCCCAAAATGCTGGTTTTTTCAAAACAACAAATTTCTCAACACTTTTATTGCATTATTCAGAAACTTACTCAAGCTAACTCTGAAAACCTTGTATAGGACTTATATTTCCACACAATCTGTACGTTGCAGTGATATTGGAATTATTGGACATTCTAATATAGTTACAAAATTTGATTATTCAGGAATTGAGACTTGGGAATTATTGTCTTTAAACATACCAAGCAGGAAGCTTGGGCAATGCTTGGGCCAACACTGGCTCCCCAACTTCGGCAATTCTATCTTGGTCCATACTAGGGTTACAGCTGGGTAAAAAGCTTTGGCTATTATAATGATTAACCGAGCTTAACCTAAGGTAGAATTGCCCAACCTTGGCCATTCACATGATAATCAAACTTGGACCGAGACTAGTGAGTCTTAGTTAGACCAAAGAATTACATTCCACGTTAAGCCCAAGATAGGGTCACCGAGACTTAGCTGGCTCCACGTTGTCAAACAGGTACTTCCCCTTTCTTTGACTCTTTATTGCCCAAATAAGTCCGGAATTTTCCGACTTCCCAACCTGGTGTTGACGATACATCAGCTGTGAGTTGCACTGCCACCATCTTTGTTGAATTGTTGTTGTGTACAATTTACTTTATTAAATTAAATTACGTTAAATTAAATGAATAGGCAGAAAGTCTTGAATAACGTGACAATGTTTAATTCATATTCAAGATTTAAAAAGTGGCGTGAGTTACAACAAAGACAAAATGAAAATAAACGAAATAACTTAAGTGTAAATGAGTTAAGTGTAAAAAGACCAATAGATAGTGTAAGTGATAATAAGTTTTCTGAAACAAAGTCTTATGATTTTTTATTTTATGATGAAGATAAGATAAGATTTTATGATAATATTTATGCTAGTAATTCTGATAATATTTTAAGTGATAGTGATGGTGATGTTAATACTCAATGTCTGAAAGTTAGCAATCAAGAATTACCTCTACCATCACAATTTTATTCGCAAAATTTAATTTTTACTTATAACAATTGTTAATATCGCAACTAAAGAAGAAGTAGTAAGTCTTTCAATCAATAGTATATAGGAATAAACTCAAACATTGTTTTACGATAGTGACACAATGTTTGAGTTTATTACGCACAATACTATGAATATTATATACAAGACTAAGAATCATAGATATTTGAGGAAATAGTCCATACAAAATCTAGTACTTATCTAGCATAGTATCAATTCTGTAAACAAACCCAATCAAAATATTTGCGTGAATACACTTAGACTTCCACAACTAAAATCGGCATATTATTCCTGCAAAATCGAAGTAAAAAGTGTAGATATAAGGTCGTATTAAAAAAACAATCGATGGATGTCTTTCCTTATATCTACACAATATGAAAACAGGGGATGAAATCTGTATGGTTAGTGACGTCACTCTCACACTCGGTCCAGCAACAAAATGATCGTATTGCTATCTACCTATCTAGGATCACAGAGAGTGAAAGTGGGCTTTAAAATCCATGTGTTGAATACTGTTTGCACTCTAATAATTTTTTTTCTAATAATTTTCATTGAAAAATGTAACTTGACGAGTACCTGAAATATTTAGTGCATGTTCAATGTAGAATTATAAAGAGTTTTATTATATTTCATCTGAAATATATTCACTAATAATTCATTAGATTATTGTTATTTGAAATGAACAAACTTAGGAATTGATAGTCAGCGCGATACATTCCTAAAAATACACATAAGTCATCAGATAATTTTCATTTTATGTCAGCATAGCCTGGATTTTCGAGTGCGGGGGTTAGCGCAAATTTTGAATGGCCCCCTTCCTGTTTGTCTGGAGTACCCCGGAATAGAGTCCAGAATGAATGCTGATATTCATTGGAATGAATGCTTTTTCGCTATTCTGTTTTTTGAAATTAGGAATTCTTCAATACAATTGGTAATAATTCCGTTTCATTCAGTAAGACCTCGATCGTTTTTGGGGCATTTGTCACAGACTTAAAGGGCGGGATTATAACCTGGAAACTCATTTCAACGCTACTGGTATGACCTTGTCTCGACTTCTTAAGTCCCTTCCTGAAATGAAAAAAAGAAATATATATATATATATATATATATATATATATATATATATATATATATATATATATATACAAACTGTCCTGAAACATGGTGAAATTTTGCAAATTGATCATTTAAAATACCTCGGAGAAGTTACAGTCCTCAGGTTCAAACCGAATCGCTCACGAACAAAGAATTATTATGCTCCAAGACGCCTGGAAGCTTACATGGGTGTACTATAATAAAGAGTGCATTTCGAGAGGTGTCCAAATCGTCCAAATTGAGGCATTATACCACAACGATTCTTTGAGGAGCAATATACTCAGCTGAAACAATGGTTATTGACAGTCATTCAAGAATTAGAGGAATAGAAAAACAAAAACGAAAACTTCTCAGAAAGATTTACTTCCCAATCAATAGAAAAGGCATTTTGATGAGAAGACCTCAGAATGAACTCTATTAAAAGACAAATACGATAACGGAAGAAATCAGAAAACGACGAGCAAAGTCCTATGCACCTGTCTACAGGATGAAACAGTACCGAATACCAAAGAAACTAATCTATATAATTATAGAGAGTAAATTTAGGACAGAGTGGCAAGAGACAGTGGTGAAAAAGTGGTCCAAATAGATCTACAACAGATCAATATGAACAATCTCGAAGATTGCACCGAGTGTCGCTATAAAATCACACCTTTGAAGTTTGGCAAAACTCAACGCGCCAATCTGGTAAAAAAAGACCATTCTGAAAAGATGAGTCGTTTTTGGGAGGCAAAAAAGATGAAGTAAAAGCCGCAGGAAGTGCGAGTTCAATCGCTCTCCTCATTGGGAATAATCGTTATTATAATAAAATACAAGCTGACCCGTAACACCCAACAGTCATTAGTCAATGAATGAAGCAATTGATACTTTTTACCTAAACTTAATTAATGATTTCAATTAACGTAATGAAATGAATACAATCTTTTTGAATCCATATAATTATCACCCTCTTATTTTATATATTCAGATATAATTCGAAGAGGAAAAATTACTGCCTTGGGACTTATGACTGCTATAATATCCTGTTGAATAATCTGTCAAAGAATCATCGAAAGAAAGTTGTAGTATACTTTGATTTCGAGTATCTACAAGGGCGAATATCATATAGCACGAGAACTACAGAATTCTTTTACTTGTAATAAATTTGTTTCATGTTTCGAGAAATGACAACGGGCGTTTCTACAACCGCCACCTAGATGGCGCATTACTTCATCAAATAAAATCAAATTATTCCAAAAACAAAAGTTGTAAAATGTAGTATCTTAATCGATAAGGACGTGTGAAACTTTCAATGTAGATGTATTCATGTGCTTTTCATTGATTCATTTGAGATGCACATTAATCTATGCATTATATATGCATACGACTTACTTTAAATTTCTGTCTTACAATCAATAGGAGGGTATATGAGGATTGAGGATGTTGCATTTCTTTTGTTGAACTGATGAGTACCTTGTAGTACGTAACAATAACTGCCTTACGCTTTCAATAAATGTAAGTTCTAATATTTATAAGTAATTGTAAACGTTACTGCTACGCTTGATGGATAAACAATACTACAAAAACTGTGGAGGGAGTGAGAGAAATTGTGTGAGAGAAAGAGGAGACCGTCTTCGATCTCATCCCTACTCCGTGCTGTTTACTCTGAAGTGACACCGGTTTAGTCTGTGGCAAATGAGTGTTTATATAGAAAAAGGCCGGAAATTTGAAAAAATCTTGCCCTGTAACACTAAGTATAGCAGGAATAAATTCAATGAAGACTCAATTAAATGTTCAACTGGCAGGGATAACTTACCAAGTGATAATTGATCAATTATCGAGCGGGATGAAAAATTATTAAATCACTAAAACAATTATCAAAAAATAAGGGTTGGTGATAGAAGGGTGAAAAATTAGTGTTTTTTGTATTTTTCAATGGCACATTTTAAAAAAATAAAAAAACTTTTTTTCAGGAAAACTTTTTAAAAATGTTAAGGGTGGATAACTCTTGCTTGGATTACTTAGGGTTATGAAAAATAGATAGTAGCCGATTCTCAGGCCTACTAAATATGCATATATAATTTCATAAAAATCGGTCTAGCCGTTTCGGAGGAGTATGGTCACTCACACTGTGACACGAGAATTTTATATATTCGATATATATACTCGAAAATATATTATGACATTCTTTCGAAATAATTTTTCAAATAATCATAGCAGAGCTGGCTATGTGAAATATGCATAATCGTACATATTTTATGAAGCCTCCATTGTACGTCAAGAGATAATTGTTAGAGAATATTGAAATCGATGCCTACACTTTATGAAAGAACAATGCAGTACTGTTTCGTTCTACAAGGAACTCCACGTGAAATTTTCAATTATATTGTTTCAAAATTATTTTTAAGTCCATCCATATTCGTTTGTCCCATTGAACACTCAAAATGGAGGATATCCTTGAATTTTATTCCTCTAATTGATTAGTAACCTTAGTTCAATAAAAGATCATAAGACGAGACAATACTATCACGAATAGAACAGTTCTTTGTGTTCAAATATTTAATCCGTCAAAATTAATCCCATAGCTCATTCGAATTACTGTGCCATTGAAAGTTCTAAATTAGGGAATCCCTCAGGACGATTCAACTCGCGCAAACTTCGGAAATGCAGTTGCAAGGTAAACAAACTGGCATCGATAGCACCTTGATGCGGAAGTAACGTATTTGAAAGGAAAAGGATCAGGAAGGGCAACGTTGAAGTATGTAGGTAAGGTAGTGGAGTGTGCTTGTACGTCTGCAAAATTAGCAACGGGCTGCTCGTAACCAATGATCTTAATAGACAGAAATGACTCACTGGTTTAATATCTATAGATGGAAAGTTGATTAATATTTCAGTGACCAGTGGCGACGATAGGACTTCAGAATTGGGAAGGCAAATTGAAATATCAAAATAATTCTGAAAGGTCGAATTTCAGAGGGACAGATTTCTATAATCTGATAAACATCAATTGAACAATTGGTGCTCAGATTCATTGAATAAGCTCACTTTCTGAAATTAAAAATTGATTTGATTAATTCGAAAATATAATAAGGGTATTTTGAATTGATTTATTACAGCTATAAAATCAATTAATGATTTTTCTTTGAAATCAAATACTTACAAAATACCTGTGTGTCATTGGTTAGCTTGAGAGAAAATGAACAAAACCGTTAAGTAGTTTTTTGAAAACAGGCTTGTAGCTCATTTGTTATTTTTATCCTGAAAATAAACAGAACAAATAAATTGAGATATCGAAAACTAATGATTTTTTACTATAGTTCGATTTATGCATTTTTTGTCCTGCAATACCAAATATGCGAATGAATATTAATTAGAATAAAAATGTAATTGTAAGGAATTTATCAATTTAGCCCAAGCACGACCACCTTTACTACAGGCCATGAAATGAATATCTGACATATGTCATAAGATTGCCTAATATTCCCGCCATTTCTTGTAGTGGTATACTAAAGCAAACAGGACGCTTCGCAAAACTTTCGCAGTTTGAAGTTAAATAATTTGAGCTTTTGGTATAAATTCTATATTTGTCAATAGTGTACAGTGTATTACAAGTGTTGATGTTAATAATTTGTTGAAATATCAACATCAAACACTTAAAAACTAAGTGTTTAGTTTGTTTACAAATTTCAGTCAAACGAAATCAATTTTGTGTTGTTCAAGACTTTCGTAGTTCGAAGTTGAATATTTTACGATTTCAGTTCTAATCCTCTATTCATCAATTTTCTATAGTGTTATTTACGTGCTAGTGTTGATAGTTTGTGGATAACATCCAAACTCTCCTCAAAACAGAATTTTTGGAAGCTATGATTTTATTTATTATTGATAATATTTTAATTATTTGCAACGGGAAGGACTGAATATACCTACAGATTTAATTAAAAATGTCTAATTTCACATGTGTTCCATATTTGAAAAAATTATTAAAGGTATTTCATTGAACGTGCCTTTTTGTTTAATATACACCAGAAAGCAATTTGTGTAATCTCTATTTTAAGAGTGTCATTGGATGAGTCCTTAAAGATTCTTGTTGTTGCTGTTTATGTGATGAAGACAATAAAAATATTCTGAACATGCTGTGTTCCATTTTTTCGAATATCTTATTGAATGATTAGACAAAAAAAATAATGAAGCCGGACACGAGAGAACTGAATCAAAAAATAAACGAAGAAAGCTCAATACTTTCATAAAGTAGTTTGTTGTTTGCTCTAATCAGAAATATAATATTTATTTATACTAAGGTAAATAATTCAATTTGAGTAATTCCTACAGCGTTTCTTTCAAGGTTCCTATTCTCTCAAATAATTTAATAAATTTGGTTAGGCAACTTTTCATGTAAATAAATCCCACTGAATAATAGAGGTATTTTTTACGCAGTGGCGCTTTATCGAAAACATCGTTGTTTTCTTGCAATAATAAATGTTTTACAGTTTTCTGTTACAGAAATATGTGCTCACAATACCCAATATAATATTCCATATATTATACATACTAATAATATTCATTGTTTTTTCACAATATACAAAAATAGTTGAAATAATGCTTGAAAGCTTATAACATACGACTAGGATAGTATACAACTTAGCACAATTTGGCAACACCGAGGGACTACGCTCTTCATGGCCTGTAGTAAAGGTGGTCGTGGCCCAAGTATAAAAATATAGGTAAGGGAACGCACTCATACTACGTTACGTTTTTTTCAAGATTTTTCGATCCTCCTCCCTTCTGTCGCCATTTTGAGTATATGTGAAGACAACCCTTTACCTGAACTTGTTTGTAGTATTGACATATATAATTTTGCAATATTCTTTTAACGGAAAGTGAAACAAATAAAAATAATTTGACTCATAATCGTTTTTATTAATAAGACGTTTTTTGCATAAGACTGCATGTATACTTATAATTCCTAGTCAATTGAATACTATGACTTGCATTGGCAAGGAATCGTTGCAACATTTTATAAAAGCTTTGTAAATCTAATCGTACAAAGACATTATCGTACAGCTCGGATCGGATTCTCGTCGACTTGCTTGACAACTTCACTTAACTACAAACTGTCAGACAGCCAGTGTCTGTTTTCAATCAGCTGATGTCTCAACATACGTTCACCCAGGTCGCTAACTATGACTTTAAGAAACAGTTATCACTTATCGCCATATTTGAATATGGTTCGAAAAAGCAGGAGATATCTCTCGACAAAGTGACAAAAATCCAACCTCCGCTCCCCTGACAATGGGTAGTATTTAAAAAACCTCCTTCGCCACCTAAACAGCTCACCTAGAATGGGTACGTTCCCTAACAAGCATTCCAAAAAAAATATTTATTTGTATTCTGTCGTAGTAATTACAGGAATTATTTCTGTTTCACAAGTTTGAAACAAAGTTGAATGCCTTAATTACACTGATACACATTTAAAAACACTTCCACAACTAAACTCAAAGTCATATTTTATGTGCATCTCTTACTGTTATCAATATAGCTAAATGGGATTAATGTTGTTGCAGCATCGAATTCGTCATGCAGATCTTCATCTCTTCGAACTCACCAATAAATTACAAAGCATAAAATATCTATATATTATTTAGAAATATAAGGGACCAGGTGCCCCAAACGAATTTTCGTAGGGGTTCGGACCTCCTTAAGCCCCATAGAGTCGGCGCTGCTGCTGCCGTTACTTGATGTATATCTTTTTCAAAATTGAAGCAGTAATCAAATCAATGTTTTCTAAATTTACAGACTTGTTATCTATAAATTGTGTCGTACGTTTCACCATTGCGATTGGCTCTTTCAATGACCAGTTATAATGACCGAATCGAGCCGAAAACTGACGGTAACTTTGAATATTAATAATGGTATTAATATTCAAAGTTACAATGGTAATAAATTATATTGAACTCACATAAGGGTCGTTTAATAGAATTGTTTAAATCTAGGAAACTGTGTATTATTTAACATTTCATTTTTATAAAAACAAAGTTTATATACATCTTTCGAATACAGGATTGATGCCAAAAGACAGAACTGTCCGTGTTATATGAACACTGTGATCACGAAATTTCTGACTCATAAAAAAAATTTTGAATCATCAGATATGAAGAATGAATTGAACAAATGAACTATGTTTGTTAAACGAGATTCTCTCGTTTAACAAACAACAATATCAAATATAATATATAAAAATAGTGATTGATAGCATTGATTCGAATATGACGTGTGTATGATATGCCTTGATACGTCTCGAATTCATTTTTTTTCCACCAGATTTCTGAATATATCACTGTTATCTCTCAAGAAACTCTTCTGTTTTATACAAATGTAGGTATAATGTCATTGTAAAACTACTGGTCAGCTCGAGTGAATTAATAGCTTCAATGAAAGTGTTTAGTTGTTTCAATAATCGAAATATCGATCGAAGAATTTTATACTCATGTATCTTCAAGGCATAACTCGAGAGCAGATTCAAGGAAAACGGTCTTTGCCACCTGGTCAAATCGATTGGAACTCTTTTCTGAAGACTTACATTCGTTGTTGTGGCTCATAACTATTGTTCTGGATGTATTCCCTTTTATTATAATTGTGACAAAGAAAGAATTGAAATCATTGATATTGCCAAAAAAATAATCGAATATACTTCAATGGGCTTCAACAATCCCATAAGTGTTGCCAATTGTCACTGTCACAAGAAGTACCTGGTTGTCCATTAGGCAGTATAGTCAATAACTAAAAAAGAGCAAGAAAGATTTTTTGAAAGTTGGTTCCAGATTATTCCATAATAATTTCATTTAATTTTTCATCAATTGAAGTGAACAAATTAATCAATTCAATTATTCAATTTAAATGAATTAATTTCATTCAATTTTCAATTCATGAGGCTGTACTTTTTTTTTAATAAATTAATCAATAATAATAATAATTTTAATGAATAATTGAATGAAATTAATAAAATGTGTTCAACAACTTCGTGGAGTTCAACAGATGTTATCAATCATGCGGATACATTTGAATATTTCACCAAGATGTTTCGCAAACAATTTAAGTTGAAAGAAAAGAAGATACTAAAGTTTATTGCGCATATATTAGCGCGGTTTGGCGTATTATAGTATCATTATTCAGTTAAAGTTTTCCTGTAACTTTTTATTATGAAATAAAGAAAGTCAAACTGTTTTCAGTCCTACAAAAATCATTTGGTCATTGCATAAACTTTGTTATCGCTCGTACTCGTTTTTCCATCCGAACTTTGTAATAAAGTGAATTCGCAACGAATTACAACTTATCCAAAGGAAATTTTTTTTTCAAATTCTTCAAATTCATTCAGGTGATTCTCATATTCTCATAAGTTAATTCAAATTTGATTGTATGAGTTTTCTGAATTGTGCTTCGGACATGCATGTATCTTCGAACGGAAAGCTCGAAATAGATAATGATTCGGAAATATTATAGAAACTAATATTCCTGAATAATTATGAATGAATATTTACCAATAACTATGATTGAAATATCTTTGAATATAATGAGTTCCATTGGTAGATACAATTTATCACTAGCCTTATGTTTCTTGGCGATTTATCCAAATATCATCGAAAGTTAACCAGTTTTTAAACTTTCACTTATAAGTGTAACAAACTTGCAAGCGAGTATATTTTATTAAGTTTTCATGATTTCATGTTTTCAATGCAAATAAGTTGATCATTAAACATAGACGAAATGTGTGGAAATGGTTTCCCGACTTGTAATAGCAAATCTATAATCAAAAATCTCTGAATAACAGTATTATATGAAAATAAACTGAAATTCCTGGATCAGAATCAAAACCTGGGATCATACACAATGTTCTCATCTATAATAATGTCAATGCACTTGTTTCAGAAGATTGACTATATAGATTATTGAAAGATTATGACTTCCATCATAAGAATTCTGGACACTTTTTTTATCTGCATTTTACCCACATCGACCACATAGGGTTATTAGCGGAAATACATTCGATTTAGTACATAAGTCATTTAACAAGTGATGATTACAAATATAGTTTATAACCGAATATCAAATTCGGTTATAGGGGTTTACAGTTTTCATAAAATTGACAGTATTTTTCCACTTTACAGTTGGTGTAGTTTTCAAATCATTGTTCAGATCTTGAGTTCTACGTCAGAGGAACTTTACACTTCATGCACATACAGGGAGGTTTTTTTTCATGATGTAGCCATGAATGAGTGGCCAATTCGCAGACGAGTTAACTTAACCTGGTCAATTCGGTTCGGAGGAAACAGTAATTTATAATTAACCGAAGCAACTATGATTTTCAATTTAGAATTTATTTCATTATATTCTTCTTGCCATTTTTCTTGAATATGATCATTTATCAATGGTTTATTGCCGAAAAAAGATGCATGTTACTTTATTGAAGCATTTGGGTCTGATACTGATTGTACTGCAAGATTATGAACCTACATCAATTTTAATATGTTTTTGTAAAATTGCGAGATCTTCTTTAATTGCTAATACAGGGATTTTCGTGAATGAATGTATTGATTGTAGAGCACTGTATTGAGTCAGATATTATAATATTTCGACCTCTATTTTTCTGGACACTTGTAACTTCTAAAATTTTATATTAATTGATGAAAGAATTTATAGTTTTTTTACTTTTAGTTTGAAAGGGATTTATAACAGATAATTGATGGACTTCGTCGTAACCTACTATGTAATATTTTATCATGATAGAACAACTGTTCAAACTGAACGTTCTTTCATAACAAAAACCATAAAATATAATTAGGATTTCAATTTCGATTATCTTCCTGAATTTTTAGATGAAATCTGTCCTCAAGATGAGCAAGTATCGAAAATTGCAATAACAGTTCTTTATTTTATACGAAATTACATAGTTTTGCTATTAAAAATGCCTAGTAAGAATCTAAATTTCTCAATCAATTTTGGAACATCATCCCTATTGACCACGATTTCAGAAGAGGTATTTCTACAATTGGGTATTATATTATATTATATATTGGTTAATTTTTGAAGAACTTCGATAATATTGTGATTATTGTGAAATCTTAACTCCAAATCTCACATTAAACAATGAAAATTCTTCCCCAAATTTTGTACATGATCTTATAATGTTTGGACTATGTACAAGATGCTACGATTGGTTTCTGGTTATGCACAATATTATTGAATGTAATCATATTATAAATGAGTTATTCTTTAATTTAAGTATTGGAAATTGTATTAAAGGCGACAGAAAGGTCGAGTCACTGAACGCTTATTGGTTCATAATCATATCCTTTTAAAATTTCTGTACCTTTTCTTGCCATTTTGAAGCACCACAATAAAAATGATTGCACACATCAGAATAATCACAATCAGAATAAATAATAGATTACAGGGATAATGCCATCAAAATTCCATTTCCAAATAACGAATATCCCGCTAATATCTTGTTCAATTTGGGATATGAACGATTATTTATCTGAGTTGTCCCATTATGAGATCAAGTTTTCCAAATTATCTTACACACATGAATCCGATTGATTTTGATGTTTGAAAAGGTTTTTCTGGGCAATATTACTAGAAATCTCATCTGTTCTCACATAAATAGGATTTAGTGGGTGATTTTTTAAGCGTAGTTTTTTTTAATCAAATAAAACACTCAATTTTCATCGTATATTCAAAATTTTCATTGAAATTGATAACTTGGCCTTCGCCATTTACATTCTAAAGATAACTTCATGTAACTGTTGTCCGCGGTTCTTTATCAAATGGTCCATTCGGGACGTCCAATTTTGCGTCACTTTTTCGAGCTTTTCGGCCTGTATCCCACGAATTAGGCATGTTATGTTATGCTGTAAGTCCTCAATCGTGTTCAACTTGTACACATACACTAACGACTTCACATAACCACACAAGAAATAATCCAGGCGTCAAATCGCATGATCTTGGCGTCCAATTCACAGGGCCATTTCGAGATATAAGCGGCTCACCAAATTCATCCTTCAACATGTCCATTGTTTTACGAGCTGTGTGGCATGTAGTACCGTCTTGATAAAACCACATGTCAACCAAGTTCAACTCGGCCAACTGGGACAAAAAAAAAATTGCGTATCATGGCTCGATATCGTTTGCCATTGACGGTAACGTTTCTTCCACGGTCGTCTTTGAAGAAAAATGTACCGATGATGCCACCAGCCCATAAACCACACCAAACTGTCGTTTTTTCTGGATACATCGGTAATTCTTGTATGGCATGGGGCTGTCCATCACTCCAGATGTGACAGTTTTGTTTATTTACATAAACATATAACATGGCTTAACTCATATCCGTTAAGCGAGAAATTAGCCTCATCGCTGAACACAATTTTTGATAATACAGCGGATTCTCATTAAGCTGTTCGAAGGCCCATTCACCCAAAATTAGACGTTGTGGTAGGTCATTCGGCTTCATTTCTTGCAGAAGTTGAATGTTATATGTTTTCAAACCCAAATCAACACGTAAAATTTCCCATGCGGTTTAGTAACTCATGCCTAATTGCTGAGAACGGTGACGAATTGACATTTCACCATCCTCATTAACACTGTACGCTACGACTGCAATATTCTCTTCAGTACGCACTGTTACGCATGCGAGACAATGGTTTAATGTTCAACAAATTAAACGTGGTGCGAAATGTGGTGATAACAGCACGAATTGTTGATTCACCAGGTCGATTATGATGACCATGATATTATGGTCAGAACAAACGATACACATTTTTACAGTTTTACGAGTTCAAAACTCGCTTCTACCTGTCTTAATCAGAGGTTCTTAGCCAGTGATCCACGTAACATTGGTGGTCCATGTACACGTTCGAATTGAATTTTCTATGAGCGTTCTCATAAAAAGGTTCGAAAATAATTCTTTGCTCAGTGCAATTTAACCACTAAAACTCATTAGCAACTTAAATACAATATGTATAATTTGAAAATAAAATATAAATCTCTAAGAATAAATGAATAACGTTTCATTGATGGGAAAAGCCCTGATAAAAACTTCTTACGTTATTATCAGGGCGTTAAGAATTACTGGTCTAATAATAACTGGTCTATACTTCACTACATAGTATAAAGCAAAGTCGCTTTTTCTGTCCCTTTGTCCCTTTGTACGCTCTAATCTTTGAAACTACGCAACGGATTTTGATGCGGTTTATTTTAATAGATAGAGTGATTCAAGAGGAAGGTTTATATGTATAATAACATCCACTAAATAGTGGAGAAGTACTGTTATTTTTGAGGTTTCTAATGTGATGTCGTAAATAATTACATTTTTTCCGCTTACATTGCAAACGCAGGCTGAACCCTACGAGTTTTATCAAAATAATGTACTAAGTATTGTACACATTGAAAACGTCTACAGAAAAGTCCGTGATGGTATATGTCTATCTCTTATGGATAACCCACAATAACTTTTTTTTGTCATCTACTTTTTGCGACAAATAATGGCTAATTTTCGAAGCGATTTTAACCCATACAGCATTAATCCTTAACCAATTAACCCTTTACACCGTATGATTTAAGTGAATATTTTCGAAGATATTACAGATTTAAAAATTGCGGGGCGTAGCGTTTGCGGCGGTACCGGCCGGCCGCCCGGTGCGGCAAAAGCGTGCGTGCCTATAAATAGCGCGTCTGAGGCCGCGGTTTTCAGCGAACGGACACGTTTATTATATCGGAGCTCTCCAGCGAGGAATAGCAATACTTCACTACATAGTATAAAACAAAGTTGCTTTCTCTGTCCCTATATCCCCATGTATGCTTAAATCTTTAAAACTACGCAAAGGATTTTGATGTGGTGTTCTTTAGTAGATACAGTGATTGAAGAGGAAGGTTTATATGTATAAGAGCATCCATGAAATAGTGGACAAATAATGTTATTTTTGAGGTTTCTAATGTGATGTCGTAAATAATTACATTTTTTCGCTAACATTGCAAACGAAGGCTGAACCCTACGAGATTTATCAAAATAATGTACTAAGTATTATACACATTGAAAAGATCTACAGAGAACTCCACTATGGTATATGCCTATCTCTTATGGATATACCACAATAAAATTATTTTCTCATTTACTTTTTACAAATAATGCTGTTCTTGATAATAATGCTTTTCTTGATAATGCTGTAAAAGGCGAAACTAGTCGAATAAAGAATTGTTCAGTCAGTGATTTTAAGACAAGTTTTTATTATTACCTCTCATTTACAAATAATGGCTAATTTTCGAAGCGAATTTAACATTACGAATTTAACCAATACAACATTAATCCTTATCCAATTAAATACCTTAAATACATTGTAGATTTTATATAGATTTATATGGCCCTTAACAGCATATGATTTTAATGAATATTTTCGAAGATATTACAGATTTACAGAGAAAGCGACTTATATATATTATATAAGTCTTATATAATAAGTACTTATATATATATATATATATATATATATATATATATATATATATATATATATATATATATATATATATATTATAATAATTTTTATGGCAAAACAACGTTGGCCGGGTCAGCTAGTTTTCATATATATTTTCAAAATAATGCGTTTGATGTTTCAATTCTTAAGGTGAGAAATTTTCAAGTTATAACATACAAAGAATTAATTCTACAAATAAACAAATTCTCATGTTCAACCAACTATAAATATGAAAATATGATCACATGAAACAAAAACAAAAGCAGTCGCCGTTTGTCCGCTTGTTTTCATATCGGTTCATTCAATTTTATTTCGCTGAAATTTCGAACGAGCTATGTTTAGAAGTTGTAGAAACTTGGAAAAGTTAACCCTCACGTCGTATACCTAACACGATTTATATAGAATTCATTGGAATATTATGTAGGTATGATATGTAACATGTCTTAAGTCTGAAACTTGAAGATGTTTTCCTATAAAAAGGAATGAGTGTTATTATTCGAAAAACTTTCCTTTTTATGACATAAAAATGAGTATATTGACAGTTTATCTCTCATTGCGGGCTCTATCTAAGTGGGTTACACAACCGCCACATCTTCATCTCAATTGTGTGTAGTTAGTTTTTATGCGTGGTCTATTTTCGTTGTCCAGATTTCTGCTTCATGGGTTAAGGTAGGCTTGCAAACATACCCCTTGATCTTGATGTGCATTTTATGATCGTAAAGAACATCATACATCATTTAATGCCGGTCTCCGTGGCTAAGTCGGTAGAACATCCGACTTAGGTGCGGTACGACTCGGGTTCGAGCCCCGCTGATGACAGCGGTGCTTGTGTTTGTCCATGATTTAAGTAGTTCAAATAGTGATATATGCTGGGTAATGTACACTGATTAAAATCCCAATAGCCTTTCGAAACCGGCCTTATACTGTAGGTCCACTGAATTGAAAAAAAAGTTCATTTAATGATCGCCATTTGATCCTTGCAGAATTTATTTTATATTCTACTTTCGGCAGAAATGTACCATTTCTAGTTTGTAGAACTCATCAACAGAAACGTTTCCATTATTCATTCAACTCTTACAGTTTTGTATGCTAATATAGCTCCTTACTACCAGATTTCTTTTCGACTTACTGGGCACTTATGGTTATATTTCGAACAATTTACAGAATATCTTCATCATGTATTATGAACTGATATAGGTGCTATATTATTGTGAAGTTTAATTAACCCTTATCAGTTATTGTATAGTATTTTAACGATTTTTCAACGCCGTTCTTTAAATTGCTATCACTTTTTCATTTATGAATATATTGAAATGATACAAACATAAAATTTCAAATCAATCTTATCACAATCCACCAATGAAAAATTCGAACAAATCGATCGCGACGTTTCTGAGATTATTGGCACAAAACGCACCGACAAATAAGGGAAAATTTCAACATATGAATAATTGTTTTAGGTTTTAATAGGTCCATAAAGCAGATTTCAAAGTTCGTTGGAAGTTTTATACTTGAGGTGTTATCAACGGTGATTTTCTTATACTTCGCAGCCAAGAACTTCAATTTCATAATTCCTGAAGACGTTTAACTTTACATATGAAACGTCGACATTCCAAAGTTGGCGTAATTAGGTTTAAACTCCAAATTTAAAGACATCTGCAGGCGTTTTTGTCTCTTTTTGCCACCTCGAGGCTAGTCCAGGTGTTTTTGTATAGTTTCCGTCCCCCTCAGACTAAGCGGCATTTTTCTGTCTCGAGTAGCCGAATTTCGCGGACGCGGCGGCGTTCGTCCTTCGGCCCAAGAAGCGTTGTCCCTCGAGGTTCCCGCAGACTCGGCGACTTCGAAGCTGGGCGACGCGACCGGCCGGAGCCACGGCCATCGATCGCGTTCGGGAATCAGACGCCCAAACGGCCACTTTTTTCCGCACACGTTCACGACGAATTCGCTAAATCTCATTGGCGTACTACGGAATGTCCCGAATTTGACGTTCAGAAAAAAACTTCGGGAATTTCGTGAATTGTTCGATGAAGATTTAGTATACTTATTTGTATAAGGAATTTAACGATATAAAAAAAAATTAATGAAAATTTGTTCAACAATTTGATTTAGAATTCATTTCCACTAATTTACTTGCCGAAAGTTTGAGCAGTATTTGATTGTTCACATGTCATTTAATAAATAGACAACAAATGTTTTAGAATAAATGAAACTCAAACTCCGAAGATCTCCGCTTTCGTTGGTCAAGTTTTTAAATCAGCCGCCGTTTCTATTCTTACTATTTCAATAAATTTCTGTCTAATATATGAACTAATTCAACGTTTTGTTATGTAAGAATGATTTCATATGGGCTCCCGAAATATTATAGATTTTTCTAGCAGTTCATCTGTAAATTGCCACACCAAATATATCTATATTTATATTCCATATAACGGGTGTTTTTTTCAGAGGTATAGAACTTTAAGTTGGCATAACTGTTGAAGATGGCGACCGATTTAACACCTGAGAAGTGATTTATTCTCAGTTTGGTTCGGCAATTCATCATGAATAGACTCACGCCTGAATAACGCTTGCAAATAGTGCAATTTTATTCCGAAAATAATGGTTCTTAGCGGAATACGTGTCGCAATTTTCATAAGCGAATTTTGTTTAGCGATGAGGCGCACTTCTGGTTGAATGGCTACTTCAACAAAAACGATGATGTCACAATCGATTTATTGAAAGACACGTTTGGTGACCGCCTAATTTCACGTTCTGGACCTGTGAATTGGCCTCCAAGATCTTGTGATTTAACACCGCTAGACTACTGTGGGGCTATGTAAAGTCATTGTTTTATGCGGATAAGCCACAAGCGCTTGACAATCTGGAAGACAATATTCGCCGTGTTATTGCCCATGTACGGCCAATATAAAGCCAGCGGTTGCGGTCATATGCCAGAAATCATATTTAAAATATAATTCCACAAGATTATCTTTCGAATAAAAAAAATTCTTGTCAATCGAATGATCCATCGTTGTTTTATTGCAATTTAAAGTTCTATACCTCAAAAAAAAACACCCTTTACCTATCTTAATTAACATTAAATCAAATACACTCAAATTTCTTTCATTCGCACTAATGAATTTTTTCCAATTTTTTTTCTTGATTATATAATAATTTTTTCGAATAATGTATTGGTTCTATCAGTTCCATGCTGTAGCATCCGATGTTTCAACCATTGTAATGTCCAATATACGTTTGCTTCTAAAGTGGTGTCATTTAATGCTGTTCGAGGTGCTCTGACAAGTTTGAAATCGAGTAAAAGTGGAGATTTTTATGGATTCTCATCTGTGCTGTCGAATAAAAATGTTAATAACGTGGTTGCACCTCTGACGAAGCTGTTTAACATATGTATAAGAAATAATACATATTCAGATTATTTAGAAATCTCCTAAGTAGTTCCTTTATTCAAAAAACATAACCCAAATGACATTGGAAACTACAGACCAATATCGTTGGTACCTGTTATATCAAAGGTGTTTGAAAAGTTGATATGTTCACAGTTAACTCTTTACATTGAGAGGAGGAACTTGTTCACTTCTGCTCTGTTTCGTTTCAGACAAGGAAGAAGCACACTGTTGAACACACTCTGAAGTGTTTTGAGGAGGGAAAGATGTCGTATACAATATTTTTGGATCTGACATAAGCCTTCGACTGTGTGTCTCATGAGATCTTACTCGAGAAACAAAAGGCTTATGGATGCTGCGCTGATAGTTGTTCAATATTATCACCTCATTTATCGAACAGATTCCAGACTGTTTTTTACAACAATAGTTGGTCATCAAGGAAGCCAGTTAATCTGCCAGGAGTTTCACAAGAATCCCTGTTGGGATCTTTTCTATTTTTGGTTTACATTGATGATTTACCAAGTTTCCTGGGGATATTCCGGACTATTTTATCTGCTGATGACACTATAGTTTCCGCAGTGTTAGGTGAGCAGAGTGTTGCACTGGTCGAAGGTAACGAAGCAAGATTAATGGCCTCAAATTGGTGTGCCTTAAACAGGTTACCTGTCAATGATGGGAAGACGGTTGAGATGATTTTTACCTCAAAGAGAACTGCCGATTCATTTCTGAGTGATTCTTCAATGTTTTTGTATTTTTCTTTTTAGAATTTCTAGAATTCAAAGAAGAGCCATACGTATATTGGAAGGTTTCAGTTACCGAGAATATTTCAGGACAGCATTTATTAATCTCAAAATGTTAACATTCCCAAATATATCAATATTCTTGAAGCCTTAGAATTTGCACATATAAATCGACTCTCATACGCCGAGACTGGCAGTACTCATGGATACTCCACCAGATATGGTGGTCATCTGAGGTCGGATCTGTGCAGGTTAAGTATCACTCGAAAGGGGCCATTTTACATGGCATAAATTTTTAATGAGCTTCCTCTGTCTGTTAGGAATTTGGAGATACCTACTTCTGTTGAAAATGTTAAGTCTTTTCTGATTTAAACAGTATTTTATGATGCGAATGAATTTTTAAAGTATAAATTTCGAAACTTATGTCATTTTCCTACGTTTGTAATTGATAATTTTATGTATGACGATGTTTGATTTATGTCTGAATGTTTCACACTATTTTGTGTGTCGGCGAGTGCAAACAATGTGAAAATTTTTTGTAAAGCATGAAATAAATATTATTATTTTATACCAACAGCCATCACATCCCTGACAGGTAAGTTTACGAACCCATTTTTGAGAAACTATAAGGTGTCTTTCAGTTTAGTGAACAAATCAGAAATTCGTCTTAGATTCTATTTCGCAATTTTGATAAGCATGAAATCTTTAAAACATGAAATTATTTGTTGGGATAATTTGTCAACAAATGGAAGCTTCTTATATTCGAAATGTGTATTTGAATGAACCCCAGCTGTCCGATCCCTGGACTGAAACCACCCGATAATTTGAGCTGGATTCAGTTGAGATAAGGTTCACATTGATATAATAACCAGGCTTTGTAACTTTGGGCTAATAAGAAGAAAATTCTGATAAATCAGACAGAGTTGAGTTGCTGTCCTTTATATCGATACTGAATGAGCGCTTGTTCATTGTAAACTAACTTTTCTCTTGACTTTCACATGAAATTTGAATACGCGAAAACTTAGCTCCGTAGCAAAATGTGTGGAGCAAACTGGTACTCGATATTGGGCTAAAACTTTGAAACATATCTTTCATAATTGCATACGAATTCGTGCAGAAGTTTTTGCGTAATGCACGTATTAACACACAGAGAGACAAGCAACAAACAACACAACAGACAGACAAGACAAAGCTTCCTCATTCTGATTTTTCTAGATTTTCTGAAAGTAAATCTTTCTCATACATTGGTCTAGTATAACGTGTGAGAAATTTGTAAGTAGAAAAAAGCAGAAGAAAGATAACCACTATTCAATGCATTATTCAATTCTCACCGCTACTTTCAGTTGTACAAGTTACATATTGCCAAAAAATCTCACTCATTTGGAGTTCTAATATTTTTCTTGGTATTGAAAGTGTTTCATTTTGTCATCACATTTGAACAGAATAAAAATAATAGTATTTAGTTGGATAATTGTAGTAAATAATTTCATCGAATTATTGATTCAATACTTTGGCAAAAATAGCTTACGTATGATATGGGTATAAGTCCTCCAGGACTGTTTTGTAAAACTCTTCTTCGTTGTCCATACATGTACCAATTTTATTGGAGGTCAGGACTCCATGTACATATGCGCCAACGAACTCTGCTCTGGGTGATCTGAATAGTAAGGTTGCCCGGGTCCATTTCCTTCTTATTTTGTTCCACCAAGTGGCAGGTGGTCTGCCGCTTTCCTTGAGTTTAAATGATTTTAATATGCTAAATAGAGTTTAATATGCTTAATATGGAGTACCTTTTCCCAACAACATACTCATTTTCGCATCTTCGTACACTTCAACAATAACGACCTTTCATACAATAGGAACTCTCTCATTTGTGAGTATTTAATTTTTATGCGTGGTCTTTTTTCGTCGTCGAGATTTCTGCTTCATAAGTTGAGGTAGGCTTGCAAACCTACCCCTTGATCTTGATGTGCATTTTATGATCGCAAAGAGCATCAGTTAAGCATCGCCATTTGAGCCTTGCAGAGTTTATTCCATAATTCACATTTTTTCTAAATATTTGCGTCATTTTTAACGGCATTCGAAGATTTCTACTTTCGACAGTAATGTACCATTTCTAGTTTGTAGAACTCACCAATAGAAACATTTCCATTATACATTATATTGATTCAACTCTTAGGTTTCGTATGCTAATATAACTCCCTACTAGCAGATTCTTTTGCGAATTACTGGGCGCTCATGGTTATATCTCATCCAATTTACAGAATATCTTTATCAATGTACTATGACCTAATATAGGTGCTTATTATTGTGAAGTTTAATTAACCTGATCAGTTATTCTATAGTATTTTAGCGACTTTTCAACGCCATTATTCAAACTGGTATCAATTTTTAATTCATGAATAGATTGAAATGACACAGATATAAAATACCAAGTCAATCTCATTAAAATCCACTAATAAAAAATTCGTGCAAATCGATAGCGACATTTCTAAGATTATTGGCACAAAACACACAAACACACAGAAATTTCAACTTATGAATCATTCTTTTAGGTCTCATTAAGTCCATAGTCTCATATATTTTCCATGTGAAGACATCTGTTAGAATCTCCATCGAGTAGAACCTCCAAATAAAATGAACTTGGGGCAAAAAAAAGTTGCGTATCATGGCTCGATATGGTTCGCCGTTGAGGAAAACGTTTCTTCCACATTTTTGAAGAAAAATGGACCGATGATGACACCAGTCCATAAACCGCACCAAACCGTCGTTTTTTTGGGATGCATCGGTAATTCTTGTATGGCATGTGACTATTCATCACTCCAGATGCGACAGTTTTGTTTATTCACTTATCCGTTAAGCCAGAAATGAGCCTCATCGCTGAACACAATTTTTCGATAAAACAGCGGATTTTAAGCTGTTCTAAGGAGAATTCACCAAAAATTAAACGTTGTGGTAGGTCATTCGGCTTCAATTATTGCAGAAGTTGAATTTCATAGGCTTTTAAACCCAAATCAACACGTAAAATTTTTCATTTCATGTGTTTGAGTAACACATGCCCAATTGCTGAGAACGGCGACGAATTGACATTTCACCATCCTCATCAACACTGTACGCTACGGCTGCAATATTCTCTTCCGTACGGACTGTACGCATGCGGGACAATGGTTTAATGTCCAACAAAGTAAACAAGGTGTAAAATTTGGTGATAACAGCATGAATTGTTGATTCACCAGGTCGATTATGACGACCATAATATGGCCGTAACAAACGATACACATTTTTCACAGAGCACGAAATTTGATAAAACATTTCAACAATTTGTAATTGTTGCTCATTTGCCAGTCTTTTCATGATGAAATGGCAGAATATACTGAAAACTTTTCACTTTGACAGATGACGTTTGGATGCCATTACCAACCAGTGCCGCCAACCTGAAAAACTTTTAAAAAATCACCCTTCAGAATAGTAATGGAAATGACACTCTTATTTTTGTGTCTTTTCGGTGATTACTTCGTATTTCATAGTTTGATATTTCTAAAAGAAATATACGTACCTTTGTATGCCTCATATCTTCATTCTACAATATCGTCAATCTATAGATGTGAAACATTTGTTAACAATCACACTAATTAAGATTGAATTGGATAATTGAATGCACATTATCATTTGAGTTTATCTCTCGTCCGAAATTAATTCCAGTATAAATGCAGCCTAATGCATTTCCGTGTTAGCAATCGGGATTGGAGTGTTGTATGCATCCTATCGCGTTATTGAATTGTATTGGCATCGGATTGTATCGTCCTAACAGTATAATACGCCCCCGTTGAATCGAAAACAACCGAATTACATGTAGTAATACCCTCCAGGACGATCCGATGTGACAACGCATCAATACAAATGTCCCAACATAAACGATACAGTTTTATAAGCGGAATGCATCTCAAACAATGTGAGCTCTATGTTGTTCTGTTGATCTATCAATGGTTCATTGAAGGTTGAGAGTATATTTGGAGTAAAAATCAAGGTATCATTCCTGAACATATTCAAAGAATATTTTATGTTATGATTATTTCAGTAAAATCAGTGGTTTAAGAGATAAAGGGCGCATAAAATTTGCCACACTGAAAACAATTCATTGTTAAAAAGTGCAGGTAAAGTTGCTCAGAGTACGAGTAGTGAGGGTCCGTTCGAATACATAAGCAGATTTATTACATTTATTCACCACGCCACAGAATTTAACGCGACAGAAAAAGCAAGTTAAGCTCTACCCCCTTTTCATGCTCACGTGAACATTAGTATGTGTATTTTTTCCATATATTCTGTTTATTCATTGATTCGAGTGCATCAGATGAAACTTCTGTACATTTTGTACTTTTTTCTATGAGAATTTTAGAAACTTTCGAAGTTTTTTGATATGAGTAACTTGTACTTGTGCTTTTGAAACGAAATCTGAAGTAATTCAACTTCGAGAATCAACTGCAACAACCACATTAACTATACTTTCAATACTTTGCTTAAGTTTTACGAATACTCGTGAAACATTAAGTCAAGTGTTCAATTTAACTTAATATTCAAGCATGTTTCTCCTAGAGGTAAGCAAGAATTCAATCAGAATTTTTCTTTGCAGACAACAGATCAAATCGTGAATTATATCGAAAAAAAATAATATATTGACGGAAGAAGTTGAGGCATATAATATCGCGCAGTTTTTCCAGTTTATAAGAGAATACCTAAACCTTATTCATTATCATTATTATTCATTATTATTCATTGGGAATTCCTGAAAATCGTTACGTTTTCAAGCATAAACAATTTTTGGGTCGAAAGCATGTGTAAAAAGTCAATAACTATTGCTGACGTAATCAACATCTAGACACCTATCCTCCATTTCATCGAAAATAAGCAGAGCAGAGATCCCCTAGAGTGCTTAAGTCATATTTGAACGACCCCTCCCCTGCAATTTGGATACCAATCTAAGTTCTATGTACTCGTCCTTAGCAGAGAAAACATAGAATGGTCTAAGTTCTCAACTAAACTGGCTCAAACTGATGACTTCAGATATCCTCACAATAAATAAACCAGGCAGTTGAATTTGAGCTAGCCGTGCCTGTCGTCCAGCTCCACCAATTTGGCAAACTCTATATGTTGCTGTTTGTCAACCAAACTGAAATATGCTTCATTGTGCTCAAACCACATTTTAATTCTTGTCGAGTATGGTAGATCCTTTAGATATCTCAAGAAGCGTTTCTTTCAAGAAGTTACGATACACCTAGCTTGTTATTGTTGCTGGTAGATATACTGATACAATAATTAAACAGAATGAAACTGATGTTGGTGACAATATCAACAATATTTTATCTGCGCTTACTTGATCAAAACGATGATGATGAATATTGAATATGGTTGTCGTAATTTTGTTTTGAAAAGTAGTCATAGCAAAGAACATTCTAGTAAAGGCTGAAGAAAAACCTCCTCTAATTTTAAAGTAATTAGATGGTTTATTCCACGATTAGTATCGTTATTTTCTAACCTTGAAATGTTAGTTGAATGAAATCGATATTCAGCAAATAATTGATATCTGGTTCAAATGTTATACTCAAAATGGAAGTGTTAGCTTTCGACGCATAATTTTACAAAGTACTTCAGAAATTATTCCATTCCAACATTTATATTTTTAGAATTCTATTCGCTAGAAAGATTAGCCAGAGAATGACAGAAAGATTATTCAGAAAGTGTCACCCCATTTTCAAAAACTAAAATGAATTGAAGAGTTACGCTTTCGAAAATGGAGTCGATGACTCCACCTTCGAGACCCATTCGAGTCAATTCAATTGAATTATTCGGCTTAGAATCTTTTGCTCTAAAACAGGTTCAAAAACAGAATATATGAATGCGAATTCTAATGGTATCGCCAAAAGTAAGGAAACTCTGAATGAAATATTAGAAGGGACCACTACAATATTGATGAATGTCCTTTGTGTATTGTTTTGAGATAATTGAGTTTCAATTTTATGAACGATGAAAAAAACTCTGACCTGAAGGTAAGGAAATATTTATTATTAAAGTTAAAGAACGTGTATCATCATAACATTTATTTTGTGTTCATAGTAGTCATTCTATGCCTCTCTTCATAGACCGCAAGGAAGCTGGTCTGTTGATCACTATGGATTCCCATGGACTATGATTGAAATTTCTGTGAAACATGAGGCGTTGATGTTCTTTCTGTGCTCTAAATTCACGCACAGATCTAATGGAAAAAAGACAATTACTTTTGTAAAATGGTTTCAGAAATGCAGTCCAGTTCTTGAATTCATCTTGTGAACATTCGATGCTTTTGTAATATAGATCTTTTGTAGTTATGTTAGGTATGGGTAGATGTTTTGAGAAATCCATTATTATCGCTATTGATGTGGCACGGCCACCTTTAATACAGGCCATGAAGAGCGTAGTCCCTCATTGTTGCCAAATTGTGTTTAGAGGTATACTATCCTAGACGGCGTTGTTCACAAGCTTGCAAGTATTATTTCAACTCTTTTTGTATATTGCGAAGAAACAAGAAATATTATTAATATTCATAACATATAGTATATTATATTGGGTATTGTGATCACATATTTCTGTAACAGAAAAATGTAAAGCATTTATTATTGCAAAAAAGCAATGATGTTTTCGATAAAGCCCCACTGCGTGAAAAATACTTCTATTAGTTAGTGGAATTTAGTTACATGAAAAGTTGTCTAACCAAATTTATTGAATTATTTGAGAGAATAGGATCCTTGAAAGAAACGCTGTAGGAATTACTCAAATTGAATTATTTACCTAAGTATAAATAAATATTAAATTTCTTAATAGCGCAACCAACAAACTACCTTATGAAAATATTGAGCTTTTTTCGTTTATTCTTTGATACAGTTTTCTCGTGTCCAGCTTGATTTTTTTGTGAAGTCATTCAATAAGATATTCGAAAAAATGGAACACAGCATGTTCAGAATATTTTCATTCTCTTCACCACATGAACAGCAACAATAAAAATATTTCAAGGACTCATCCAATGACACGCTTAAAATAGTGATATCACACAAAATTGCTTTCTGGTGTATATTATTCAAAAAGGGCCGTCGAGAGAAATGTCATTAATAATTTTTTCAAATAAGGCACACATGTGAAGACATTTTTAACTAAATCTGTAGGTATATTCAGTCTTCCCGTTGCAAATAATTAAAATATTCATTATCAGTCGCATTTTCTATACTTTCAGTAACAAGCGAGATGCAGATGTTAAATTGTACTTTCTTGGATATTTTGTGTTTTTTTGAGGCATAACCTCTAAAAATAGTTTCCTTCAAATTACAGTTGAAATTTCATATCTAAAAATGGCAGCAATTGGTCGTACAAACTGGTCGCGGAACTCGCAATGCTTCGAGTCAAAGATTTAAAAGAGCAAACTTACGAGCAAACCGAAAGGCGAAATGAAACTGAGCGGAATCGATGGAATCGATATCAACAACATAAAAACGTTGCGTTTATCCACCCTCGAGCTGCATTCGGGTCTAACGTGGAAATCGATCACAGTTCTCAGCAAATCTTTGCTATTGTACCAATGTGTGTCATTATTGCAAAGCATTTAAGTTTCAAAATGAAGCTTCTGGATAGTATTGCGAGCGTCAACTCAAATTGGCGCCATTGGTACAGCCACCAGGGCTACTACATTCATTGGTTTCCGGAAAGGGGCTAGGTTCTGAACATTATTTGACTTATATGCAGCAATATGTCTTATATAATTACTGATGAGATGTGATAAACTAGATGAGAAGACTATGGAAGAAGTACTTGCTACAAAATTACGAACCTTCAGTTCAACCAGAGAATTGACACGTTAATCCTTTTCGATACATTAAACGTGTTAATATATGAAATTATTGACAATCCGACTGATTTAAAATTAATGAAATTATTACATTTACTTAGTCCATGGGTGTACCTCTCGGCTCCACACAGAATAAACAGTAAAATAATAATAATAAAATAATTTATGGAGAAATATTCCATACGTTGTAAAATTGCATTCATTCAATTGTTACAATAATTACAACTAAGAAGAATACTCTCAATAGGACTGAATTCAGTTTTGGGGCTGATCTTCTATTCAGCCCTAGAACAAAAATATTGGTTCAAACAAAAATATTGATTAAATATATATTCACAATAATATACAACTTTTTTTGAAAGGAAAAGAAAAAAATTACCTTAGAAGTATTAAACATTTGAGACAATTTCACACGCGAAGGACATTTGTGGTAAAAAAATATACAAATATATGATACAAAAAATTTATTCATACGTTATTGTCCACATTCGAATCATCAAAGTACTCTGTCACAGTACAGTATGCCTTTGTTAAGAGCAGAGATTTAACTCTCCTCTTAAACAAATGAGCTTTCAGTACTTCCAAATTCGTTTGTAAATGGTTGAAGATTTTAATACTCTGGTAATAGAGTGCTCACGTTAAGCTATTTTATGCTTAGGAATAAGTAGCACCCCATTATTCCTTGTTGAATACTCATATTTACTTTTCAATTCAATAAACCTAGCTTCATTTTCTTTAACATATAACCAACATCTATAAATATAAAAACACGGTAGGGTGAGTATGTAATTATTAATGAAATAGGTTTAAAAGATATTCGTTGATGAATATCGAATATTAATCGAACTATTCGCTTCTGTGTAATAAACACCCTCTTTATTTCTGTAGAGTAGTCCCACTGCGGAATATTATATTTTGAATGACTATATTGAAGAGTGTAATACGCATTCATAACACATTTCTAGGTACGATGTTCTTAATTCTAGAGACTGCAAAAAAAGAGTTACTCAATTTTTCACATAAAACATCAATATGTGATGTCGATCTCAAATTACTGTCTACATATATTCAAAGAAACTTTGTTGATTGGGATAATGATATAGTGTTGTCCCCATATTTAACATCCAAGGTACTTATCTTTTTTTGTCAACGTTCACCATCAGATTGTCCATTCGACACCAACTTACAAACTTCCTCACAATGCATTCACATGACTCCAGAAGTTCTTCAGGAGAACTACCAGAAACAACCACCGATGAGTCATCGACAAATAGTGTCACCAAAAATCTGGACAACTTCGCAAGCAGATTGTTTATAAACAATATGAAAAGAAGAGGTCCGAGTAAAGAGCCTTTCGGCACCCCAAAAACAATGTCATGTCTCTGAGAATAACTCTCGCCTATTTTCTGAATCTATGTTGCGTATTTTGAATATATTGAGATAACTCATCATTCTGGCCAAAACAGTTTTCTCTATTACCTTGGAAAACATGATTTGTTATTTCACTTTCGGTTCCATTCTAAAATACTGGAATACAGTAAAAACATAAATAGTGTAGCACAAATAGTAGAACACGATTTTCAGGATTTCCAAAAATATTCACGAGAAAAATACATGGGTGTACAAAGTGAGCCGAATCAGTTAGTATTGATATGAATTTCGTGCAAAGAAAAGTTACTTACAATCAAAACGCTGTAGAACACTTCAAAGAACGCTATTCCTCAAAGTTTTGTGGTCACTGCGTTGTCCATGCGACGCAACTGCACCCCAATTGCATCCCTGCAGCGGTTTTATCGATGGCACTGTAAAAACCGATGCCGTTCTGTAGTTCCGTTCCGGATCTAAATATTTGATGTCTCTGACTCGGCAACGATAGCGTTTATGATGCCGGACTCCATTATATCTCGCATCGAAATGGCGCATTTCAGCGCACATGGAGCAAGATTACGCGAAAATACTGCATGTTTTGATTAGTTTTTTGATTGAATTATCCCACTGCAACTAAAATCGATTGGAATATTTGTTTCTGCGACTCAAATATTGATAATGAATATTGAACGTGATTGCATAGAATTCCAAACGCAAATTAATATTCTTTTTTTCACATTTTTTGTTTTTTTTAGTCTTTTCATATATTTTTTCATAATAATAATAATATTTTCATTCAGCAACAGCTATTAGAAAATTATACATACATTCAGGTTCAAAATATTTTATTTACAATTATGTGTTCAAAACGAACTTGGCTAATTAACGCCTGAATACCTCAAGGTCACTAATTGTTTTTATGGAGCTAGGCAATTTTTTAAATGCGTTGAATCCTTCATAAAATATACTATTCCTATGTTTGGAAACTTTACAAACTTGCATGTAGAAATTGTCAGCATTTCTTGTATCATCACTGTACACATCACTGACACATGTTATATTTTTTATTACATCATATGGGAACAATTTGATTTTAGCTTTAAATATAAATATATATGTAGCAAAAAGTATTCTCTGTTTAACTGACATTAGTTGCACAGATTTCAGCATGCTTTGAATTGGAGTATATCTATTATATTTCAAAATTGTTTTCATAGCTCTATTCTGTAACTTTTGTGGCTGTTGAGTATTTTCTTTACTCAATCCCAATAACAGGTTGGAACAGTATTCAAAGTGTGGCATAATTATTGACCAAAGAGCAATAACTTCATATATGTCGTCAGATTCTTTTAAATTCTTATGACAAAGTTGATTTTCTCGGAGTTTTTAGACGATATGAAGTCGACATGATCATTGAAACTCAATTTCTCATCTAACATCACGCCTAAGTATTTAACAAAATTTACCCTTTCAATGTTTTAGCTTTCAATTTTAATACTTATATTTTCATTACTATTTACCTTAGGAATTCTACTTGTACCAAAAACTATAAATTTAGACTTTGTTACATTCTGCGATAAACTGCTATCGCTTAGCCATTCATTTATTGCTGCCAAGTCTCTATTGATTCATTCTGTCATAGTCTGGATCTTTTTACCACTAACATAAATCATAGTATCATCTGCGAACAATCGTATACAGCATTTTTCACATGCAAAACAATATCATCAATGTATAAGGAGAATGGCAGTGGACCTAAGACAGTATCCTGAGTTACGCCAAAATCAACTGCAATGCTGTCCGAAATAACACCATTGAACTAAACATTTTGAGATCGCAAATGTAAATAAGAATTGGACTATTCGTTTACTAAACCTTCAAAACCAATTTTATTTACTTTGTTCAACAGCAATGCTCTACATAAAGTTTGGAATGCTCTTTTGATATTTTAACCATTGAAATGATATTAACACTAGAAGGGCCGAGCTTCATAGTAAACCTTCAAAGACAGAAGGCGTCAATTTGACGGTCTAGGGTTTCAATTAGAATATTTATAAAACTATTGAGTATTCTGAGTAAAAATTACACAATTTTATTACTCAAACTGAGTACCATTTGAAGGAAATAATAGGCTTTCAAATCTTTCATATATTCTCCACTACCATCCTTTTTACAGATTGTGCAGATTTCTCACATTCTATTTGTTTTTCAATTATTATTGACTCAATTCCGCCGCCTCTTTTTGTTTGTAGTAAGTATGTCGTTCACTTCTGTTTAGATTTTCTTTATTAGTTTTTCATTTATTTCATTTGATAATTTTTGAATTTTTTATCAGTTGATTTGTTTTCAACATACCCTGGATTAGTTCTTCAGGGATAAAATCATGCTGGAAAATATATATTTCTGTGTCTTTTTGGTACATAATTCATGAGTTTTGAGCTGTCAATCAAGCATATTCTGAAAACCATGAAGAGAGTTCTCCGAATCTCCGAACATAATCTCCGAATTTTAGCTCCGTTCTTCGTGATATTTGATCGATGACATCCACATCAAATTTTGTTTCATTATCAAATTCAATTGTCCGAAACATGCTTTCTTTGAGAAAAATCTATTCTAATATTGGGGTGCAGAGTAAGTACTAAAAACAATAACATTTTCTGATTTCCCTTAATAGACAATGAGGGTTTTATCGGTATAAAAATATTATTATACTAAAATAAAATTTATTGAGAAACATCCCTTACATTCTAAAATTACATTCATTCAATTGATACAATAATTACATTAAAGAACAATACTTTCAAAAGGACTGAATTCAGTTTTGAGTCTGATCTTTCATTCAGCCCTCGAACTAAAATATTGATTAAATTTATATTCGCAGTGATATACAACTTCATTTGAAAGGAAAAGAAAAAAATAACCTCAGAAATATTGAACATTTGAGACAATATCACATGGTGAAAAACCTTTGTGGTGAAAAAATATACAAACATATCATACAAAAAATTGATTCATACATTATTGCCTACATTCGAATCATCGAAGTGCTCTGCTACACTATAGTATGCCTTTGTTAAGAGCAGGGATTTAACTGTCCTCTTAAACAAATGAGCTTCCAGTACTTTCAAATTCGATGGTAAAAGGTTGAAGATTTTAATACTCTAATAATATAGAGTGTTCAAATTTAGCTGCTTTATGCATAGGAATAAGTAGCACATCACTGTTCCTTGTTGAATACTCATGATTACTATTCAATTTTATAAACCTATCTTAATTTTCTTCAACATATAACAAACATCTATAAATATATAAAAACGGTAAGGCAAGTATGTAGTTATATATATATATATATATATATATATATATATATATATATATATATATATATATATATATATATATATATATATATATATATATATATAACTATATATAATATATATATATATATATATATATATATATATATATATATATATATATATATATATATATATATATTTAGTAAAAGATGATGAGTTCTCGGCAAAAGTAGGGCCACTATAATTGATACACAACCAATATCTTAACCTTATCTATATTTCGAATATGTTTACATTCTTCATTAGGACTCTGAAAATAAATAAGTGTAAAACAAAGTGTTTTAACCAAAAAATTACATTTTAGTGTTAACTAGGCGGAAGATGTAGCCAGACTGTACGCAGCAGTGAAAATAGATGGTAAAACAAATTTTAGAACTTACAGAACCAGTCTGGCTACATCTTCCGCCTAGTTAACCGTAAGATGTAATTTTTTGGTTAAATCACTTTGTTTTACACTAATTTATTTTTCACAGTCCTGATGAAGAATGTAAACATGTTCGAAATATAGACAAGGTTAATATATTGGTTGTGTATCAATTATAGTGGCTCTACTTTTGCCGAGAACTCATCAACTTTTACTAATCAATATTATAGGGCAATACTCCTTATTTATCGTGTATATGTATATATATATATATATATATATATATATATATATATATATATATATATATATTGTTCATTATTTATATAATATTGTTATTAAAGTAAGGGATCTCATAAAGAGTGAATGCGGAACTGAGTGGCTGAATGAGATCCAAAAAGATCTACAACAGATCAATGGAAGAAATCTCGAAGATGGCACTGAGTGTCGTTATAAAATCCCACATGTGAAGTTTGAGCAAAAATCAAATCGTAGCCTGGAACAAAATGGACAGATGAAGGAAGAAAGATCATCCATAGTGGATAAAACGGATTTTGGAAGGCAGAAAAGATGAATCAAAAGTCCTAAGAAATGGGAATTCAAGTTCAACCGCTCTCCTCATGGAGAACAATCGTTATAGTAATAATAATAATATATATATATATATATATATATATATATATATATATATATATATATATATATATATATATATATTATCATTATTACGATTGTTCCCCATGAGGAGAACGGCTGTGCTTGAATTTTTAGAAATTATTAGGACTTTTTCTTCATCTTTTTTGCCTCCCAAAAACGCTTCATCCTCTCTGAATGCTCTTTCTTCCGTTCATCTCTCCATTTTACTCCAGGTTGACGATTTGTCTTTTGCTCAAACTTCATATGTGCGATTTTATATAATATATAATTATATTATTTATGTTCATTATATTATTAGTAAGTTCATTACTGACTCATTCTGTAGGTATCATAATAGGATCTGGTTAGAGAAATTAGAGTTTATCAAATTTAAACTACACAAAATTATGCTACAAAAATCGATTCAGTGGATGTGAACCATTCAATGAAAGATTTCAGTGGATAATTGTATTTTAAATGTATCAGAGTGTTTGAGCCTTTATTATCCTCTTTCAAATTCAAATTTAAAATCTGGATGTGAAATCATATCATCATGATTGAGTTCCAACGATTCTCGTCCAAACTCTTCATTTCGTCCTTTTTCTAAAGGCAAAAATTCAGAAAATTTTGTAATTTTTTAGAGTCACTGTACTATAGAGTTATCGTACAGCGTATGTCCTATACCATTTTTCTGTATGACTTTTTCTGTTTTTCACCTGTCGTTCCTCACTGTTGGGTTTCTAACGATGTATTTTAGGTAATTACGGGTTGTAACAACTTCGTCTTAAATTTTAGGGAGTGTGCCTTCAGTTTCGGGAAAATTGCGCCTGAAATTCACCAATATTTGACACATCTTTGACATCATTTTGCCTCATCAATGTGCTTTATGTTCAAAGGTTTTTTTTCTCAACTCTGTTGCTGTTCGTTGTTGGATTGATGATAACTTCCAATCTGACTTTTGCTCAGTTCCAGGGGAGTGGAGTTATCAATTTGATAAATCACTCTGTTCAGCAGTGATTTACACATTTACTGTGTGGAAATTACATATTTGCTGTTCCAAAAAGTTTTAGATTACAATTTTGACCTGATGGTCCTACAAGTTTCAGGTAACATTCAATTACAAACTTCAGACTTCGCAGTTCTAGACTACTTCACGATCACTATTCTAGAAAAAAAGACGAAGCACCTGGCATAGGGGAACATATTCGGCCAAGTAAACTCTCTAAGTTTCATGAATTAAATATTTGAGGAACTTGAATTTTTCCGTTACTCAATCTCTTGAAGATAATTTGACAATTGAGCTGTAAGAGTTTCGTCATTCTCAACAAGGTTACATGGATCTTTGAAGATAGATTGTAATTCAAAAATATGTGGTCGTAGAAGTTACAAACATAAGTTGGAGCATGAACTGAAAATCTAACTGCTTTCTTGATACTGAACCAGATTAGGAATTTTGGATTTTGATTTGACACAGATTTCATTTTTGTTTAATATGATTAATAGAGTGATTATCTATCTGATGTATTGTTTGAAAGTAAACGTTAAAATCTAAGAAAGATGTGAACATTTCAAGCCTTTGTGGATTCCAATATTCCAAAAATTAAAGACCGAATTGGAAATTATGAAACGTCAGGAATATTTCAACGAAACTCTCAACGAACATCCGAGAACGAAGGTCAGTACAGTACTGCCGTAATGCAAACTCTCACAAAATTTCAATTGATTAATGCATGAAAATAAGAGTTTGATCATGAAATCCAGGGAGCGATTATTTTGAATTGGTCATAAGGGAGTCGTTTCAATTATCTTCAAATATTTGTTGGCTGAAGTGCAATTAGGTACTAGGAAAATTGTTCCAGAGGAAATTTCTCAAAATGATTACCTGATAAAAATTCATTTCTCGTTCAAATATCGAATACGAATTAAAATTCAAGTGGTTTCAAAGCAAATTCCCCAAATCTAATGAGTTGATTCATTTTAATATATTAAGTTACTGTTTCAACTTTCCGAACCAGAATTATTGTACATTATTATAACTCGTAAAAATCTCTGAATATACTCGTGTACTTTGGTGAATGCACGAGGTGTAGAGTAGTCTAAGTTTGAGTAGTTCATTCGTTCCGGTTTTCAAATAACAAAAAACAAAGAGGCATTTAAATATTTCCTGAGTTCGACATTCGTGAACGTTTTGATTATACGTATAAAGTTTCTTTGAAGAGTTGGCTCTACTTTTCGCGTGCAACTGACGACTTAGAGACATGCAACCAATTAACGAGTACATGACATAAAAGCTGTCGATGCCTTTCATTTCATGAGCTCAGTAGTCCTTAAACTTTTTTTCTGCCACAGAAAAAGATATACGAAGATAGAAGTAGTACATCGTCTATGAATTAAGACTGTAGACATCTGAAAAAAGAATAGACAGGGTGTTAGTACATCGTATAACTACTCTACTACTTTTTCAAAATACAACCTGAAGAAGCGGTTTCTTGTATTTCATCAACTGATGTTTGTTCTTTGAATTTAATTTAAGATGAGCAATCAATTGTCATTAGTCTTTTATTGTCAGAGAATGTCAATGCTCATAAGACGTTCATTATACCGAAGATTTATATAAATAATTTTCAATATACTGCTCTGAAAAACTTATATCACATCTGATATTTAAGTTCCCGTAGGTATCTACTAAAGTGCAATATCTATTTGACAAATGTCGTTATATGATATTTTCAAATGTCAGAAGGTTACGTTAGTAGTACTCTCGCGGTTCTTCCCGTATTTCCCGTATTTCAGGGTTCTATCAGGGACATATAATTCTGGTCTGGAATAGGAAGGCAACATCATAGCTCAACCACCACTCAAATCATCCTAAGAACCAAAAATACAATACTGTTATTGCTATGAAAAACAGAATAACACATATAAGTGATGAAAGGTTTCTGCAAAAAAATTTGAAAACACTGTATGATACTTTTCTTAATAATGGATACCCGAAACATATATTGAAATTTCTTATATACAACTCTTATGTCTATGATGCTCCTACAGAACCTACAGCACGACTTGCAATGAAATATAGAAAAATACCATACATAAATCAACTCTCACTTCAACTAAAGTCCTTATTCAAACAAATCCCAGACTTGATAATCGCAAACTACCATGTATTTACGATTTCTCAATTGTTCTCCAAACTAAAAGATAAAGCACCAACCATGCAAAAAAACAATGTCGTATATGAAATTCCCTGCTCGCAGTGCAAAGGCATATATATTGGACAAACTAATCAATGGTTGAAACAACGCATTACACAACAAAAGAGCGATTGCCGTATATATTCGACTTCAACAACGTGAGAATTATTGACCCACACAGCAATTATAATACAAGACTTTTTCTGTAAATGTGTCATATAGCGAAAAACAAAAATTGTGTCAACTATAAAACTGATATGGGACAACTTAGTAACATCTATTGCCGAATCATAAAAAGTATGTAATACATCCACATACTACAATCACTCAGTCGTGCGGTACCCACAGTGTTTCTTTGTTGTATTTTAACTTCCTGAGACATAGAGTCTCAGGAATCTGTAAGTTCTGTGATGTGTTCCTTTTATTTTTACAATTCATGTTATTTCATTTCATTTTAGTGTACTTTCTGATAGAGTCACAAATTTACAGTGACGAAATATTGAGTTTAACGAGAACGTAAGAGTTTTAATTTTTCCACAGGCCGCTCCCCGAAAGAATTCACAATATTTAATATATATATATATATATATATATATATATATATATATATATATATATATATATATATATGCCTTCTTGAGCAAATATAAAATAGAAATAAAATGAAAAAACAATATATAAGATCGAAATCGACATATTGGTTCAAGAAGTTCATTGATAAAACACTGTCAAATCAAGATTTTCATAAAAAATTCTTGTAACCATCTTATTGAATGCAGGACGAGAATATTTATTATGTTAATTTATAATAATATATAATTAATTAATACCATTATAACAATTCTCATTATAATGGTACACATTGAATCTACGCTATTAAACAAAGACTCGTAAGACCAACAAAGACTTAAAGAACCAACGTCAGATCTATTAAACTTTACACTGTAATACCAGTAAAATCTCGAGACACATCCAATAATATAGTGACTGAAGTACACAACAATTAATAGAAATAAACTACACTACACATTTGATTTCATACACATTTATAATAAGATGAGTAAATCACAACAATTTAAGGAGTGAATTTGGTATCCTCGAAACATAAAATGAATCAAAGAAGCACCTAACTTAAGGTGGACAAGAATATGAAAAACTCGATATAATATTATTTTTGAGGAAGGAAGAGACAAATAATTGAATAAGTCTTTAAATAATCCCCATTGAAATAGTGTTCCAAACTGAAATTCATAATTGGAACTGATCGTTGAATTTTCGTGTCGATTGATTCATTGAAATAAAGCTCAAACGCACTGATATAAAACACGATGGGCTTTATAGCTCTACAATGAATTCATCTGAAATAATGACATCATTGATCAATTCGTAAATTCATACATTTCATTCATTCAAACTTCAACTTATGATGTTCGTAGATATGACTGCTATAACATGTTCATAGATATGATTTTCATGCAATATTATTTCAATCATTTCCCATTATTCCATTTTCAATTTATATAGTGATATTTGAGTTTAATCCCAGAAGTATATCGATTGAAATTTGAAACTCCTTTGAGCTGCTTGATTATGTGCATTCATTGAAAATATTCTGAAATAATGTCTGAACAATTCTGATCTAAAACGTTTGAGGACTTCTGGAAGATGCATTTCCATCTATCGACTAGGGAAATGAAAACGGTTTCACCAACACTATGAAGAAATTGGCGATGAAGTTCCAGGGTTACTCACAGGGCAGAAACAGGCCCGGCTTGTAGCCAGGTAACCCATTTCCTGATGAACTTGAATCGCGCTGTCAACTATTGGAATTTGATAATGAATAATGAATACTTGCTTAATTTTTTTTATTGACATTATGATTTTAATCAAATCAGGTCCGATCAAGAAGAAATTCAGTTACAACTTACTTTAGTAGTACAAATGACATAACTTTAGGTCTCGCTCAGGAGCGAGTCTCAAGTTCTATAGAATTAACACTCAATATAGTTCAATATACTCCATGAAAAACACTGAAATTAGTTACACAACATTATATCAATTAGTCGACAATTGTTTCGGGGTGTTAAACCGTTTTCAAAAGCTTAACTAAATTTCATAATGGGGATGTTGAAACTTTTTGGAACCACTTTTATTTTGAAGATTGGCTCTTGTTTTGTTTATCATGAAAAACTTTATTTCATTCGAAAATGTAGCTAAATTAGTTGAAAAACATTGAAAAATTAGAGAAATTTCAATTTTTTATCCAAAACGCTTCACAGCTGTGAAAGCTGCCGAGTGATGTCGCTAACCCTAAACATAGACCGCTATTAATGAGGAGTGTGTTAAGTTCATGTGTGTGCTTCATAGGTATGTGAATACAAATAATCGTAATGAACGCAAAGTTTAATGAAAGCTGTGTTGTGATCATGTGTTATAATACAATGATTAATACACCGAGAAAAATTGTTTATTCATGTTCCAAAAGATAAGAAAATCAAAAAAAAGTTGTTAAGATTCGCTAGAAGAGATAGAAAAGCATTAGCAACAAGAACTACCGCCTATTTTTGTAAGGGTCATTTCGATGCAAACAACACAAACTTTGATAAAATCAACACGAAATATTAATTTGTGTTTAGTGTCAACATCCCTATCATGTGGAACTAAGTCAAGTATTGTCTATTCAATATTTTAACACTTCGGTAACGTATACACTAATAGCGCCAGTGGTCTTCTTTGAGTATACTCCGATTTTGCACTGTCACTTAAACTCGCTCGAAAGGTTTAGTCCTCTCAAGTCTTCTGACAAGCATCGTATTGTCGAGAAGTGGGATGACGTCAATATTGACGTAATGGAGTACTTGTTATTCATTACTCCCTGAAAAACTTGCGATAGATCAACATTTAAGATTTTCAAATATTTATGGAGGTAACTGTTTCTGAAGTATACCAAGGAGCGATGACAATATTCCTCAATACTTCATTTTGGAAGCAGTGTATGATAATCATGTTGTCTTTTATGGCACAGCCCTACACTTTCATGCCATATGTCCATATAGGTTCACGAATCTGTTCAAACAACAATCATTTGTTGTACGACGACAGGGGAAATGCTTATTCTAATAGCCAGTACACTTTTTATACTTCAAGCCTAGTTCCTCTCTTTCGTTGTGACATGGACCTTCCAGCGCAGCTGATCGTCCAAAGTAGTAACCAGATATTTGTTTGTATAAGAATGAATAATAAATAAATGAATAAATAATATAAAATTTATAGAGAAACATTCTTTACTTTGAAAAATTACATTCATTTAATTGATACAATGATTACAACTAAGAAAAATACTCTGAAAATGACTGAATTCAGTTTTGATTCTGATCTTCCATTCAGCCCACGAACGAAAATATTGGTTAAATTTAAATTCACTATGATAAACAACTTTACTTGAAAGGAAAAGAAAAGAATTACCTCATAAATATTAAACATTTGAGACAATTTAACATGGTGAAGGACATTGTGATAAAAAAATATACAAACATATGATACAAAATTTCGATTCATACATTATGGCCTACATTCGAATCATCGAAATACTCTGTCACACTATAGTATGCCTTTGTTGAGAGCAGGGATTCACCTCTCCTCGTAAACAAATGAGCTTTCAGTACTTTCAAATTCGATGGTAAATGGTTGAATATTTTAATACTCTGATGGTCGATCGAGTACTCAAATTTAGCTGTTTTATACGTAGGAATAAGTAGCACATCACTGTTTCTTGTTTTAGAATATATTACTTGTGCATTATTTATAGTAATAGGGATCAAATCTTTTCGTAAAGTTAATTAATATGAATGGAAATACTTTCAATTCGATGCGCAAGTCTTTCGTTCAGTCTTTCATTCTATTAACCGATGATTGCAAAGTTCTTCCTGCTTTCTCATGACTTCTGCCCACAGTCAATATCGCCCTGTGATCTGCAAAAGTGGCCGTTGTGTCTAGACGTATTTCAGGAATGTCGCTTGTTATATTGGGTAGAGGATATCTCAATAGCTTCTTTGGCTTCATTTTGTACAACATTGGACAATCAGAGATCACCTCGACATCAACAATTACTTCCAAAAAGTGAAACAGTGCAAATTTATGCATCGTTCTCAACGAAATAAAATTGACGCATAGGTTTCGCTTACGACTTAGTGAAACATTATGTTAAATAATATGAAATTGAAATTAAAGCACTAGGCTTGAGTTTCACTGGGTATATTTCCAACACAACATATATTTCATAGGCTTTCGTAGGCTCATTACCTAGAGAAATTACAATATTTACCCAATTTCCTCTAGTACAATTTTTTTACTGATAGAAATTACGCATTTTCAAATTCAGTAAACATTTTTATTATCTAGGTAATTGGCAAACGACCCGAAACATATGTAGAGTTGTTGAAATACTCATTGAAACTTAAGCGAAGTAATAATATAGTGTAGCAGATTACTTTGATGATTCAAATGAAGACGGTAATTGATGAATCAATTCTTTGTATAATATGCGCGGTAATTTCTTCACTCGACTATCCTCTACAATGTGAAATACTCTTGAAGGATAATATTTGAAAGTCATTTTCCTTTTTCAAACGTTGTTGTTTAGTATTGTGAATTCCACTTTGATTTTAACCAATTTTCTTGAAGTTTCTGTAGATACAATTCATAGAATCAACTATTGCACGAGATAATCTAAAATAAACAACAGATCCAATTTCATCAGCAGGTAATTTGTGAAGACCAAATAACCGAGAAATCAGAATTTATGCACCCAAACTTTTAATCTCCTTCGTATAAAATTTATAAACTGTTTGACTGGAAAGAAATTATTTTAAGTGGCAGACTGTGAACTTGGAAACCCATAAAATCGGTGGAATGTTATTTACGTCTGCTGAACTTACATTAGTTTCTTCACTTTTACAATCAAATTGACGTTCCTGTTTCCTACATGGGGGTTGATTTTTCGGTCCGCAAATGTGCCATAAATAATTCAGTGACAGCGTCGTAACAACATAAGATGCAATGGGCTTGAAACAATCAGTTAGAAATTGGGGTGAAACCTTACAAGAACTTGATAACGAAATCGATTTTGAGTGTTAGTGAACACTAGAACATTCAATTGAAAAATTGAAATTAATCAATAAAATGTTATAGTAGAGCTAGATATGTGAACGTGTACGATGTGATGTCCCCATCATCCTTCAAAGAATAAACGTAAGAGAAATATTGAAATCGATGCCACGCCTGATGGAAGTGCGAGACATATATGTTTCGTTCTGCAAGGAACTCGTCAGTCGCAACACGTCCATCGAAGTGAGGCAACGATCTATAGGAATCAGTAAAAAACCCCTCTCAGGTTACAGACAAACGCTCGCAAATACGGGAATAAACGCCAGCGTATTACTAACGCAACCTATTGACATTTGAAAACATCGTATGATGATATTTGTCAAATAGACATTGCAATCTAGTAGATACGGGTATAGAAAATATGTGAAATTTCGATGCTTGGTGTGTTTGTAATCTGAGAGGTGTTTTCTACTGATTACTATAAATGGAATTGTGGAGTATTCATTACTCCACGGTCTTCCACTTGGAGTCACAAAAAGATTCTTGGACTCTTCTTGTGACTCCAAGAAAAATCGTTGAAATCTTTGCCACACTTCGATTGACGTGGTGCCACTGACGAGTTCCTTGTAGAACGAAACATATATGTCTCGCACTCCCATCAGGTGTGGCATCGATTTCAATATTTCTCTGACATTTATCCCTTGAAGTATAATGGAGACATCACATTGTACACGTTCACGTATATATATATATATATATATATATATATATATATATATATATATATATATATATATATATATATATATATATATATATATATATATATATATATATATATATATATAAGGATATTAAGGAAATGATTCATAAATATGTATAAGTATATACACAAATATATATGAACACATATATGTGCACAATCACCTACATAAAGTTTTTTGAATTGAATCTTAAGGAAAATTATTACCAAAACATTCATTCCAAAATTATGAATGAATCGAAAGAAAGTTATAGTGGAGTACTATATGAACGTGTCTCTATTATAGTTCAAGGGATAAATGTTAAGGAAGTATTGAAATCTACAGAAGCATTTTTCTAACAATCTGAATTTTCTTATCATTTCCTTATATACTATAAAATTAAAAATTAACACACTTAACTTGAGTTTCACTGAATATATTAAAAACTCTACATATGTTTCGGGTGGTTAACCCATTATCAAGAGTATACAATATCACTCATTAGGTAGTAATATTGTATATTCTTGATAACGGCTTAACCACCCGAAACATATGTAGAGTTTTCAATATATTCAGTGAAAATTAAGTCAACTGTGTTATTTTTCCAACAACACGTATTTTTCCATAGCACGTAGAATGCAGTAATATTCCAACCCAATGGATTTGGGAACACTTGTATTCTTTTTCAAAATTCAAAAAACTAATGTACTTTCGGACTAACTTCACAGTAATTTTTGTACTATTTTAGCCCTGAAGAAGAAAATAAACATTTTCGAAAGCTTGGAAAATACTAAAGAGTTAACTGATTTTTCTGTCCTAGACTGCAATCCCAATTAAACACTGTATATATATATATATATATATATATATATATATATATATATATATATATAATATATATATATATATATATATATATATATATATATATATATATATATATATCTTGAAAACAAGAACACAATCACTCTGCATCAAACGACATTAATGAGAGTTATATTGATGAATTGCAACATATTAATACACATATCTGTTATCAATTCACAACTATACTCATATTGGATTGAGGATAATTCAATATTCAATATATAATGTGGAAAAATTTCAAATTTATTCTAGAATATAATCAGATGAAACTCAAAGTGTAGGTACATCTCATTAATATAAATAATTAGAATCATAACTCATTCATATTAGTACCACCGAGTTTCTCATAATGGGTTTGCTAATTGAAACATTATTGGAAAGCATTGAAAAATATATGTGGAATTTATTCGGGTGTTTTAAGCTGTACTACGAATTGCTTAATATCAAGAGCATTTTAATTTTTCTTCAATTATCATCTTAACGTATTATAATTACTGCCAAGTCTCTGTCAGTCCTAATTGTAGAATTCCTTCAAATCCAGGATGATCGACTTTGTGGTGGTAAATAAATTGTTGAATGATCAACATTTATTCGACGACCATAAAAATTTTTGTTTTTGGCCATTTGAATTGTTTTGTTCCACATAAGATTATTGATTGATAGTATTCACAGATTGTATTATGTTCACTATTCCTAAGAAACTAAAACTGCTTCACTGATATTTTCCGGTTTCTGAATCTCCCCGAACTGAAAAACTCATTTGCTGTTCGGTCTTTTCAGAAGTGAAAAGTTGATGAGCGACGGTTTTCAAGCCCATCTGTAAAATCAAAGTTATTTTTCGAAGTTTCCTTCATTGTTTGAAATCTTCCTTCAAAGTCACAACGAATTCTTCATCTGCTCCTGCTTTCTAGTGTGCTCATCATTTCTTCATTGGTTCTTCCGTATGGTTTATTACCGTAAAGTTTGCTTTTGCTCATCAGTCAGTCAATAATGCTCCCCGCAGTCTTGGATTGTCTCACCACATCTTGGTTTTCCTAGGCCAATGAGAATGGGTTGGCACTTCTGAATTCTGTCTTCCTCTGCTGATAACTGCCCTAATGATCTTAATGATGTCTCTGATTCCAACTGTCAAAATAGTTATCTTGATTTTTCCAAAAAAAAACAAATTTCAGGCTTCAGCAATTACGAGTTCCTGACAAATTATGCACACGGTATATTTTCCTAATAATTTTTAATCTCTGAATTTAATCAGAACATCCCGTCCCAACTTTAGTTGTTGAGTAAAAGCTTCGTTAAACTTCAGTTGTTCAATAAGAGAATGAACAAATTTATTGAACAATTAAAAATGAAAATACAACGAAAACACTCATAAATTGATTTTTCATGGTTCGAAATTAAATTAATAATATTACTTCGATTCCGAAAACATTAGTGGAGTATTGTCTTTGAATCTCAACCGACCGTAGCCTTCAATTTTCATTGCCAAAGTTTATTGCCCAAGTTAGAGCAGGTAATTCTAATAATACTTCCTCCAACTTCATTCATAAATTATTATGTCTGCAAAGTTTTATGTCCTGTACTTTCAAACAAATTTCATTACTTGTAATTATTCAGCTTTTTTGTTGGAAATGAATTGAGTTAGTCATTTTTCATGACTCACACATCAATAACTACATATTCAAGTGTCAAGCGGAATATCATTGTTTTTATTCACTTTATTAAGTATTTGATTCTTGGAGTTTTATTTTCCCAAAATCCGAGTTTCAACTTCACAGAATTTCATTTTCAGATGATATCCCTGTGACATGAAAACTTCATGATATGGGCAATTTTTGAGAATATCAATAAAGGTTCTAACACTATATAAAAGCTTATATTCGGACATAATGTGGGATTATATCTGGAATATATGTATGCTCGCAAAGTTTTCAACTCTTTCGATTTTACATATAAACTACTTTTGTGTTTCCTAGAAGTTATTGCTTGTTTTCTACGAGCTCGAATGACGTTTTGTTGAGATTTTCCGGTCTTATTAACATCTACAGAGCATTCCAAGCACACTTCGAACGCGTTTGAATATAGTATATATATATTTATATAAATAGAACAGGAATTTTGTCATTAGATTCAAAGTAAGTAGACGCTCTTTTTTATTGAAAAACAATAATCATTGAAAAAAAGATATAAAAACAAAAATTCAATTACACTTACTTTCATATGGGAGATCAGTCTATAAGCACAACTTTCATTATAAATATTACAGGTACACTGGAATTCAATGAATTAGCTTTGTAGGTATCTGCCAGTCGCGAAACCATGAGAAAATACTTGGAACTTGTATGTATCTCTTGTTTCAATCATACGACACCTGTTAAGAAAACATAGACAAATCATTTGTCCATGCACTCTGGATGAACACCTGAAGTGACTCATGTCGAAACTTCGAAATAAACAGAATGTTGAAATAATTGATACACAGAATTATCGCAAAATATTCTACTATAGCTAAAATTTACCCCTGTATATATGTATATATATATATATATATATATATATATATATATATATATATATATATATATATATATATATATATATATATATATATATATATATGAAATTGAATTCTTCATAACAGGCTGGCAAAAGTTTTTAAACGTGTTATGTTGATGAAGGTAATGTTGTCTATTGAGATATTTATTTTTCTCTTGTAGACCTGTATTACTGACGAATAGAGTACTGCTCTGGAAACGCATGATAAAACAAATTTACTAGTGATTAGAGTGTTCTTCTTGAATCTTGAATTCAATAACAAACTAAATTCATTATATATATATATATATATATATATATATATATATATATATTTGAGATCATGGAGGTTCGATTTTCTGTTTTCATTGGAAAATCAAACGGATAGAAAATACAGTCTCTCTTTTTTTTGTCGATATATTGAAAATATATCTTTACTTATCAAATATTTGATCTGCTGAAAGGTTAACTGGAATTAAGGACGTAGACATGAAATAGGAAATGATTCGATACTCTTTGACAAGAAGTCTGGTATCCTATTTCAATTGTACTCAGCTAATGAACTCAATTGGTTATTTTCACGTACTAGTTCACTTTCAATTGATCTGTACAAACATGATTGAAATAATGAATAAATAATATAACACTCCTGTGATTTAAATGGAAATATTTAAGTTAATATTAATTTTATTATTAATATATAAGAGATTCAAGCCTGATTACATCAATCACAAAGCATGTATCAATAATTGCCTGCCACACTCAAAAGTTTTCGTTATAAGAATTATAATTGTGAAATTTTGATAAGTCTTTTCTTGAATAGTCCATGAAATGATATATTTATAATTTCAACAATCAAAGAATGAAAACGTCCCTGCCAAAATTCATTTATTAAGAAATATGACAATAGAACAATAACCTTAGTAACAGTAACAGTAATCATATCAAAACGTGAACAGTTTTCGTCAATCTCAATTGTCCAATGATAATTTCGTTAACTTAATGCAAAATGGTGCATGCGCTGGGAAATCTGCAAAAGATGAAATATCTGCTATCAAATTATTTTTACATGCTTGTTTAAAGATAATCGACTACTTCTGGCGTCTTTGCACTTATGACCTTTTTGTACCACTTAGATGATAATTTGGTTGTCCTTGGTCGGTTTGGATCTTTGAAATCCACGTGGAATAGCCCAAATTTTTCACTGAAAATTAAAGTAACTATTATTTCTTCTTCACACTGGATTTGTGAATGCATGGAGTGTACGATTGAAGAAATGTTTTCATTCGAAATTTACTCTCAAAAATTTTTCTCAATTCGAAATTTGAAGGCTCACTACAGTGAAAAATTAACCATGCTCCATATAATCAACCTATATTCATCTTATTTGTCTATGAAAATATCGAGAGGAAATAAATAAATAGGGATTAATATCATTAATCCCTATAGATGAGGAATTTATCTTCAAAATTTGAAATATACATGGGCGATACATAATACTTGTTTCATGAATAGGTTTGAACCTTCTCGAAAGACTATGAATATCTTGGTACAAGTCCTTATTTTAATATGCAAAAAATTATATATCATATTCGAACGTATCATTTGAATAGGAGTCACCTCTCAATTAGAGCTCAAAATTGCCTCGAAGTATGGTTGTTGAGAAGTTAATTTCTCATTTCTGGATCATACTTAGTAGTAGGATCATACAATATAGTAGTTAAATAAGTATTGATACGAACATATAGATTCCCCTGAAATCAGGGAGTGAAATCCAAAAATTACATAGATATAAGTTGTATAGTTTCATCAAAATTACTTGCATGGGTTGCACAGATTGTCAAAAACAGTAAACATATGTTTGGAGCTACTAATCTATCATCAAGAATCGGCTCAATATATTGATGCTATTGTATGTATTATATGGCTTTTCAGCTCAAAATATGTGTCGAGAGAGAAATTAGTTTCGAATATTCTGCAATTGAGTAGAATGTGTTCGAATAAGAGATAAACTTAAACGGAAATATTTTGTATAGAATCGATTAATATGTGAGCTTTCAGATATCGTTTAATCGGAATTTCAGGCTTATGAGAAGATGTCACATTTCAATTACAACAATATTCTGGTCGAATATTGTCGAAAATTCCTTAAAATTAAGCATCTGATTCGAATATATCGACTAATTATGCGATATCTCAAAATTCACAATATATTTGACAACAGGATAAGAAGAATTGACGGATGCCAAATCTTCATCTTTTTTATTTCAAGCAATATGAGATGGTTAACATAATAGCAACTCAACTCAAAACTGGTTAACTAGTGATCAAGAATGTAGATTATGACAATCAAAATCCTTCATAATCTATGTTTTTGATAACTCTACATACCTGTATCCTTGCATCCATTCGAAGTTGTCCAGCAGACTCCAAACTGCGTACCCCCTAACTGAAACTTTATCTTCATGAATTGCTTTCAAAACTTCTTCTAGATGTTTCTGAAATCGAAGAGACATCAAAAATTTATGAGATTAATTCACTTGTAAATTAAAAGTTTATCAATATGCCCGTAACAAGACCGTAATTTAAATATTTCACTTTTTTAAAAATAAATTTGAATTCTGTCCTCTGCATCTAAAACCATTTGCTACATTGTTTTCTCATCAGAAAAATTTTCCCTAATTTTTATTTTCATAAGAATAAATTTTCTCATCAAATGGTCTGCACATTCACAGAAGAATTCCTCTGAGTCAATAAATAACTGTTTCGCTTTGAACTTTTTCATCACGTTGACCAGAACGAAACAAATTTCCCGTACAGTTAACAGCCATACGAGTCACCCGTGCATCGCGTGTCTTTGAAGGCCATTATTCAATTTTAATTTTATTGCATATCCCATGAAATTGATGATTTTTCAATAATTTCCATTTTCATAATCAATATATAGGTGCTCCTATTGAACTTATAGATTTGAAAGCACTAACATCATTTAAAACATTGATAAAGTGCTGACTGAAAACCATAACATAATAATAATGATTCTTTCATTGAAATGATCAATTAAATTAAATTAAGTTAATTATAGTATGACGTGTGGTAGTTGTGACAAGACATAAAAAGCGCAAACATCACAACTGCTGAAGTCTAGGATTGAAGCCCATAAATGTGATATCAAGAAAAACCCCATAGTGTTATTGCCTCATCAGAACACCAATTCCATACAAAGCATGTTCCTAATAATGATGGTGTCAGAGTTTCGGAACAACAGCTTAACTACAAAAGTGATTATTTCTTGAGATGACTCATATAGCTCAAACGCCAAATGCTATGAACAGGAGATTGTATATTCAGAGCATCAGTATAATTCACAAAAATCTGCTAGGATTTAATTCTGCGAACAGTCAATGTCATTCAGGTGACATATGTCCTATTCTTCTGCTTTTTTTGCTACATATATATATATATATATATATATATATATATATATATATTTGGTGTTTCATTGGTAAACGTACATAATTGAAGGCTGCATAGAGGTCACAGAGGCGGTTCTACAAATACCCCAGTTTTTAAAATCTTAGTAACCAATATAAAAGTCTTTTATTACTTTCTCTAATTTCTTTCATTACTGCAATACCACTCCGTGTATTTTTTCGATATTCGGTACTTATATGTCTCATACATGAGACCAATTGAGACACTCAGTAATTTTCAAATAATCCAGATCCGAATTTACGAAAATGTAGAAAGTCATTGAAACCTTGAAACAGAACCTAGTATATTGAAATTTTCAGAATCCGCTCGCATATTCAGAAAGATCACAAAGAACTTAATGAAGATGTGTCCCTCAATCATTCACGGATAATATTCACATATTGCATTAAATTCAAGTGAAAATTTCATTTATTTTTATGATTATTGTAATTTATAATAAAAATCAAATGTCAGAAAATATTAGGAAAGCAACTTTTACGATATCAACTGAAAGTATACACAGTCGTCATTTTCCATGCCAATTTAAACAGTGATCTCCCACGTTTTCCGACGTGAATTTTTTAAATTTGAGTTCAAGTACATTTACTCACCTTAAGATAATATATTCTTTCAGTGTCGTTCAGTTGTCCATGATCTGAAAATCCATTCTCGGTGATGAATACGTCTGGATTATCGTAAGAGTTCTTTATCCAATTCAAAATTTTTCGCAGACCCACTGGGTAGCCCTAAATTAGAAAAAAAATAGAACAAGAAATTCCAATTTTTTCTGGTAAACTTGGTTAATATATATATATATATATATATATATATATATATATATATATATATATATATATATATATATATATATATATATATATTTATATCTATATATATATATATATATATATATATATATATATATATATAACGAATGAAAAGTTTTCATTCGTTATATATATATATATATATATATATATATATATATATATATATATATATATATATATATATAAAAGATATAAATATACATATAATAATAATTATTATTATTATTATTATTATTATATGTATATTTATATCTTTATATATATATATATATATATATATATATATATAACGAATGAAAAGTTTTCTTGCGGTTGAAAGTACAAATGACAAAAACACAATTCTCAGTATAGCCCGGAACTCAATTGAAAGCAGCCGTTGACACGTGTTTCGAGCTTATTGGCTCTCCTCAGTACGGCGTAGCCAAGTTCAAGGTGTACGAACATGGAGATGGAATCAACAATAAAAAAACACACCTGTGAAGGAAGTCTCCACTGCTAGGCCTCCACGTGAACTCTCCGGGTTTGGAGATTTGGTCAACATATAGCCAATGTTGCGACTATTTATCGTTTACGGAATCTTCAACCAACAAAGTTAACAACGAAGTTTGTTATATATATATATATATATATATATATATATATATATATATATATATATATATATAAATGTGTTTTCAAGGGAAATTCGACCAATACTACAGAATCACTTTGTATTCCTTACCAAGCTTTCGCAACAATTTATTGCTTCATCAGGGTTGCTACAAGATATGTGAGGTAAATACATTTTAAAAAGTGTTCGAAAGTGTGCGAAAGCTTGGTAAGGAATACAGAGTGATTCAGTGAATGTATTGGTCGTATTCTGCTTAAAAACACATTTACATTAAAGTATAACGACCGTTAACCAATAATTTATATATATATATATATATATATATATATATATATATATATATATATATATATATATATATATATATCACAAATTCACTACAAGTAAGAGAATTCTGTAGTTCTCGTGCCATATTATCGCACTTGTAGATATTCGCTATCACAATACAGTAGAACTTTCTTTAAATAATTTTATTGACAAATTATTCAAAGAATATTCCAGAGCTGGCTATGTGAAACATGAACAATGCGATGTATCCATTGTCCTTCTAGGGATCAATGTTAGAGAACATATGAATTTCGATTATCCTTCAAGGGATAAATGTTAGAGAATCTTGAAATCGATGCCTCCATTAATTGAAAGCGTGAGACAGTCACTGCTTCGTACTACAAGGTAGTCAACAGTCACGCCATTTTCAACGAATGAAAGGCATTAATATCAATTCTCACCTTTCATCGATTGTAAGACAGAAATATAGAGTCGTCTGCATATACTCGTATAATGCATAGATTAATGTACATCTGAAATCTCTGGAATCACTGAAAAGCACATGAATACATCTGCATTGAAAGCTTCACACGTCCTCCTCAATTAAGATACTTCATTTTACAAGTCTAGTTTTTGAGAACAATTTCATTTAATTTGATGAAGTAATGCGCCATCTACTTTGCGGTTGAAGAAACGCTCGTTTCTCGTTTTAGAAAAGTTCTCGTTTAATATTATCGCACTTGTAGATATTGGCTATCTTAGTATACTATAACCTTCTTTCGATAATTTTTTTGGCAACGATTTCAACCTCCAATTATTGATTAGTTGCCTCACTTCGATGAAAGTGGTGCGACTGACGAGTTCCTTGGAGAACGAAACATATATGTCTCGCACTTCCATCAGGTGTGGCATCGATTTCAGTAATTCTCTAACATTTATCCCTTGAAGGATAATGGAGACATCACATCGTACACGTTCACATATCTAGCTCTACTATAACATTCTCTTGATTAATTTCAATTTTTCAAATGAATGTTCTAGTGTTCATTTTCTTAAATATTTCATTCATTGCCATAAGCACAAAAAAATTTCATTTCCTTATATATATATATATATATATATATATATATATATATATATATATATATATATATATATATATATATATATATATATATATATATATATATATATACATTCGATTGTGAAATTTTCATTTCGAATAATCAGAATAAAACTGTCAAGTAGCTGTCTAAACAAATGTTATTAATAAATGCCCAAACATTAACTATCGTTAGTGAACATTTAGGTCTTTCCGAAGAACATAAAACTCGTTGGAAATACCGGATGAATCCGCGCTGTACGGTATGAAAAATATGAGCATATATGTTCTCCTTTATTTTTACCCATATTTTTTTTTGCTTCAAATATTGAAAAAAAACTAAATATAATGATCAGGCAATACGTCATATAAAATATATATATATATATATATATATATATATATATATATATATATATATATATATATATATATATATATATATATATATATATTTCACTAATTTATTGTTAATTTTTTCACTCATTGTGAAAGTTAATTTTCATTATTTAATGTCACCATCAAACGATAATTCGAGAATTTGTTGTTCTCTTCTTCCGAAAAAAGAAATGAAATAATCGAGCACAGAAAGTTGCTTCCAATTGTCTTCAACAAAATGCATGAGCTTGAATATTTGAAATATTCATGATTGTTTCTCTATAAGTCAACAAAGAACCTACATAAATAATGAATAAATAATAATAAAGAATGACCTTTAACCAACTTGAAGCGGATTTCTGCCAGTCTTCCTTCTGGTACTTGTTGATTCCAAGATCGTCTGTAGATGAGTTATTATTTTCAACCAAAAAAGTAGTATAATAATTCAAACCGAGAAAATCGTATGTGCCTTGTACAAACTCGACCTCTTCTTTTGACAGTTCTGGTAATCGAGATCTTAGATAGCCCTGCTTTTTACTATGTTCTAAAACTCTTTTTTTTACAATTTCTGGATAATCTCCATCAGGATGGAAAATAGGGTTGGCGGCAATTCCAAACTGTGAAATATCAAAATCGGGTAATTTCGAAAAAAATCAATATTTAACATTGAATTTCAATATCAGTACATAACATTAAATTCATTGAATTTTTTTCGAATGCGCTTCCAACTAAGCAATGGAAATTGTTCAAACATTCTTTCTATTTCATTGAGTTTCATGGGAATAATATTTCAGAATATTAGATCGAGAAGAGCTTTCGAAGTTACGTATGTCAAGAGACTAATCATAAAATTATACCGAAAAACTGTGAAAAAAATTTCGTTCTGAGAAATGTGGAATCATTCAGAACTGAAATCGAGTAAACATTTATTCCCAGAACCTTTCGAATGAATATGGAAAAACAAATCATACCTATATCAATGTGTAATGCATGTTGAGGGAGCTGAAAAGTCTTCGGTGTTATACTATATTGATCAGACAGAAAACAGAGAAAAAAAAAAATATATATATATATATATATATATATATATATATATATATATTATATTTATTTAGCAGATATAAAGGCCAGAGCCAAATCCCGCACTTGAAATAAGACGTTGACACGTGTTTCGGGCTTTTTGGCTGTCATCAGAAGGGCTTGGTCAAGTTCAAGGTATACAGGCATAGAATGTTTGATCTTAGAATCTCTTCCTTCTTTGTGTAGGAAGAGAAATGGGAGAAAGAAAACAATTACAGAATCCTGCAGAAGAAGTGACCAATCATGGTTTCAGCATAATCTGTTCGGATTGGGAAATTTGATCATTTGCTTTACCCATATATTTTTTAGCGGAATTTGAACAATACGTGAAAGGGTCAACGCGTGAGGATTATACAGCAGAAGTTGCAGATAACGATGTAGCCTGCACTTGAAAGCAATCCGAAAATTTCTTGTTAAAGCCACGATTGGTCACTTTCTCTGCAGGAATTCGGTTTGTTTCTCTTCATCTCCAAGTGCGTATCCTCTGCAAGCTAACAAAGTTCAAAATTTGAACAAGTCTCAACGGCTGCTTTCACTCGTTTCAGTTTTTTTTAAACCAAACATATCGAACAAGCAAAAAACCATACAGAGAAATATATTAAATAAATATATATATATATATATATATATATATATATATATATATATATATATATATATATATATATATATATATAACAGAAAGACCTGAGAATGAACCTCATCAAAAGACAAATACGATAACGAAAGAAATCAGACATGTCTACAGAATGAAACAGTCCAGAATATCAAAGAAACTACTCGATATAATAAATGAAGAGTAGATGTGGCACTGAGTGGCTAAAAGGTGTTCAAAAAGATCTATCACAGATCAATATGAAAAATCTCGAGGATCGCACTTAGTGTCGCTATAAAATCGCACATGTGAAGTTTGAGCAAGAATCAAATTGCCAACCTGGAATATAATGTTAGATGAACGAAAGAAATAGCAATCAGAGAAGGTGAAGCGTTTTTGGAAGGCAAAAAATATGATGCAAAAGTCCTAAGAATTGCGAATTCAAGTTCAAGAGCTCTCCTCGTGGACAACAATTGTTATAATAATAATAATAATATATAAAGCAGTGAAAAAGTTTTTATTGGTTACTATGCTCAACTCACAGTGAACTGCCTAGCTCTTTCTGCTGCTTCAAGATCTTCAGTACTGTTGGTTAAAGGTTCTATCCACGCTTTCTCAAGTGTTATTCCAACCATACCTGAAATCAGATATATTATTGAAATTATGTTGTCTTATTTTTATGAAAGGTTATGAGAAATACTTGTCTAAAATTCAGCAACTGATCAACCCTTTATTCGACTAGTTACTCCTGTTACGGCATTATCAAGACTGATATCATATTACAAAGACATCCCTCAAAACATTTATCCTTCGTCATCATATATAGGCCAGACCGGAAGAGGTTTTGAAACTAGGCTTAAAGAACATCTAAAAACGGGCACTCAGCTTTTCGGGAATATCTAGAATCGACAGGACGTAACATCTCATCCTGTTTCAAACAAATAATTCTTCATTCCTGTGAAAAAGGTATGAAAATTAACGACAAAATAATAAACCTCAAAAATCCCACAACTGCAATCTTCTCAATGACCATATGGACCTAAACCACTCCCCTCTGTTAAATCTTCGATAATTTGGAAATACCCACCTCTACCACCTCCATTCTATGTTCTATAGATATAGATATACTTGATATGTTCTATAGATATAGAACATAGAATGGAGATGATATAGATGCTCTATATCCTACCACCTCCATATTATACCACCCTCAGGAACCGAACTGATATATAAATATTTTTAGGGATGTCTTTGTAATATGTATTCAGTTTTGATAATGCCGTAAAAGGCGAAACTAGTCGAATAAAGAGTTGAATATAAACTCAAATTCAAACACTTGAACTTTTTATTTACACTTTATTCACTACATAGCATAACGCGTTTCGTCGTTACAAACGACTTCTTCAGATGCTTACAGAATAATGTAAGCATCTTTAAATTCTTTTATTCTTTAAACATCTGAAGAAGTCGTTTGCAACGACGGAACGCGTCATGCTATGTAGTGAATAAAGTGTAAATCATAAGTTCAAGTGTTTGAATTTAAGTTTATATTCAATTATAATGGATTTACATCAAGTGAACACTATTAAATAAATAAATAAAAAATTGAATAAAGAGTTGTTCCGTTTGTGATTTTTAGACAGATATTTCTCATTACCTCTTATTTAAATATGAACTATCACAGAGTTGATTATTCATTGAATTTATCTTATTTTTATGGTGCGGATCTCATTTTCATGTTGTTCAAGTATTAGTAAAGATGTAGATTGGACTTGATTGAATTGAAACTAATATGACAGTGTCTTCCAAACCTTCATTGTGTAATCGTTACATTATTCCACCATTCGTTTCATTAACTCATTTTTCAAGCTTATATGAAAATATTCATTCTTTCTTTATCATGTTTCGTCTATTGCAATCAATGATGTGGAAATCGATGGACATGATTATAACAATGAATATGATGCATCTCACAAATGAATCAATGTTGTATTTCAATAATAGATAAAGCTCAAAGAGAATCTATCATTTAATTATTATTATGCACTGCATCGTTATGAGAAATTTAATCGAAACTGGGTGAAATTACATTTGATTGACATTGGTGATTATTGATTTACTAGTTCGAGATTATTTGTCCAAATAATTCTGATCACCATAAAACACAGTTCAAATGCATACTTCGAATTGATCTAACAATTGAATGAAATGAAAAGAATAATATTGATATTACTTCGTAAAACAATTTTGAAACCATTTCACGTAGTTGCTATTGATATCCTAGCACCTGTGTCACTTTGAAACTGGAACTTAAATAATTTATCTTTCAAATACACATAATTATATTAGAAAAGAATCAATTTTTCAGCTCAAGAATATGTATATAACATTTTGGAGTTATTGCTGGAAATCGAAATTATTGAAACAATAATGCCTATAAATTTTCTATATATTTTCCTAACTTTACAATCTTCAGCATTTGCAGTAGACATTAACGTGTCGCTTAGGGTCACCCAATAATGAAGATTACAAACTTCACTATCATTCCGAATTATCAAAAGTTTGATTTCGTTAACCTCAGCATTAATTTCTTGATTTCTATGGGTATGGATACTACACGGCAGTTCGTTATTACAATTATACAGTCTTCCCTTTTTCTTATAGATTCATATTTTGAATTATCAATGAGTTTCACTACCACTGTGGCTTTATCAAATGGTAGGTACGACATTCACAATGCTATACAGTTCGTACACATTGTTTTGCCAAGCTAAATTGCTAGTAAAACGCGTTAAAAATTTACAATAAGTCGAATTTAGCCGATTGTCCTTCATTATACATGTGAAACTTCGGTCCATATTATGTCAATAACGGCACAAGTTGACCCTGTTATTCATTGATGAATATTGAGAACCAAAATTTTTCAGATCATTTCAAACATACATTTTTGTATTGTCTTCCACATGACTTAATTTCATTTCGTTTAGTTCAATTGTTTTTCCTGAACTTCCATTCAGGAATTTCAGCTAAACATTTTTTTCATTCACTCACATAATATTTTTGTGTTGAACTGAATTCAAAAACATCAAACGAAAAAAGCTTCTTCATTAATTAGTATGAACTAAGCACATTTTCCACAGCAGCGAAAATTATGTACACTTCAATAATTGCATTTTTTGGTTGACAGTTGATGAAGGAAACTGAAATTCTAGTTTCATTTATCATTGCAATTTCCTGGATAGTGTTTTCGAAAATTCTAGGTGTTTACATTGTTGATACATAATTCTATTGGCTGATTAAAAGATGAGTGAAAGGGTAGAATTTCAACGACAGTTCAATAAAATTTTACCATTATCTCAACATAGAGAAAATTGAACAACCTTCATATAAACGAATTGGCAGCACTGAGTGCTCTATTTTTGCAGTTGGTTAATATCACTATTCATTATTTCATCGTCTGAAAAAAAACTTCAAATCGAAGGTAATTAAATAACTTTATTCGCTTCTCACAACGGTGCAATCAAATATTGTTAAGAGAAATATGCAAAAGCATCTTTGGCTTTCGATATACCCTGCGTCAATTAAGAGGGCGATACATGAATATTCAGCAGAAATTTTTTCGTAAATTTTTGAGTACCAAGATTTGTAGCAGATTATGGAAAAATAATGAGAAAACCATGCATAAATAAATGAAACTTGAAGTCATCATTGGTCAACAATGACGAAACGACTATCTTCAGAGAAAATAGCGGTTTTATTAACGTTTTTTATCTTAAATTAAGAGAATAGAATATAAATACTTGAGTTGATGAACAAAACAATTCCATTTCAAATAACAGAAGCGTCACTAGCTTCTCCGAACATTCTGTCAAATGGAATTATTTTCAAGATTCCAAATGAAACTGTATTGCTACAACCAGATCAAGAAAAAGAAGCATTTTCTTCTTCTAGAATTTACTTTCGATTGATTTCTAGAAGAGCTTTCAATTATGTATTATATTATATTTTATTCCATAAACTATGTCACACGTTGAGCGCAAGGGAAGGGGTCGGCGAAGAGAGACATTATGTGACAAGGATGGGCAAAGGTTCCTAAATTTTGAGATGTTACAAAGAGTCACTCCTGGGGAAATTATTTGTTTTGAAGATGACTGATGCTCTATAGTTGGCTGAAATAGATGTTGAAACAAACGAGTGTTTCTGACATTAACAACCCAAGACGAGAACGAAGTGGTTGTTATGACAATTATAAATAATTCAAAGGAATGGTTTTGAAGTCCATGATTAAGTTCTCTTCAATTTATAGCATTCGTTGTGATAAATAATATAAATATTACTCATTTTTTGTTCTGTTTATTGCTCAAAACGTTTTGTTTTGTTATTGCTCAAAACGGTCGACTTGATGATAATTCAATTAAAAAATAATTCAAATGTAAATGAACCCTATACCTGAACTACTGTTTCAATAATTTCTAGATATAAAATTACCAAATATGTAATGTCACACTAGGGGGGTCACACAAATGTCACTAGCTGTGACAAGGACGAAAAAGGGGTTTAAAAATCATGACATTCTTTTGAAGTAATTATGGGTGACCTCTAATTATGTAGAACAATGTCGAATCAATCTTATTCACAGCAGAAAGAGACTCAAAACATTATCCTGTGACTAGTATTGATCACGAGTCAACAACTAGAAAGATATCCACAATTCACATCTGTTAAAAAGGTAATTCTTTTAAAAACGATTCATGAATATTCAGAATCCTTTTTTTACTTCTAATTAAATCAACTCACCTCGCTGTCTTTGCCTGAACACCTGATCATAGAGATGGTAAACCTTAGCATGAGCCAGCAGTAGGACATTTTGGCAAAGGTAGTGTGCTATATCTGGTTGATTAAGAAATGGAGGATCGGTATTATCCCCATAGCCATGACACCATGAATTGAAGGTTATCCAATATTTTACCCTATCTCCGAAATATGTGAACAAAATTCTTGCGTAATCCTCAAAGTAATAGGCGAGGTAAGGATTGGCCCATCCACCTAATTCTTGTAACCTATTTAATAATATTTGCATAAGTGTTGCTATATTCACTGTGGACTTTTTTGTTGATAATGCATGTCTTAGTTTGAACCAGAGAGTTTCATGACTTATTATCTCAAAAATTTCAAATAATTCAGATGATTCTATTTTTGAATATAAACTTAAATTCAAACACTTGAACTTATGATATACACATTATTGACTACATAGCATAATGCTATGTAGTCAATAAAGTGTAAATCATAAGTTCAAGTGTTTGAATTTAAGTTTGTATTCAATTTTAATGGATTTACATCAAGTAAACGCCAACTATTAAAGAAGATTCTATTTTTAGCAATATTATAATTCTTGTCTTGTTAATTCTTCAATTCAAATCATTGGCATAAAAAAGTCCATTTCATGAAATGAGCAAGTGATATGTCTGCTCATAATGGCAAACTGCTCGCTTAAGCTATTGAAAATGGGGAAATACCCCCGAACAATTGTAAATAATTGAACATTTCATCGAATGGCACGTAATAAGGAAATTGTCCACAGACGCAAAATAATAAGTAACCCAAGTAATGTCAGAAGAAAGATATATAAATTTTTTTTGTTTTTTTCACACACAATATCAAAAATACTGGGTTGAAGAAGCTTGCTAGACCTTATAACTTCCGACATTCATAATTGTTGAAATTTCCATGCGATGTGATATTCAAAAAACGTTTTCGTTCTTATTTGATTTTATTTGAAGCAATCAATGTATTTCTCTGAAATCACGCCAAGTATTTTTTATTCCATATATTAAACAATGTTTCACAAATACATCAGCGAGCATTCAATCAACTTAATTGTTCAGTTCTTCTTTAGTTCAAGTTTAGGAGCAGGTATTTTAATTTTTTTTTATTTATTTTTTATTATTTTCGTTATTTGATATTTTGTGTGATTTCATGAAACAGGTCGATTTTAAAGAAGGAATCAGTTTTCAATTGGAATGTCGAAATATTTCAAATAAAACTATCAAGAAATTCTCCACAAAAATAACAATGAAAACACAAGATATCACTTTCGATAATGAATATTAAGTGGGTTTCGAAAAACATCGAACTTATTGAAAATACCATAAAGCACTATTTTATCCTATTATAGGCTTGATATTTGAGAGATCCTGATATTAAGGAAACCAATATAAATCACATCAGCACCAAAACAAAATCATCTACAATTCAAAACTTTCCTTGAAGAATTAAAAGAAGAAGAACTTCCAAACAACATCCATTCCTTCTGCTTTGTTGGATGGTTAGCTACAACGTATTAAATTGGCTTGTAGATTCCTCTGATTCGACAGTTTAAATCATTCGGAGACCGATAGAATCGTAAAAAAATTAACGAACGACATTCAGCATTGTTTATACTCACGATTGTGGCAGGTCTCTATGATACATCGTTATCATTGGCTCGATTCCATTTCTGAGGAGAGAATTTATCAGGTCGTTGTAGTAGTTGATTCCCTGCATATTAATCTTATTGCTATGTCCATTTGGAAGTATTCTGCTCCAAGAAATAGAGAAACGATAGAATTTCACGCCCAAAAACTTGAGCAACTCAATATCGTTGCGATATTTATGGAACGAGTCACAGGCAATGTCTGCATTAGATCTGTCTGTTATGATGTAGGAATTTTTCTTGATATTATAATCCCACCAATTTTCTCCCTTACCTGAAATTTAAGATGTATTTCAAACCTATTGTCTCCATGCATGAAGTAGATTTTGAATTCAATGAATTGATATCATCGTATATAATTTTTGGATTTTTCAGTTTTTCCTGGAGAAATATATTGATATATTGAGAAGCATCTATTGAAACATTTGGGAATTGAATATGCCCGTATATATATATATATATATATATATATATATATATATATATATATATATATATTGTTTGTTTTGGTTTTTGTTTTTCAATTAACATCCAAGTTCGAACATCTAAAACTTGAACTGCGCCGTTCTGACGAGAGCCAATTAGTTCGAAACATATGTAAACAATTGTCACAAAAATTGCATATAACTTGAAAATAAGCCTTTATAAGTTATCCTAATTGTCGGTACGAAAAATCCAAAAGGTATGAATATCGTCTCAATGGCAGATATTGATTCAGCCTTCAAAGCAGAGTCGAAAAGAACTCTAACAGAGACATCCACTTAAGCCACAAGGAAGAGATTCTACGTGAGATTCCTCACGTAGAATTTTGTGTGTTGTTTTGGTTTGTGTTGCTCAATTAACATTCAAGTTCGAACACCTAAAACTTGAATTGCGCCGTTCTGACGAGAGCCAATTAGCTCGAAAGAACATATGTAAACGGCTTTCATAAAAATTGCAGGTTGATACCGTAAGTATATAGGTATATATATATATATATATATATATATATATATATATATATATATATATATATATATATATATATATTATATTAATTAGAAATATATAATAAAATAATGAATAACATAATAAATATAATTTATTATATTAGAAAAATATAATAAATTATATTTTTAATATTTTTAACAATAACAGACTATTTTCAATGCAAACAAATATAGGGTGATTTTTTAAGCGTAGTTTTTTTAATCGATTAAAACACTCAATTCGCATCATTCAAAATTTTTATTAAAATTGATAACTTGGCCTTTGCCGTTTACATTTTAAAGATTACTTCATGTGAATGTTGTATGCGGCTCCGTATCAAATGGTCCATTCGGAAGGTCCAATTTGACACATTCCTAATTGCTGAGAACGGCGAAGAATTGACATTTCACGATCCTCATTAACTCTGTACGCTACGACTGCAATATTCTCTTCAGTGCGCACTGTACGCGTGCGAGCCAATGGTTTAATGTCCAACAAAGTAAACTTGGTGCGAAATTTGGTGATAACAGCACGAAATGTTGATTTACCAGGTCGATTATGACGACCATAGAATGGTCGTAACAAACGATACACATTTTTCACAGAGCACCAATTTGGATAGTAAATTTCACCAACTTGCAAATGTTGCTCGTTTGTAACTCTTCCTATGATGAAATGGCATAGTATACTGAAAACGTTTCACTCTCACGGATGACGCTTGGACTAGTTGGCCATTACCAACCAGTGCCGCCAACATAAAAAACATAACTCTTAAAAAAACTCACCCGTTATAATAATAAATATAATATAATGGAAATAAAGCTTTCAACATTGAAAATTGCCATAGTAAAAACTGACATTCTTACCGAAATGTCGAAATATTTCAAATAAAACTCTCAGGTCTCATGTCTTCACAAATGTTGTCAATGAGAATGAACTCATCACTTTCGAGAGTGAATATTTGCTAGTATTGAATGATTTGTGAATCTTGAAACTAGCTTTACTTTTGCCCGCTGGGGCGTGATCTGCAGTGATTAGACATGGGGCTATTCTTACACATTTCGGACAGTTCTCTATTGTGTTCGAATGAAATGTCTGCAAAGCCTCACACTCGCGCTGCTGTTGTCATGAGTAGGTATCTTGAACGCTAGGGAGAGTTTATACGTATTTTCTTCGAAAGAGGTAGCTCACGTGAATTTTTCACTAAGAAAAATTCCGTTTAATTTGGTATGGGCGTTTTGAAAGTCATCGAGTCTTGATTGATAGATTAAATATGGACTGATGATTCATAATAATTATGAAACAATTGTATCCTATTATCATTCAACAAGGTAGATGAATTTTTCGAAACGCTCTTAATATTCACTCTCGAAAGTGATGGGTCCGTTCTCGTTGACAGCATTTGTGTAGACAGCTCCTTGAGATTTTTTTTTGAAATATTTCGATTAAGTATCTCAGTATTTACTAGCATTGAATAATTTGTGAATCTTGTATATATGTATATATAATAAACTCAAATTGAGAAAGTGATGAATCCACAGATCGTTTCGTTTTTGTTCGTTTTGAATTCCTCAACATATTCTTCTATGAATTTTCTTATTTTTAAATTCGATTCATTGTTAATTCAATGAATAATATCCGGAATGAATTCCCGAGTTACAAATCAATAGCGTTTGAAGGAGAATGTAAGGAACAAAATTAATTTTTTTTTCGTTCTTTATTAGGAAAGAAATTCAGTTTTTTCCAGTTTTTTTGTGTGTGTGGGTTCGAAATTTGTTATATTGAGCATGTGGGTGTATTCTACACTCAAACACTTCACATGTGTTCAATGGAATCATTCTATTTTCTTCAATCGTCTCTGAAACGATTTATTTTTCATGCAGAAATTGGAAACAGTTTTTATTTTTTTTACTTTGGTTAGATTAAACAGCTCCTGCTGTATCCCACCTCTTAGTAACATGTAGCTAGTAAAGTTGTATCTTAATGCAATATGAACGAAGTATATTCAACAATATTAGCAACAACACCACGTATATATAAATTTTGTAATATATTACCAATACAGTTCTCTTATTGGTAATATAATGAAAAATGATCATTGCAATTTAATATATTCAGAATGGTAAAATTGACAATCACCGCAAATTTTATACTTATAGACATCTCTTCCATTGCACACTACATGCTACTTTTTCCTTTGGTTCAGAATATAATTAATGGATTGAAATATATCATTGTTCCATTATTCTCCAACTAATTGAATGAAATGCGTTGCAAATGAATTATGCATATAAATTGGGCGCACAATGGAAATATGGCCATATATTTCTATTGACTAGTTTCAATATTCAAGGGAGCCGATATTTTCCCAAACCAATTCAGCAATAGATATATTATGAAGAAGTGAAGTTCATCGAGAATGTATTCTACTTACCATAAATATCAGCATTTCCACCCTCTATTTGGTAAGCCGATGTAGAAACTCCAAACAAAAAATTGTTGGGGAATTTGAGTGTAGAGTTTTTTTCACCTCCGCTAAAATTATTTTATGTAATAAATACAATACAGTCAATACGTTTCAGAGATGGTTATATATTTCGAATACTTCGATTAATATTCAATATTCATCAACGAACGTCTTGTAAATCTATATTCATTAATAATTACATACTCACCTTACCGTGTTTATATATTTATAGATGTTTGTTTTATGTTAACGAAAATGAAGATAGATTCATTAAATTGAATGGTAATCATAAGTATTCATTAAGGAACAGTGACTTTCTACTTATTCCTATGCATAAAACAGCTAAATTTGAGCACTCTCTCTATTATCAGAGTTTCAAAATTTTCAACTATTTACCATCGAAGTTGAAAGTACTGAAAGCTCATTTGTTTAAGAGGAGAGTTAAATCTCTGCTCTTAACAAAGGCATACTATATTGTGGCATAGTACTTCGATGATTCGAATGTAAGCAATAATGTATGAATCAATTTTTTGTATCAAATGTTTGTATATTTTTTTTACTCGTGGGCTGAATGGAAGATCAGACTCAAAACTGAATTCAGTCCTTTTGAGAGTAGGTATTCTTCTTAGTTGTAATTATTTGTATCAATTGAAATGAATGCAATTTTACAATGCAAAGAATATTTGTCAATGAATTTATTCTATTATTATTAATTATTATGAATATATTGTGTTCATCAATTCATTCTTTTTCAATCCAGAAATTATTTAAATTACGGAATGACTAAGTAAATCATATAGTTTTCTGAGAATTTTTCTGGAAAAGAGTGAGTGAGTACAAAATAAATATACTGAATAGCCTCATTTAGACGTGACTAAAGTTATGAAAAATTTCGACATTTCAGAATGAGTAGTTACAAGACTGATGAATTCATGATTACTGACTCGCCCATAACACGATAAATCAGTCCTGCTGGTTTCCTCAGACCTGCTCTCTTGTCATGGCAGAATTTTACCATAAACATTGACGACACAAACCCAAAAACTTAATCAACTCGCCACATGTCGTGATTGTTTCAATATCAGATATATCTTTACATACAAAAGAACATCATTGTGATGTTGACCAAGCACACTAAACACTATTCGAAATTAAGCATGACAGTAATTTACAGCCTAAAATAACACAGAATCTCAATTAAAGTCCAGAAGTTGATCTTCGATATTTTTTCCTGATATGACACAAACACTTTGAAACACGCGCAATAATCACACACTACCCATTCTAGCAACTTATCATATAGGCCCTCATTATATAAATTGGCAAACAGAAACACTTCATATAAATAAATCCTGATACAGTAAAGCAGACATTCCATCCAATTGTAAGACAAAAAATTACAGAAAAATAATTGTGTACGATCAGTCCGCATATGAATGTCAGGTGGTCTGGACTACGTTATTAAATAGCACTAGTCACTGAGCAACTAAACGAACCATATAACCAAAAGCAATTATCATAAAAAATCAGCTTATACACAAATCTTCACAAACCCTCGTTCTGTATTATAGAACCTCGTAGAGGAACCTGTATCAAGAACCAGTAGAGGAAAATAAAATTGCTAGAATTGACGAACAAGGTGAGTAATAACTGGTTAACAATAGAAGTGGTAAAAAATAATGATAAATTACGGAAAAATTCAAAAAATCAATGAACTGCAGAAAAATAATAAAAGATTTCATAGGTAGGAGGTCCGAATAGCAACAACTTACGGTCTCCATTGCCTAGTGGTATAAGTGAACTTTCCTTAGTGAAAATTGCTCACTAGGGAGATCTGGGTAGAAATCCTGGGTAAGATAAGTACGTTTGTGCATGTAAATGAACTTAAGTGGTTATAATAATGAGAATATAACGGGTAATGTACATAGATAACAAGACTAAACGAAACTAGAAAACAACGAAAATAATATGAAATACGTAGATATAAAGACATAACATTTCGAATATTGGAATTCTGAATAATCATACCTGCAATGGTTCTTTTCATGAAAAAATACTACTGAAAATGAGATATAAAAAAGTCCCGAGAAAATTTCAATTTCGGGGATGAGCGTTCAAATTTTTTAGGTGGTAGACAGAAGAACTGGCTAATTTCTGTTATTGTAACGATGATCTTGTTCAGAATATAAAAGAAAATTATACCTATACTGGTATACAAACTGATTTAACCGTCAATCAAAATAACAGGGACGAAAATACTGCTTTCCTTTATTGATGTGACAATTCTAAATGCAGAGAACTGTATTAAGAATGGCCCAGACACGTCTCAAAAACACAACACTCAGACAAGTATCTAGTAAAAAGATTTTCATAAATATAAACGTCAAAACAGACTCTATGAACTTATATGCAAAAACCTAGAAATAACGGTATTGCTGTTACAGTTGAAAAACTAGGCCCCTTGCTCGCCAAACAACTTGAATAGATTCATTCAAATGTTGAGAAAATATCAATAATAATTATAGACATTGAATTTTTTTAGATATATGATTAATTGTCACCTTGAGGACCTCCGCCACGGGTCCGATAACTTGAGAAAGCATTATGCAGAAGTTACAGTTGCAGAAGTTCATTCCTTCGATGTTTGATATCTAAGAAAGGCAAGAATTTCTCTATGAGGGATTGCTGAACCGTGAGTCTCGAAATAATAACACAGAAAAGTTATGAAAGAGCGAAAATGAGATTGGAAGGCGGTGAAAATAAAATTCGTGTAGAACAGAAGTCTAGAAGGATATCAGTAGTCATGCCCATTCAAAAGTATTTCACAAAGATAGCCTTGAAATTGATTAGAAATCCATATTATAAATATTTTATATTTCTCCTTGTCAACTCATGATGAATATCACAGAATTACCATAACATGGTGCTTTCCTACGAAGTGGTTTAAGAAATTCGTGAATTTTTAATGTATAAATCTTCATAACTTAATCCATATTTCAGAAAGAAATAGTCGAATGGATTGAACATAAAAATAATTAAAAATATAAGGAAATGAAATGATAAAATTATAAATACAATCAATATGTTGTATTTCATAATGAAAATTGAGCTACTCACACAATATGATAAATTGAAGAAATCAACAAAAATAAAATCAAGTTATACTTTATCATCATCACAGCTGGAATGAAGATGTTCAAATGTCTCCGATTTAAATGAATTCGTTAAGATACTTCTAAAGTTACTCATACCTGGGCGTTTAACTGTAAGTTCAACTTTCGCACAAACACGCTCTTCTGCAAGAATGAGTAGCATTCATTAGAATGCATTGAAATGAAATGAGAAATTCTTTGAATTTCAATTGAAAGGTGTTTTTCAATTAGACCAGGGCATACATGATTCAATTATGTTCACATGATCGTTTTTGATAATCGGATTACATTTCTGGATATTCATTAGATTAACTACACAAGTTATTTCTGATATTCCTTCACTCTCAAATTATCCATATTTATTAAAATGGAATTAATGATTGAAAAATTATTTCCATTTGTTGGAGGTAACTTCTGTCACATCCTATTTTTTCTCTGAAGTTTTGTGAATTCATTCAGTTCGTTTCCCTCAATGAATATTTCGTCTATGGATCAAAGTTCAATATTGAATTATCGAGGTACAATGTGTAGTAATTCATTTATTTATTTATTTGTTCATTTATTTATTCATTTATCTACAAATACACTACTCAACAGCTTGGGCCAATTACTGAGTGGGAAACAGGAAAACTGATCACAAGATACAGAAAAACTGATATCTGAAAAACTTATAACTAAAAAACAGTCAGGCGAGAGCTCGTCTGATATCACCAGGCACGCATGCAAATAAGAGAGAGAGCCATTCAAAATTTCTTATTACAAAACCTTATGTTCTGTATCAACTTGAAACAATATCATTAATGTGAGTAGCAAAGTTAATTTTGTGTCGAAAGTTACTCCCAAATCTCTGAATTCGGTACATATACTGATTTTATTACTATTCACATTGTAATCGAAATGAACTTCACTTTTTTTACGAGAAAGACATTATGTTGCACTCAGAAATATTTAGTGACAATCGTCCACATATAGGAGAAAATTACAGTTCAACTTGGAGGAAATGTCGTTCACAAAAATATTGGAAAGCAGTGGACCTACAGCAGAACCCTGTGGAACCCCCGACTCGGCAATAAATTTCTGTGACTTGAAACCGTTGTACTGAACAAATAATTGTCTTGACGTTAAGTAGGTTAAAAAAAAATTTATCTGAGAGTCCAAAGCGACTGAGTTTCTGGGAAAGAATTTCATGATCTAACCTATGAAATACTTTAGAAAAATCTGTATAGATCATGTCTAATTGTGACAAATGACCAAAATTATTTGCAATATATTGTGTTATGCACGTAAGGTTTAGTAGCTGTTGACCTATCGGACGTGAAGCCTTGTAGGACATTCGTTAATGGGTCATCACGTGTGAATACAAAGTATTATGAAGAACAATTTCAGAAACTTTACTAAGATTGTCAATGATGTAGTCATTCTTATCGTTTGTTACCTTTTCAATTTCCAAAAATCATATTCACATGAAGTCTTCTGAATCTATTCTCGAATCTATTCACAAAAAAGAGAAGAGAAAATATGAAACGTGCTCGCAACACAGAAAAGTCTCAAATTGGATTCAAAGACTTCCAGTGTATTCCTAACTTTAAGTTCAAATGCCAGAACTAGATAAGAATGATTAACAAATATTTCATTCTACGTGAATCGAATTTATTTATTACTTGTTTCAAGATTATTTTCGTTTATATCAAACTAGCTTGTTCGACAGATATTCTGTCGAAATTTCAATACTGCATTTTCAACATAAAATGTTCTCTTCCTACCAAATTTTGAAAATGAAATATTCAATCCAATGAACGAAGTGATTTAGATTGAACCCATGCCACATTGTGGAAGTACAATGCAGATTGTTTCGTTCTCCTTGAGGAACTCATTTGTTGTGCCACTTTAATAACAAAGTACGGCAACTGTTTGAATACGAAATAAACATGACAACAAAAATCAAATTTAGAATTTTCTCATAATTCAATACAAATACGCATGACGACGTTTCGAAGTACTACTTCTTTATCAAATACTGGATTAATACTATTAGTCAGTATTAATCCAGAATTTGATAAAGAAGTAATACTTCGAAACGTCGTCATGCGTATTTGTATTGAATTATGAGACAATTCTAAATATTGTTCCATTATGGATATTAATTTCCTCCAAGTATCAGCCTCATCAATTATCAAAATCAAATTGTTAAGTACCACATACATCATAATAATATATTGGAATCAGTAAACATTACATTGTAATGTTTACTGAACATTATTACAGTAAACTGTATTATTGGCTGTTATTACAGGCAAATTATGATTACTACTATCGCAAAAACGGTTCACCATACTTACGAACGAACTTTAAAAAATAAAGTGAAATATAACGAGGTTGGAACATTTGATGACATAGAACCATCTGAAATAGAGAAGAAGACATTATCTTAGTAGGAAGAACCAACTTGAAGAGTCGCTACAGGTTCTGATTATTCGCATATGAACACAAAATATATCATGATTCTTAGATTTATGCGTCTAATAAAATGAAAGTTCATTGATAAGAGCACATATCTTATGATATAAATAAAAATTTGTGCACTTAGAGTTAAGATAAAGTAACAGTATATACTTTCACAGTAACATTTTGAAAAATTTCTAACCTTCAGCATTTTTATTTCATTCAGACACAAGTTTCTCCATATGTTTTTCAACAAAAAGTGGTAACAAGAAGACCAAGAGATAGACAGTGCAGTGAATGCTTGTAGTGTTTGAAGTGTAAGTCTACATCTGTACGTTAACTGAATTTTTGTTTAGTTGTATAATATTATTACAATTACATTGTACAATTGTACAACTACATATTGTAATTATTATATTATAGTTCGATAACAAGCCAATTCATATATATGTATATATATATATATATATATATATATATATATATATATATATATATATATATATATATATATATATATATATATATTTTGAAAGTTTTTAGCATTAACAGGCTTTTTAATATGAAAAAGTTTATTTCTGTTGACGTTTCGTTGTTATATTACAACTTTGTCAAAACTAATTTCAACAGAAATAAACTTTTTCATATTAAAAAAGCCTGTTAATGCTAAAAACTTTCAAAATAAATACCTCAAACAGGCAATAAATCAATTTCAAGAAATATATATATATATATATATATATATATATATATATATATATATATATAAGAAAATGAACACTAGAACATTCATTTGAAAAATTGAAATTAATCAAGAGAAATTATGTCTCATTTATCCCCTGAAGGATAATGGAGACATCACATCGTACACGTTCACATATCTAACTCTACTATAACATTCTCTTGATTAATTTCAATTTTTCAAATGAATGTTCTAGTGTTCATTTTCTTAAATATTTCATTCAGTGCCATAAGCACAAAAAAAATTTCATTTGCTTATATATATATATATATATATATATATATATATATATATATATATATATATATATATATATATAAATATCTATATATATATATATATATATATATATATATATATATATATATATATATAAATATCAATTAAAAACAAGGTTTGTCAGGCAGAAAGTGAGGTTAAGAGTTTACGGTATTTACCTGAGATTTACGTTGTTTGTTTATTTGTAACAGCCGTTTACATATGTTTCAAGCTTGTTGGCTCTCATCAGAACGGCGTAGTTCAAGTTATTATTAGATGTTACACACTTGAAAGTTGATTAAAAAGGAAAAACACAGAACAAAACAACACAAAATTCCACGTGAGGAATCTACATCATTTTTGGTTAAATCGAATATCTTGACCAAGCTTGTTAAAGCTATATTTTCAGACTGAATCGATGTCTACCTGCGATGAGATATTTATACCTTCTAGAATTTTGTACCGACAATATTATGAATTAAAAACAAGGTTTGTCAGGCAGAAAGTGAGGTTAAGAGTTTACGGTATTTACCTGAGATTTACGTTGTTTGTTTATTTGTAACAGCCGTTTACATATGTTTCAAGCTTGTTGGCTCTCATCAGAACGGCGTAGTTCAAGTTATTATTAGATGTTACACACTTGAAAGTTGATTAAAAAGGAAAAATACAGAACAAAACAACACAAAATTCCACGTGAGGAATCTACATCATTTTTGGTTAAATCGAATATCTTGACCAAGCTTGTTAAAGCTATATTTTCAGACTGAATCGATGTCTACCTGCGATGAGATATTTATACCTTCTAGAATTTTGTACCGACAATATTATGAATTAAAAACAAGGTTTGTCAGGCAGAAAGTGAGGTTAAGAGTTTACGGTATTTACCTGAGATTTACGTTGTTTGTTTATTTGTAACAGCCGTTTACATATGTTTCAAGCTTGTTGGCTCTCATCAGAACGGCGTAGTTCAAGTTATTATTAGATGTTACACACTTGAAAGTTGATTCCTCACGTGGAATTTTGTGTTGTTTTGTTCTGTGTTTTTCCTTTTTAATCAACTTTCAAGTGTGTAACATCTAATAATAACTTGAACTACGCCGTTCTGATGAGAGCCAACAAGCTTGAAACATATGTAAACGGCTGTTACAAATAAACAAACAACGTAAATCTCAGGTAAATACCGTAAACTCTTAACCTCACTTTCTGCCTGACAAACCTTGTTTTTAATTCATAATATTGTCGGTACAAAATTCTAGAAGGTATAAATATCTCATCGCAGGTAGACATCGATTCAGTCTGAAAATATAGCTTTAACAAGCTTGGTCAAGATATTCGATTTAACCAAAAATGATGTAGATTCCTCACGTGGAATTTTGTGTTGTTTTGTTCTGTGTTTTTCCTTTTTAATCAACTTTCAAGTGTGTAACATCTAATAATAACTTGAACTACGCCGTTCTGATGAGAGCCAACAAGCTTGAAACATATGTAAACGGCTGTTACAAATAAACAAACAACGTAAATCTCAGGTAAATACCGTAAACTCTTAACCTCACTTTCTGCCTGACAAACCTTGTTTTTAATTCATAATATTGTCGGTACAAAATTCTAGAAGGTATAAATATCTCATCGCAGGTAGACATCGATTCAGTCTGAAAATATAGCTTTAACAAGCTTGGTCAAGATATTCGATTTAACCAAAAATGATGTAGATTCCTCACGTGGAATTTTGTGTTGTTTTGTTCTGTGTTTTTCCTTTTTAATCAACTTTCAAGTGTGTAACATCTAATAATAACTTGAACTACGCCGTTCTGATGAGAGCCAACAAGCTTGAAACATATGTAAACGGCTGTTACAAATAAACAAACAACGTAAATCTCAGGTAAATACCGTAAACTCTTATATAAATATCTATATATATAAATATATATATATATATATATATATATATATATATATATATATATATATATATATATATATATATATATATATATATATATATATATATATATATATATATATATATATATATATATATATATATATATATATATATATATATATATATATATATATATATATTTCAAGATTCACTAATCATTCATACTAGTAAATACTGAGACTCTTAATCGAAATATTTCAAATTAAACTCTCAGGGAGCTGCCTACACAAATGTTGTGAAACCTGTGGGCGTTTTGAAATTCATCCATTCACGATTGATTGATTAAATACGGACTGATGATTTATAATAATGATGAAACAATTGTATCCTATTAGCATTCAACAAGATCGATGAGTTTTTCGATGAGCACTTAATATTCACTCTCGAAAGTGATAGGTTCGTTCTCGTTGATAACATTTGTGTAGACAGCTCCCTGAGAGTTTTGTTTGAAATATTTCGATATTTTGACTAATAATCTCAGTATTTACTGGTATGAATGATTCGTTAATCTTGAAATTAGCTATTCTTTTGCCCGCCAGGGAGTGATCTGGAGCGATTAGGCATAGGACCATTCTTACACATTGCAGACAGATTTCTGTTGTGTTCGAATGAAAAGTCCACGAAGTCTCTACGTACTCGCACTAATTTTGTCATATGTAGGAACCTAGAATGCTGAGGAGAGTTTTTACGTATTTTCTCCGATAGAGGGAGCTCAAGTGAATGCTCACAAAGTCTTGTTCTCGTCATTCGGATACAGAACCTGTGGGCGTTTTGAAAGTCATCGATTCTTGATTGATTGATAAAATACGGACTGATGATGCATAATGATGATGAAACAACTGTATCCTATTATCATTCAACCATATCGATAATTTTTTCGAAGAGCACTTAATGTTCACTCTCGAAAGTGAGAGGTTCGTTCTCCTTGACAACATTTGTGCAGACAGCTCTCTGAAAGTTTCATTTGAAATATTTCGATTAAGACTCTCAGTATTTCTGAATATATATATATATATATATATATATATATATATATATATATATATTCTTTCTTTCGATACCTTTTTTATCGAATAGCAATAACTGGCTATGTGCAATTTGTACAATGTTATACCTTCATTATCCTTCAAGAGTTAATTGTTTAAGAATATTGATTCTCAAGACAGTAACTGTTTCGTACTACAAGGTTATCAAAATTTGCGCCATTGTGCAACAAACGAAAGCATCGATTTCAATTCTCTAAAATCCTCTCATGAATTAGAAGACTAAAAACAATGATGTATGCATATATATATATATATATATATATATATATATATATATATATATATATATATACATATAAATTAAAAACAAGGTTTTTTAGGCTGAAAATGAAGTTAAGAGTTTACGGTATTTACCTGAGATTTACGTTGTTTGTTTATTTGTAACAGCCGTTTACATATGTTTCAAGCTAATTGGCTCTCCTCAGAACATCTAATAACTTGAACTACGCCGTTCTGATGAGAGCCAATTAGCTTGAAACATATGTAAACGGCTGTTACAAATAAACAAACAACGTAAATCTCAGGTAAATACCGTAAACTCTTAACTATATATATATATATATATATATATATATATATATATATATATATATATATATATATATATATATATATATATATATATATATATATATATATATATATATATATATATATATATATATATATATATATATATATATATATATATATATATATATATATATATATATATATATATATATATATATATATATATATATATATATATATATATATATATATATATATATATATATATATATATATATATATATATATATATATATATATATATATATATATATATATATATATATATATATCATATCAATGGAATCAGTAGAAAAACATTTATGTTTCATGGGTCCTTATCAATGAAGATGCAACAGATTTGCAACTATGCGATGAATTAATGTCATATAGGTTGCACTAGTAGAAACCCTCAATAAACGTTATGTTGGATAATGGCGCAACTGATGATTATCTTTTGGTACGAAACAGTGTTGCGATTTCAACAAACGTAGGTACCGATTTCAACATTCCCTAGCAAATTATCACTTGAAGGATAATGGAGACATCACATTGTAATGTTTCACATTGCTAACTCGGCTGTAATATTCTATATTCTTTTCTATATAATATTCTATATTCTATGTCTGCACGTAGCATTTGAAAAAGGGGAATCTCATCGAAACGTACGTCATGCAGTATTCTTTTTAAAATATGTGTAAATCTTCGTTAAACAATAGTTTTATTATGTAATATTCTTCTGAATCATTCGTGAGAAAAAGTATATATATATATATATATATATATATATATATATATATATATATATATATATATATATATATATATATATATATATATATATATATATATATATATATATATATATATATATATATATATATATATATATATATATATATATATATATATATATATATATATATATATATATATATATATATATATATATATATATATATATATTGACTCTTTTTATAACGGGGTAGCCAAAATCAAGGTATACGAACCTGGAGATGGAAAAACGAAAAAAGTAACATTTCTCAAGCACCCTCATTGAGGAAGGAATCATACTTCGCCCTTGAGGCGGCTATTTATCCTTTACATTTCTGTTAACTGAGGGTATATATAAAATAACCCTTATACCTAGATCTTCAGCTTTTCAAACTCACGAAAAATAATAATGAGTTCAATTCTTTACCCTACTCTGCAGTAGCTGAGTAAGGTTATGATATCTATTAGTAGGTAGTTCTGATTTCGATTTTCATATTCAAAATGATTCCTTGATTTTTTTAACTCTCAAGAATCAGATGTTTGTTTTTGTCAAAGAGGCATCTATTCAATCTGAACAAGCAAGATAAACAATCAGTTATTTCACTGATACAAGATTTGGCCAGGTTTTATAATGAAAAGCTACTATTATTCAACTATTCTGATAGTTGATGAAACTAATCAGATTAAACTTATTTTTATGATTGCTGTAGTTAATAATGATATGTCACTCAGACAATTCTTGCATTCTATAGGAACCAACGTATTATACCAATAGTTATCGCTTCTCGGACCTATGCTAAGATCAAAGTGTAGTATCTGCTCTTATCAGCTTAATATCTGATAGCCCGTATGCGGGGCCAGTATATTAAACTGATTTTTGGAAATTAATGGCTGTTAGGAGCTTGCTCCACTAGGATCGGCCCATTTAATAAAATGAAGAGAATTCATTTAACTTAGGCCTCTCAAACCTTTGTTTCTGAAAGTTCCATTCTAAGCCACTTCAGATTGATAAGAACACCGAAATTCTAAAATGCACATGTATTTTTTTAAATATCAGATATCTCATTTACTACAATTTGGTCTTAGCCATAGGGCCGAGAAGCGATAATTATATTTGGTATAATACGTTGGTGCTCATAAAATGCATGAGCTGTCTGAGTGACATATTATTATCACAGCAATTATAAAAATGAGTGTAATTTGATTAATTTCATCAAATATCGAAATAGTTGAATAATAGTAGCTTTGTGGTCGAAGTGATATCAATTTTGATCGGCTATCAGTTATCTTGTCATGCCACTCAGAACAACGCAATAGAATGTCCTAATATTTTCCTGATTTTCTGATGTCTACACATGACTTAGTTATAAATATTATTTTAATTTTAGTTATTTGATTTGTTTACTAGATAGTATTAACGCAATCGATTTCAATTTTATTTTTATTCATCAAACATATTTCGTTACTAAATGGTCAACTTCTGCTGACCATACGTAACTTTGTAATAGACAATATTTCATTTTATTCTTAGTTATCTTGTTATTGTTCAATACTATTTCAATTTATTTTGAATTAATTTCTTCGTTTTATATATTCGCTTATACTCTATTTTCGTTTTTTCTCGTTCATTTTCTTCTTATTCATTGATATTTGTGTACAATTTTGCAATTTTTTGTAAATTGTAATGTGTTTGTAATTTTTTCTCTGTGATTGGATGTATATCTGTTGGGAATAAATGTCTTATTATTATTATTATTATTTTCATTATAAAATCCGTCCGAATCTTGAAACCATTACAATCAAGGTCTGGTGATTCTTATTTGTCTTCGCGTTGCATTGTAAATAACCTGAGATATTTATATTGACAAGTTCGATATTCTATTTTTTTAATGCCTAGTTACAAAATTGACCAAGAAGTCAGCTTTAAGAGCAACACACATTTGAGTTTATTTGAACTTAGATTTATATTTCATATATTTCAGGAAATAAATAGAATTTAATGAGGGCATGTAGATTTTAATAAACGATTTTCCACGTGGAGAGTCGAGCTGCTGAAATTTGGAAGCGAAATGAGTGTGTCATTCACACTTGACTTATATACATTGTCCTCTCAGAGAGAAAGTGTGAAAAGCTGAGGAACAGCCCTTAACTCTGCATTAATTCAAGTGGACTTGCGTCGCTTGTACTGAATAATAACGAACTGTAGGTATCTCTTCAACACCTGTTCTCTTGATTTTCGTGAAAGCATTTGCAACCTGGATCCTTGCTTAATGACTTGTGAAGTATGTATCACCTTCGAAAGTTTTCATTTATTTTCTGTCGAATTTTTGCTTGAATATAACGCTTCAACAGAGCGACCAGATCAGGAACGTAGATTATGCTTCCCCATGGGGGGATCGAATTGAAATAGTAATTATTTACCACCAGAATTTTCTTTTTAATGTACTCTCATTTCATAAATAACAGAATAAAGTCGATTTAATATTCGCTGATCTCTTGTGAAATATCGTTTAACATAATGATTAAAAAAACAGTAATGAGTAAACAACTCAACAGCTTAACTTTCTAAAATTAAGTAGTACTCCTGAAGAATTGTCGAATGACTATACGATTTTGTGAAACTATTTCAAGTGTTTTCAACGATTTTGATTTATTTAAATAACCATAAAATGGTTTTAAATTGAATTAAACTCTTACTCAATGTTTCACGATTTATTTAACAATATGAATAGTCAACATGTTTCGAGCATTTTCAGAACATTGCATTAACTCTAATGACTTCATAGACTTTGAGAAAACGAAATGCTTATACGCAGGTAATAAAGGGAAATGTTTAAAACTTTTGGAAGCAATTGAAATAAGCAGTTCTTGGAAGAGAACAGAAGAAATCGTAAATGAACAAGTAGATTTTTAATTACTCTCCCTACTCACCTCCGTTGTATAGATATAAATTTGTTGTGCGTTTCTTATAGTAGTTTAGTCTTGAAAATGAGGTAACGCTCGAAACATGTTGACTCTTCATATTGTTAAATAAATCGTGAAACATTAAGCCAAGAGTTTAATTTAATATAATATTCAATTATGTTTCACCAAGAGTTAAGCGAGAATTCAATCTCTGTCATAAAATGGTTTTCTTTGAGTTTTTTAATAATGTTTGACGCAGAAAATATATGTTGCAAAATGTCGTGAAAATTTAAGGTTTCGGGTTTTTCTCTTACGGTTGCTAAGTTTCCTAAGGTTCGAAAGGTTTGAAACCTTTCGACAAGAGATTGTTTTGCTCTGTAGTCAAGTGTGTGTGTGAAGATTAATGAAATGTTCTGCGGATTTATAATTGAAGTTTAAAGGTTTACTGTACTTATTGTTGTTTTGCTTCAATTCTGTTAAGAGTTTATCAAATTTTATAGGATCGAATATATTTTTTGTACCAATGGTCTAATTTTGTTAAGATAGAATCGTAAAAGATATGAAATATTGGATTTGTTAGTCTGAAGGTTAACTCGTGAAATAATACCTTGGAATAGGATGCACCTCTTCTTTTTTTTCTTCCAAATATGACATATTTTGTTACCTCTCAAGAAGTCGGTAACGTAACGAAACGCGTCACGTTATCACACAAAGAAGGTATAAATTAAAAATCCGAGTGTTTAAAATGTATTATTATTTTTTTAACATATATGTATGAGTATATACTACAATTTATTTTTATTTTCTCATATATATATATATATATATATATATATATATATATATATATATATATATATATATATATATATATATATATATATATATATATATATATATATATATATATATATATATATTTTTTTTTGAATCAATTTATTGCCTGTTTAAAATACTTCATTTCTCGATATTTTCAGCAATAATAGGCTCTTTTCAATGTTAAAAACTTCATTTTCGTGGACGTTTCGTTGTATATCACAATTTTGTCCATACTAATGAACAATTGAATATTATGAATTACTATAGATATCGAAACCTATAAAATATATAAAATGAATACAGAACAATCACCAAATATCATATCTCAAAACCATTCTTTCATGATCTACCATCAATTTCACACACATAAACCAATCAATATACATATTCTGGATGAGTATATAAAACTCAACTATGTGTAATTATACGTATGTATATATAAATCACACTTTTTAGAATCACCTGTCTTACCATGAGTTTTTCAGAGGTTTGCTCATGGTGAAGGAGACTAAAACCTCCAAAGCCAATACTAAGCCAGAAATATTCCTCTGAATACTAAAAAAACAAAAAGGCCAATTTGATTTTTTCAAAAAAGTAAGTTTGACATTTTGAGGTCTATAATAATTCATAAAATTCAATTACTCATTAGTTTTGACAAAGTTATGATATACAACGAAACGTCAACGAAAAGAAAGTAATATCTTATATATAAATAAATGATATAAATTAATTTATATATATATATATATATATATATATATATATATATATATAAATGAAAGAAATCGACTAAACGAGAGAGAATTCTGTAGTTTCTCATGTGCTCATCGCCCTCATATAATCGTACTGGTAAATATCCAATATTAAAAGTATACTATTTCTTTCTTTCCATGATTTTTTGACGAATTATTCAAAAAAAAATACAGTTCATTATTATTCCAATAAATGTAGTCACCGATTTCAATATCATAATGGAGACATCACATTGTTCATGTTTCACATAGCCAGCTCTGTTATAATACTGAGACTCTCAATCGAAATATTCCAAATGAAACTCACTGTGAGCTTTCTACACAAATCTTATCAACGAGAACGGGACCTATCACTTTCGAGTGAATATTAAGTGCGCTTCGCAAAATCGTCTAACTTGTTGAATGATAATAAGATATAATTGTTTCATTATTATGAATCATCACTCTTCTTTAATCAATCAATCAAGAATCGATCACTTTCAGAACCAGTTGAAAGTTAACGAACTTGTCATGAGTAGGAATCTGAAATGCTGGACAGAGTATTCACGTATTTTCTTCGATAGAGGAAGCTCACGTGAATGTTCTCCTCATTCGGATATAGCACCTCGGGGAGTTTTGAAAGTCATCGATTCTTCATTGATTGATTAAATAAGACCTGATGATTCATAATAATGATTTATAACAATGATGGGAACAATTGTATCCTATCATCATTAAAGTCCTGACACGTTCAAGACTATTAAAGTTATTCCCTGAATTGTATTGATAGTTTCGATATTAATGGCAAATATACTCAAATTAATTCCAGTAACTTAAAATTCATTTTCCTGTGCAATATGGGTGAACTATTTCGATTCTGGCGTCGGTGAATGAACTAATTGCCACTAAAAAGACGAGAAGTAGGTACACATTACTCTCATGGATTCAAATAAAATGAGTCCCAAATAACTGATCATCCATGAACATACTAATGATTAATCCAGCAACTTTAGATTTTTTAATATCATACTGTCGACTACTCTGTAATCTGAGCTAGTTCATTTCGATTATGACGCTATTATGTATCGTACACTCTAAATATAACTGAAACTATTGAGACTAACTCGGTGTTCGCTTTTATTTACTACAAAATACCTTTTCTCTTGGTAATTGATGAAATGCTAAACATAATTCAACGGGAATTTCGTTTAGAAGAGACATCTATACGTGCATGAATTATAAAATCTTGTTTTCTAATTTAAAAATACCCGTTCTTATCTATACGTTGGTTTTGTCGTCCTAAATATCTACTTCGTGAATTTATTGCATTGATATATTTCATAACATTTTACTTGAATGGCATATTTCCTTCATTGCAGGTTCCAGGATTAATCAGAATCGACTGCTGGAATTCAGGGTGAGCTCCGAGGTTGGATTGGCTGGGCAGGAGTTTCGAGTCCGCAGCGCAACACTCTGGTTGAAGGCAGACCTGGTGAAGTCGAGAGAGCATAAATGCAGAACTGAAATTTTTGTCTTCAAAATCATATCGCTATTACCAGAATCTATCACGCTTAGTTCACAAGTAAGTTGAACATTTTCATCAAATTTCTTCTGTGGTAAACTCTTTTTGTTTCTCACTATTGATCCTCAAATTCACAATGATTTAGCATAATGTTTTTCAAATGCAATTTTTAGTACTTATTAGAAATCTGAAAACTATGTTACATTGTTAATTTAGGTTGTCAAGATAACCACAGGAACATATATTTCTTAAACCTACTAGGTTAACGTCTCAAAGAATACATTTTGTATCAAGTACAAGAACTTCGTGCATCAACACAAAAAACGCGTGCAGTTTAAAATGAATGGCAGTATCTGCTAAGGTCTAATTCAAGGTCTTATGTAAAACCTCGGACTAGAACATAGCGCTAAAGCAGGATTCATGGATTTTTCCAAGTTAATTTTGAAGGATGTTTTATAACACAATGTGAACATGTATATGACAATAATGATCAAATAGGTGACCATCTTGAAGGGACGTACGAAACCATGTCTCCACTTCCAGATAATACTCGCTACTGTCAATACAATTAGAATACCTCTGATTTGGTGATTTGAAAGTAATCTTTATTCAGATAGAAATGCAGTCAGGGTATAACAAGTTCTGCTTTTTTATCTGCAAGTGGGACCACAGAGAAAGGAAGCATCACAATACAAAGAATTTACCCATTACAAATCAAATGCAACCAAGTAGTGAAAACACCTCTCGTGTGCCGTTGGTTGAGCATGAAAAAGTTATATGCCTTCAGTTCATATAAAGCTGGTGCTCAAGAATAACTTCTTCAAGGCACTATGCAACAACTCAGATAATTTTCAGCACCTATTCACAAAGTTTTCAAAGTTATGAGTTATGCGAATGTGAAAGAAGGTGTGTGCATAGGTCTACAGATATGGAAGATCACTACAAACTTCGGAAACTTGGGAAACTGAATCAGCAGTACATACTGAAAAGGCAACAGAGTTGACTTTCGAGTCTGCTATAGCCAATGTTTTCGGGAACTATGTATATATTGTACACATTAGTGCGTACAGCTAATGGTTTTTAACATGTCTTTCAAGATTGAATCCTGTGATTCAGGTCTCGTCCCTTTTTCTGAGAACCTAGTTTCTGTAAGTGATGAACATGACGAATGTTTCCATAAAACATGTCAGTGATGCAGTCACTGTATCACTAACAACGGAGTGCAGCAATGTCGACTGACTACTGCTGCATTCCACAAAGAATAATTCCTCATTATTTCTTCGGTTTTAAATAATGACGCATTCAAAATATCAAGAAAATACATATGCATGATATCTCAGTCATTTTTGATGGAAAAGATTTCTGATGAACTCTTGAAAAATGATGCAAACTCGGAGCTGACTTCATATTTCAAGAGGAAATAATTAAAACGAATAATTACTAATTCATTCCTATTATTGCAGGATTTCAGCAGAGCGATGTCAGAACCCATCACCTTGGCATTAGAGGAATCAAAGAGCGGCTGGCAAAAACTCAACGTAACCAGCATTGTTTCGAAATGGCTGACAGAGTCCAGAACTGAAAAGTTACAACTTCTAGTAGATTGTAGCTGTTGCAGCCACTGGCACGTTCACATATTCAACAATGAGATCGATAAGATCAGCAACAAAAACCGTCCATTCCTCGTTATCCATACCGATCCCAACTCAGCCAAGAGGGTAAGAAGAAGAGCCATCGATTGTTCAGCTGAATCCGGTAACCAATGTTGCAAGCAAAGGTAAGTGATTTCACAGTTGTATATATTTATATATATATATATATATATATATATATATATATATATATATATATATATATATATATATATATATATATATATATATATATATATATATATATATATATATATATATAGTACAATATTAACAGTTTATATTTTTTTTACAATAAGTATGAAGTTAGTCCGAAAATACATTTGTTTCTTGAATTTTGAAAATGAGTACGAGTGATCCCAAATGCATTGGGTTCGAATATTATTGCAGATGTTTCCAAGTTCTGTGACTAACGAGAAGAGAATGAATTTATTTTGTGCATTTGGAGTGGATTTTTCGGTAAATAGGATATTAGAATATGAGCCATTAATCAGAAGGACCGATCAGATTTATATATATATATATATATATATATATATATATATATATATATATATATATATATATATATACATGTATATAAATTCAATGGACGATGAACCTACTTTGTGATAGTTCATATTTAAATGAGAGGTAATAATAAAAACTTGTCTAAAAATCACTGACTGAACAATTCTTTATTCGACTAGTTTCGCCTTTTACAGCATTATCAAGAATGAATACATATTACAAAGACAACCAATAAATATTTTGCAGATCTGTTCGGACCACCTTAAATTCCGTCATAGAGGTGGGGGTTTCCAAATTATCAGAGATTTAACAGCGGGGAGTGGTTTAGGTCTAACTGGTCATTAAGAAGATTGAATTTATCGGATTTTTGAAGTTTATTTATTCCCATGGCTTCCAGGTAGTTCATTTTAATTCCTTTTTTACAGTAATGAAGAATCTTAGGTTCAAAACAACTTGAGATCTTATATCCTGTCGACTCTAGATGTTCCAGATTGTCCGCTTTTCACGTGTTCTTTTAGCCTAGTTTCAAAACATCTTCCGGTCTGGCCAACATATGACGATTTACATTCTTCACAGTCCAATCTATAGAAGTCTGGATTTTATAGATTGGACTGTGAAGAATGTAAATCGTCATATGTTGGCCAGACCGGAAGATGTTTTGAAACTAGGCTAAAAGAACACGAAAAAAACGGACAATCTGCTTTTCGAGAACATCTAGTATCGACAGGACATAAGATCTCAAGTTGTTTTAAACCTAAGATTCTTCATTACTGTGAAAAAGGAATTAAAATGAACAACCTGGAAGCCATAGAAATAAATAAACTTCAAGAATCCGATAAATACAATCTTCTCAATGACCAGTTAGACCTAAACCACTCTCCGCTGTTATATCTCTGATAATTTGGAAACCCCCACTTCTATGACGGAATTTAAGGTGGTCCGAACAGATCTGCAAAATATTTATAGGTTGTCTTTGTAATATGTATTCATTCTTGATGATGCTGTAAAAGGCGAAAGTAGTCGAATGAAGAATTGTTCAGTCAGTGATTTTTAGACAAGTTTTTATTATTACCTCTCATTTATATATATATATATATATATATATATATATATATATATATATATATATATATATATATAATATATATATATATATATATATATATATATATATATATATATATAATATCTTTATATATAGGAGAACATTAGTTGTGAAAGATTCACGTGAGCGCTCCCTCTATCGATATATACGATTATATAGATTTATATGCATCAATTTTTAAACATGAAATTTCTGTATGAGAAAAGCAACAGCTACTGTTGAAATTTCGAATTAAATTCTAGCCTTTAATCTCCAAAAAGTGAAAAGGAGGAAAGGCTCATGAAAGGGAGCTACCATTAAATAATCTATTGGAAATAATAGAGAGTGTCTCGGTGATCATATCGAAATGTGTCTACCGTACTCCAATGGTCTCTAAATAAAAAAGCGGGCAATACGACAGGAATTCGAGTGTATAGCCGATTTTTTTATTCTTATTGGCAACATTTGAATCCGGATAGCAAGCGAGTAAACGGAATCCTTGTCGATATTGAACAGTAAAATCAGCAAAGAGTTGACATTCCGCATTGTTTTTTCCACCGGAATGGGAAAATACATTGAAAGCTAAACCGTTCGAGAAAAATATTAGGAATATCAGGCGTCTTGGTGAAAAAAACAAATTTCCTTTATATTTATGCTGTTCCCTGAATTATGAAGAGATGGCCTGAATATTTTTTGGTGTTTTTCACGTTATTCATTCGTTGAAAATCAGAATTACGCAACACATTCAATACCCACATACTTTTCTTTTCAATACTATTCATACTTTTTTTTGTGTTGAATTCTTTGAAACCATTGAGCTAATTTATGTTTTGAAATAACTGTTTGCCTACGAATGTGTTGATATTCGGTAGTCAACCATTGGAATTTTTCGATTAACCTATAATGTTTTCAATACTCGCAGTTATCTGAGAATATAGCAAAATTTAGATAATTGAAAGAGCTTGCATGGTATTGAAATTCAGAACTGTACCATTTAGAAAAAATTAATAAATGAAAATTTAATATCGAAATTATTACAGATGCAATCAAGTTGTTTTCCTGAAGAGTTATGAAACATTTTGCTTCAAATCAGGAGAAAAATTGGGTCGAAATATAGCAGGTCATGCATTTTCGATTTATCGATATTTTGAATCGATCTTACTCACTTAATTCCAGGAACAAAGTCCAAACAAATGCGTTCTTATTATTCTCATGTCCATTTTACTCCAGGTTGACGATTTGACTTTTGCTCTTTTAGTCACTCTGTTCCGCATTTGCTATTCATAATTATATCGAGTAGTTTCTTCGGTATTCTGGACTGTTTCATTCTGTAGACATGTGCATAGAACTTTGCTCGTCGTTTTCTGATTTCTTCCGTTATCGTATTTGTCTTTTGAAACAGTTCATTTTGAGGTCTTTTCATCCCAATACCATTTCTATTGATTGGCCCGTAAATCTTTCTGAAAATTTTATATATATATATATATATATAAATATATATATATATATATATATATATATATATATATATATATATTATATATATATATATATATATATATATATATATATATATATATATATATATATATATATATATATATATATATATATATATATATATATATATATATATATATATATATATATATATATATATATATATATATATATATATATATATATATATATATATATATATATATATATATATATATATATATATAAAGGAAATGAAATTTTTTTGTGCTTATGATACTGAATGAAATATTTAAGAAGATGAACACTAGAACATTCATTAGAAAAATTCAAATTTATCAAGAGAATGTTATAGTAGATAATTAATAATGTTCTTATATAACATTCTCTTGATTTATTTGAATTTTTCAAATGAATGTTCTAGTGTTCATCTTCTTAAATATTTCATTATTTTTATATTCTTAAAATACAACAAAACGTTAACAAAAATAAAGTTTTTCATATCAAAAGAAGCCTGTTATTGCTAAAAACATTCAAAATAAAATATCTTAAACAGGCAATAAATCAATTTAAAAAAATGTATATATATATATATATATATATATATATATATATATATATATATATATATATATATATATATATATATATCATATATATATATATATATATATATATATATATATATATTTATATTTATATATATATATATATATATATATATATATGTAGTTTCAAGATTCACAAATCATTACTACTTACGATACTTGTCAATACTGAGACTGAGATTCTCAATCGAAATATCGAAATATTTCAAATAAAACTCGCAGGGAGCTGTTTACATAAATGTTGTAAACGAAAACGAACCTATCATCTTGGAGATAGAGAAGTGCGGTCATGAAAATCATCGAACTTGTTATATGATAATAAGATACAGTGGTTTCATCATCAGTATGAATCGTCTTTCTGATGTAATCAATCAATCAAGAATAATCGATGGCTTTCAGAACGCCCCGAGGTCCTATATCCAAATGAAACATTAGTTCGTGAACAATTCACGTGAGCTCCCTCTATTGAAGAAAAGTCGTGTAAACTCTGTCCACCATTAGTGAGGGTACGTAGAGGCTTTATAGACATTTCATTCAAACACAACAAAGCTTTGTCTGTAATGAATCGCTCCAGATCAAACCCAGGCAGGTAAAAAGGTAGCTAGTTTCAAGATTCACGAATCATTCATACTAATCAATACTGAGATTCCTACATTTCATCACTTATTAGCTTGAACTTGCATCGCTGGTATAGTACCTTGTCGTTCGCATTTTTGTTTGAATACAATTGAGAAACGACGAGCCCATTTAGAGAACACGCAACCTATTTTAAATTGAATCTTCACTGCAAGCGGAATTTGAAGCACGACTCAACTTCTATGGTGATAATTAATATCTGCTACCACTTTTCGTGTCCCCCGTTCAAACTGTAAAAAATCATCCTTGCAGATGACTTTTATGATAAAAGCATTGCGATGAATCTAATAGCACCCATGATGATTCCTCTTCCTCTGAAAATAAGAGGAATTTCAATGAAAATAACAGTTGATATACATACTTTCTTCAATTATTTTAGCAGGGCATAAGGCCAAGGTCGTTGATTGAGAATGTCAACAATCAGCTAAAGAATATTATTCAGAACATTCAAATATAGAAAATTTAACATAAATTAAATAGCTCAAATTGAATGTTCAAATTCAATCATATAAATCAAAGTATGATTAAGTAATTTAATTTCAAAAGAAAATCAGATAAAATTCAATACATCTGCATTTTTCAACCTAAACCCCTCAATTATGTCCAAATCTATAATATTCCTACTCCTAACGTCTTCTTCGACACAACTTCGTTCTCTTCCTTAACTTTTTTCCCGATCAGCGTTCTCTGTATAGCAATCTTTTTCATTCTCTTGACATGTCCGAGTAATATTATCCGCTGTGTTTTGATATAATGGGTAATCTATCCGTAGAGTTCTTTCAGAACTTTGTTGGTTCTTTTTCTCCAGTCTTCGTCATTTCAATTCCTGCATAAATTGTTCGAAGTATCTTTCTCTCCCATCTTTATCAGTATCATATTGCTGCAGGTCCTTAAACAGTCTCGTATAATCTTATATGCATTTTCCAGGACCCAAGTTTTAACCTCATCATTGTTCTTAAGCTCCCGTTATTCTGATTACCTCAAGTTATTCGCGCTTTCATTTCCAGATCTTCTTTCCTTTTTATTGTGAATTTAGCAACTATCCTAATTTCATTTTCCGTTTCTTGTTGCGATTTCCGAACCAAATCATTTTCTGTTTCATTTTGTGTACCTCCCATAATCACAAATTCAGTTTTCTATTGGTTCATCTGTAACCAAATTTTTTTTGCTTCAGGTTCCAGATTTGTCGTAATTTTACTTAGTTCTTTTTGTTTGGTATAGTTAACTTAGTAAGTTAGGTCGTTCGTGATAGGTATGTATTGGCTTTCATTGTTGAATATTCTTCCCTCGTCTCTAATTCAGTTGTTATCTATTATCCTTTTTAACACCAAGTTAAACAATACTGAGAAGAGCGAATCACCTTTTCCAAGCCCTCTATTCACTTCGAATTCCTCTGATTTATGTTCCTTCCAATATACTTGATTTGTTTCCTCATTACAGATTTTTACCAGCCTAGTTATTTTAGTTGGTGAGATACGTAATAGCTTCTGGAATTGTTTTGAGGAGGTCGCTGCGAAATGTACGTTCACATGATGATGTGGAACAAGAAAAAAGTTTCGTTGCAAATGAAATCGACTTTATACAGCATATATGGAAGAGTAGGCCCTTACAAGCAGTAGTCAGCAAACGCAAAACAAAGTCGAACTCTTTCAAAATTTGTTGAGACTTATTTATCATCTTCCTGGCAATAAATTCTTGTACAAATGCTGAGAAAATTATTTTCATTCGACATTAATTGCCACTGGTAGATTAATCTGTTCTCTGTTAAATGGTTGGTTAAATGAATAACTTAAAATGAATATGAAATGATTAATTGGCTGTGCTGCAATATTGTCAACTATTCGGTCCAAAACCGCATATTTTCACTGAATATACCGAATAGAACTCCGAAAAGGAAAACAAATAGCCGAATACCGAAAACTGCCGAATATTCGTGCCATCTGTACTTATTCCTTCGCACTAATAGACTAGGGCGATATTTCATGAATATTCGATAAGGTATTATAAATAAAACTGACTAATTCTATTCTGAACACATAGCTGTTTCACAAATACATTTTCGTCATCACATTCTTTATGTTACAACTACCCAATTACCGAAAAATACATAATGAATAATAAAATACAAACTTTGGTGACAAAAATATCAATAATAACATATATACACAATATTGAAAAATAATAACAATAACATAAAACATAATTAAATTTAATAATCTCATTCTATAATTTCAATATCTAAATATTCAATGATTTAACTGAATCTATAAATTGAGTAATAACTAAACAAGATAACAAATCTCTCAGAACTCAAACAGGAAGAAATCGAAATACCTTAATGGTTAAAATTTAAATACACTTTAATGATGGAAACAAGTTAATCCCAGTTAAAATCACAGCAGCTTGATACCTGGTTTGCAACAGAACATGCAAAGCTAAGCATCGATTGCGAAAGAAGATTGGGCTGCGGGTTTTTAAGTGAAATGTCTTGCTCATTCTAGTACATCTCTGAGAAACAAAGAAATCAGGTTTACCCAGAAGCTCAGGACAGTCGAGATTATCATTGAACAAATTCAATAAAATTTCAATGCATTCAAACTTCTCCTGGCATGGAGGCTCCTAGTGTCAAACCTCGATAGCAACAAAGCGTGATCAAAAGCCCTACGTTGATATAAAGCCTCTCGAGCCATCTGAGGAACCTCCTTCTGCAGTGCCTCCAGGCGGTTTAGATGACAACTATATAGTGGTCGCCAAACAAGACAGCCATACTCAAGCTTGCTTCTCAATAAGGCATTAAATAAATGGACCAATGTTGAGAAATTCGAGAACCCTCTTGCATTGCGAAAGATGAAATCATAAACTTTGATATATGATGAAATTAATTGATTGATTTGAGGTATGAATGAGAATTTTTAATCGAATACTAGACCGAGATGCTTAACCTCCAAAAGTCGAGTCAGATTAACACCTTCAATGTTGTAATAAAGAGTTATCACATTTCTCTATCTAGTAAAACTCACCACATCAAATCTCATGACATTCAAGTGTAAACAATTATTATTACACCATTGGCTGATACTAGTCACTTTGTAGCCTCAAACAATCACGAGGGTGTCATATAGATGACACGCTCTTATAAATTTTAATGTCATCCGCATAAGTCACTTTCATGCAGTTCACCATCCCTAAAAGATAGTTAACAGGACAAATAGTAAGGGTCCAAGATTGGATCCTTGCGGCACACCCAAAGATACTAGAAATTATCTCGATTTGCAATTCTCAATTTGTTCGAATTGACTGCAATTACACAAGTGAGACTCCATGAGAAGTGATAAATTATTCGCAAATATAAAAAGCTTATTGATCCTCAATTGCAATACTATTACTGATATTAGAAGTATACACTATTGAAAATTACATTTCAAACCATTTAGAAAAATTCGACAATATAGAAACAGGCCTGTAATTACCAATATGTGATGATAACAACTGACTTTGTTCTATTTGCAATTTTAATCAAAATATAATATTTATGAATTACAATATTTCATAATAATAATGCAGTAATATATTTGTTCTCGTTACAGATTCTACGTGAGCTTCAAGCAGCTGGGTTGGGAGGACTGGGTGATAGCTCCACCGGGCTATTACGCCAACTACTGCAGAGGAGACTGTGGTCATCCAAGAACTCCCGACACTTACAACAATTTCTATACTCACGTGATAGAGGAAGTGAAGAAAACTCATCATTTGAGTGGTATGCAGCCTTGTTGTGCGCCTTTAAAGTTTTCCAGTATGAGTTTGATATATTACGGGCCAAATTTAGACGTTATCAAAAGAGACATGCCCAAGATGGTGGTCGATGAGTGCGGTTGTCCATAAGCATATACAACATTCCAGTCATTTCTGCACACTCAGAGTTTGCTCGAATTTTATATTGTTCAGTGTTTCATTTTGTACTGTTCATGTCTTCATTCTCTTCAGATTCCTATTTATTCAATACAAGTATATTGTAAGTGAAATGATTTTTCATATGAAAGAACAACTTATATGTTAAGAAATCCTTACGTATTGAAAGGTTTAGCTCACGTCTCCAAAATACACAAGTTGGTGTATTTTCAATAATATTTGTCATAACTCAATCGTATATGAATGAATATACATGATATATATCTTTATTCTCAGCAATAATAGACACAAAAAAATCTATGTAAAAACTTCGAAAATTGAATATTCACTGTTTGACATATAGATCAAAAGTCAGAATCACAATAACAAATAATTGAAAGTATGGTTATATAGTCTTTTTTATCAATCAGGGATTGAAAGACTCATGGTAAAGAGATAACAAGAAGTTTTTTGAACGAAGTTTATTGCATTCCAATATATCAATGAAGAAATTTCATATAATTCACAAATTCACTGATATATTACATAAAAAACACTTGACTAGGTTTCACAAAATTTAAATTTGAAATAGAGCCAGGGACTTACTCACTTACGAAGGGACTACAATACTGCCTGTGATTTAAAATCAGTCGAATTATTAAAAAATTTATTAACACGTTTGATGAATCGAAAGTGATTAACCTGTCCGTTCTATGGTTGAACGGCATGTTCCTAATTTCGTAGCAAGTACTTATACCATATACCTCATCATTATTTGTATGAAATATTTGCTGCATATAAGTCAAAAAATGTTCAGAATTTATTCCATTCCCGGAAATCAGTAAATATAGTGGCACTTGTGTCTGTTTCAATAGCGTCTATTTGAATTGACTCTTCGCGCAATATTTTGTCGCATCATTCGTAGTATTTTCTTATCAATAACAATTAAACTTTGCCTTGCTATATTGACACACAACGTTCATTGTTGACAAATAGCAACGATTTGCTGTGAACTGTAATATATTGCAACGTTAGGTATAATTGAATGCAGTTCGACAGGAGTTAGACGCAACCTTTTCATAAATATTGTTTTGATTCCATCGATTCCGTTCAACTTCATTCCGATCTTTTCGTTGCTCGTCAGTTTGACTTGCTCTTTTATATCTTTGACTAGCTGCATTGCGAGTTTTGCGACTTAAGTTTGTACACCTAATAGCTAGCATTTTTAAAAACGAAATTTCAACTGTAAATTAAAGAAAACTACGTATTCTTCTTCATGTTCAAATCTCATTACGTGTAACGTGTTGTTAAGTATTCTTAAATAAGTATTCTTGAATTTTCTAATTTTCCGCGCAATTTTCTTTTAGATTTTTTTTTTATAAGAACCTTCTCCTGACAATAACAAACAGAACAAAAAAAAAATAGTGAAATCTGTGATTCGGTATCGTTTCATCTCAGTGGCGGATTTACCAATAGGCCAAGTAGGCCGGTGTCTACGGCGGCAGATTTAGAGGGGCGGCAAATTTAACAAATTTTTTTTTACAGATTTTTTTTATAATTATACGTGTACACAATCTATACTATAATAAAATCGTAAACCTAAAATAGTCTGTACATTAAAGATATTCGAAAAAAATTAAGCTAGGATGGCTTAAGATGAGTAACTGAGTAGAATTAGATTTTTTTTTAATTTCTTGTTTGTCTGTCTGTGGCATCAGCACCCGAACGAATGAACCGATTTCAATTCAGTTTTTTGTATTACAGGTGTTTTACGGGCGAGTGTTCTTAGACATGTTTGATGAAAATCGATTGGGCCGTTTAAAAGTTACAGAGGTTTTACGCTTTAAAGTCGGGGGTTTTTTGTTTTGCCTGTCAAATAAACTTGTTAGGTCAACATTAAAATCTTCAGTACATAGCGGGTTGCAAAAATAATCTAGTAACTGACAGAAATATCATTAAGTTCACAATCATACTAATAACGGGATTAAACTAACGTATTATTTTTCAAAAGTCAGTAGGGGTGGCAAAAGTGAATGGCCTACTAGCGGCAAATTTGTGAATCCGCGACTGTTTCATCTACATAATATTAGTATTTATCTATTTAAATAATTTTGCACAGATAAAGATATCAAATCAATAATTAAAAATATCAATACACTTTATGCATTTATGATGCATAAAACTGATGCATTTTATGTCGCGTGCCGAAACTAAAACAAAAAAAATATATCGCGATGCCGACCAAATTGAAAATCAGTACTATTGATCTATAGCTTTTACATTTTATGACTATTCAATTTGGTCGGGTTTGCGATATTATCACTTTTGTTGAGTTTCGGAACGCGACATTAGATCCTCCAACACACACGCACACTTTTTTGATAGATATGATTGAATTTGAACTTTGTGCATCGGTAATAAAGTGCAAATGATTTCTTTGACCTTAAGAACATATACATTGCTTTTTAACGTTTCAAGTTAAAAAACGAACTTTTTAGATAGAAAACGTTCGTATGGAAAAAACGAAAGGGCTGTTTTTAGGGTTTTCCCAGCATTTTTTCGAATTTTTCTCGTCTTAAAAACCATGCTTGGACTTCAACGAACATTAAAAAAAGAATTTGCAAAATTGGTCTTAGCGTTCTTGAGTTATGCGCTTACCAACACATTGTGCGATTCATTTTTCTATTACAGATAAATACTTGACAATTGTTGCGCGGTGTTGTCCCATTTTCAAAAGTTAGACTGAGAAAATGTATTTATTTATTATAAATTTTGTGAAACCTAGCCAAGTGTTTTTTATTCAATACGTATATTAAACAATGTTTCACTTTCAACTTTAGTTATTGAATTTATTTTATTTATTCTTTTTTATATTTATTCATATTTTTATTTTTATATTCATTTATAATTTTTATTTAGTGAATTAATGGAGTCAACTTTATTAATTCACTGATATTCTTGTTCATTCGTCTACTGAATTTCTAGTAGTAATAATTGTTCGTTAATTGTTATAGATTATATTCATAAGTATTCTATATGAGGCTCAGTAGTCGAATAGTAACCCTGTAACACTTTCGGCTTACTGGTGCTGGTCGATTTGGACTTGGACTGTCCGGAATCCACATCAAATTGTCCGTTCAACTTTCAGACAAGCAGAGCTTTTGAAAGAGTAATTAGCATTTATTATGCAGTATAACATTTCTGAATTTATTCGAGTAACTTTTACTTCAAATTATAAACTGGAAGTCTTCCCTCCTAAAGTTTCGAAAAAGTCATAGGGAAACGTTAGAGATGGAAGATTTTTTCAATTTCCGCTATCTGTTGAGAATAAATATATAAAGTAAACATACTTGACGTACCAAAGTATTTTTTAAAAACAGTAAGAGGCGATTTTGACGAAAAATTCATTTCATAAGTCACTGATAAATTGATTTTAATTCATTCAAAATGTAGAAATACTTGATTTCATTCCAATTAATAGGAACAATATTTTGTGGAAGTCTGATCAATTGATTTTCTCATTATAAAAGGACTGAGATGAGTTATAACTCTGAGATGTGCAAAATGTGTAATTTTACAAATAGTATTGTGCTGTTTTGTTACCGTTAAATTATGATTATTCGGGAGTGACTAAAGACGTGACTTCATTGATGATACATTTATTTTTGAAATGGAATTTCAAGGTTTTTATCTATAAAAATATTATATAATACCAGAATTATTGCGACGGTACAATTTTACATAATTAATAAGTAAGTACTCTAGATTTTGTATTGATTAGCACAATATAAGGTTACTGAACCAGAAAGCGATTTTATCAGTCAAATCGATGTATATCAATTGTTTTCATTTTTTTCTCAAAAATTAAGAAATTAAAAAATTATTGATGAATTATTCTTTGAGCATCACCACTAACTGAAGCATTTTCAGATTTTCTATGACTTGAATATTGCTTCCAAAATTTAATTGTTCAAGAATAACTTAAATTTTATATATGAAAATAAAAAATGAACATTTCAATTTTATACTTCCCAAACTCTGGTTCAGTTACTTATTTAAATATGCCCGAAATGCCAATAATCATGCTAAGCTCTACGATAATCTAACATTAATTTTGCTATAACTGATCTAAATATTCGTAATCGAAAGTTTCAATCGATTTATATACACTGAATACTATCTTCATTTATATAAACTTAAATATATTTTCAGTTGATTCCTGAAATGAAAATTAAAATGGTAAACTTCATTATGTCTTTCTTAAAGTAATCTTACTCGTATTACATCGAAAAATAAAAGACAACTTTTTGAACGGTTTATGGGTATTAGAAAATATATCAAATAAATTATACATTTGATGTTAAAATAATATATGTAAATATATTAAATATGTTTATGTATGAAATTTTATGAATTCAATTTATTGAGAATAAGCAATCAAGAATATTTCTTTACTGGTTTCTTCTTATCTCCAGATAATTACAATTGCATTTTTCTACAAATTCAGATAAATACTTTTCTATCGATAATCACTGAAGACAGACATTTGGTATTCTGATGAAATTTCGGAATTATGTTAAATATCTTCTCACAAACAAGTACTGAATCATTGAGCTTTCAAAGTTTTCACTCATTCATTTTATAATTTATTTGATTATTTCATCTTCCTCCTCTCGATAAATTTGTTTCTAAACAATAAGAGACATTTCTCTATTGAAATTTTTTCAACATGTTCCTATTTAAAAATATCAAAATCATCATTGTGAAACGTGACGTGAAGTCATTTAAAATATAATTTGAATATTTAATAGTGTTGGCGTTTACTTGATGTAAATCCATTATAATTGAATATAAAATAAAATTCAAACACTTGAACTTTTGATTTAAACTTTTTTGACAACATAGCATGCAGCGTTTCGTCGTTACAAACGACTTCTTCAGATGCTAACAGAATACTGAGTACTAAGAACAGTAGTCTGTTAACATCTGAGAAGTCGTTTGTAACGACGAAACGCGTCATGCTATGTTGCCAATAAAGTGTAAATCAAAAGTTCAAGTGTTTAATTTGAGCTTTATATCAATCTAAACATTAGCATTTCACTCATTCATTCTAGAAATAATTTTCAATCATTCATTGATGCATGTTTAATTGCTATTTTTTCTTTCAACTATGTTATTTATAGTTTTCGACATTTAATACATTAATATGTGAAATTTTTCATTTGTTTTTCATATATATCATCAACAATATGTTATATTAAATTTTCTTCAAATTGTATAATTTGAAATATTTTCTTCGAATACTCTTTCGCACTTTCATTCAAACAACAATTGGAAAAACCCTTCAAGTTAAAATACTTACTCGTACAGTTCATGTACTCATGGTTCATGAATTCAGACTGGAATTCAGTTTCTCTGAATTGTGAATTTCCGATTCTATTTAAAAGTATATAATGACTTTTATGCCTTTTTTTTGTTGGTCCTCATTTGCAGAGACATTTATGGTAGTTTATCAATTTCATTATTCACAAGAAAATCAATTCATCAATAATAATTTATTTAAATTCGGGTAATTGAAAATGTTTGCATTTCAATTCTTTTGGTCAAAGCTTTTGATTGATATTCCACTCAACTGAAGCTGAAGTAAATTTCTTGTTATATTTTTTGAGATATGCTTCCTCAGAATACATCATGTCACACAGCTCAAAATTACACTGAGGCTTTGAATCATTTTCAAAAATTCTTAACTTGCATTTTGCCATAGAGTATGTAAGGCCTTTGAGTTTTGAAATTGTATTTGAAATTTTTTCGATTACGAATAAGTTGATCTTAGAATATCTGTCTTATAATAATCCATGTTCTCAAAAGTTTGTTTTCCATTTCAAAATACATTCCTATTAATATGTGATGTTTTGCGTTCGTGTGATATTTTATTTACCAAGTTACTCTGTGATTTTATCATTTAATTATTTGAGAAACTGTAAAAACGCAGGTATCAATTTTGTATCTTCACGCTGTATATTTGCTATTTTTTTTACTACTTCCTTTTAGTTTCTTTTACTACTTAGTTTCGAATTATTCCAAGCGTAGTGTATTTTTTCAATGAGTAATATTAATTTTAAAGTATTACATTTTTGCGTTAGGTCTAAGTGCGACTATTTCTCATTTGTTCAAAGCCACCAGACACCATATTTGTAATGTTCACGATACCACTAAGTATAGAAATGTGGATCATATTTTTCGAAATTAATAGTTTTTCGATATTTTCGTTCAAGATAATAATACTATACAATTACCTTCTTGTAAAGAAAATTACACAATTACAACTTGGTTCTTCTCTGAATTTTCAGAGAAACCTGCAGTAGACTTTGGTTTCCTCTCGAATTTGAATTTCATTTTTTCATTTGCATGATTACATAAAAATTTTAAGGTTATAAGGACAGTGATAATAAAATAGCTATATTTAAGCTTATTCAAAATAATCGATTCAGTTCAAACAAAAGAACAAAGAACGAATACATTTCAATTTTAGTTTGTTAATTTATAATTACGTTATTTAGGTAAACCTTTCGGACACATTCCCTAATTCTAAGTATTATGTTTATGTCAAAAATAATGATGATTTTCGAGTATGATACTCAAATCTCAATATTATATTGACAAAATTTTTATAGGTTGTAGGAAATTTTCTTTATAATCCATAATTCGGAGTGAAATGAATAAAATTATAATTTTCAATATATATTGAATTGAATTGATAGTTATTTCACATTATCTGGAATTCTCTATTCCTGATAGTTATTAATTAAATCACAATTATGTAATCCACATACAAATTTATTGATGCTACATAAAAAAATACCCTATTTTTTCTATTATTTCTGTGGCGATAATATATTTTTTTTTCCAAATCAAATTTCTACCGTTCTCAACATTCTGCCAAAACCATCCAAAACGAATTAAAATATCACACTTTGTTGAATGTGTGCGAATGATTTTTTTCATTCGCCTATTCTCTTTATTCAATTTTTTTTGCACTGATTCGAAGAATTTCGAAATGATAGTATACGAATTCAAAAGTATATTCATCTTTGAAACGTATTTCAATAATCTTAGCACATCAGTAACCATAAAAAACAACTAGATAATGAAATTAAACCACACAATTCCCAATCTTATTATTAATCTATTCTCTATTTAATTAATACTCTCTAAGAAAGTACTGCAAACTTCAATTACTCTCCATAGTATCTTACTATAAGCATGTATTACCATGTAGTATCGTAGTATAAGCAATAAATTGAAAACATCTGGAGTATTGCTGCAGTACCATTATCATACAATAAAATACTCTAATAATATAACAAAATCTCAAAATATTTTTTCATTTTATGATAATATTTCATTTATAATATCGTTGTTTCTATTTTTTCGTTTTGTATACTAAGATACTGAAGAAGAGAGTACTGTTCTTGAAACGTTCATTAAATGATTTTTTCAATCAATTTGAAGGACTTCACTGAAACAACTAAAACACAAACCAAATTTCATTGAACGTATACCCATTTCAGCTTAGTTTGAAAATAATTTCATTGTCTCATTTGTGTTTGGCAAAAACTAATGAGAAAAGTCGACAACATAAAGCCGAGTATATGTGAGAATTGAAGTTGATGTAAACTTTTGGAGTGAATTGAAATTACATTCAGTATTGAAGAAAAGTAACTTATTTTTCTATTTTGGATTGGTGTAGATGATAAACTTTTATATATAGCTCACTGCCTTCGAATTGTTAACTTAGTCTAAAGAATAATAATTGACAATAAGCTTACGAAAATCAAAATAACTGCAAATATACTTATCCGTTCTTCTTGCTCTTACAATTATATGAAAATGGAAGATATATGTGTATTATAAGTTTGTTGAGCCTAAAGCTAGTCCATAATATATCCGTAGAACAATAGCTTCACCGTACTGAATAACTTTTTGAAAAAATTGAGCTGATTATTTTGAATATCCTAATGTCAGATTCTCATTAAACATAACCAAATTTAGAGATATTTTATGGAAGAGAGTGCCACTTGTAAGATGTTATTAGATTAATGTTGTCTCTGATACAGATGATAGTTCTTCAAATTCAAAATGAATGCTCATATGTATAAAGACTCTAATATATTTATGCTCATTGAATTTGCGATCAATTTTGCAGCAATGTCAATTTGAAAATTGGTACATATGTTGACTATTAACTTTCTTTATCACGTGATACAGACAGAATGTCATTCTGAAAATCAACAGTCTGCGGAAAATTTGCCTTATGCTTGGAACGATAGTTTCTCACTTTAGGTTAGAGCGAGGGGGGTCGCGACGAGAAATGAGTGATTAGAGTGTGGTCAGGTCATGTCATCGGAATGTGTTCTCGCCGAGTGGCTAGCATCTTCCGCGTGCACGCTTTGTCTCTTTCTCCCTTTCACCGATCTTTTTTTCTTAAAACATAGCAGTGTCGCATGAGCCTAGAGCAAACAAACGCACATCGAATATTCAGCACTGATATATCAACACAATTTTAATAATTCAAATTTTAATAACTCAAAAGTGAAATAAATATATAATACATTAGTAAAATTTTATTGTGAAAATCATGGAAATTGTTTAATAAAAAATTGTTCATACATAAGATACATTTATTTCAATTTAAAATAAATAATAAAAATATTATAAATGATTATGACGACTTATTTAATATTTATTGAATAGATAAGATACTTTTTTATAATTAACTGAATAGTAATTCTTGAAGGAACTAACGTTTCTACCCCGTGTCCAGCGACACGGTCTCATTTTTTGATATATCACTGATGTTGCTATCAATTTAGGTGTTTGAAATAGTATGCCTGTATATGTATACTTAATTCAATTTCTCTTTCAATTTTACATAAATATTATCGACTTTGTGATGATATTATGTTCAGTCGTCTTCTGTTACAGACGAAATACATGAAATTTCAACATAAGTTTCCCTCTTTAATAATGTTAATAATGTACTGCCTTATGTCAAATATTGAGATCTGATTATTTATTGACAGTTTTAAACAACAGACGATAAAATATATTATTATTGCGTTCGAAATTATCCGTTAAAAAATACACAATGAAATGATAACATTATTTTATCTCTTTTGAAATAAATATCCAACACTCTTTCGACATGCTACACATCGAATATACTTTTCAATTAATTTATTGCTTTTAAATCATGGGAAATTTTTAGTGGTTTGAAGGCAAAGTGATATGAATTTTTGCACAGTCATAAATGACGATTGGTGATATATTCAAGATACCAAACCGTATTTTGAACTTTAAACTAACATACTACGAATTAACAAGCAGGTTGGACTCCCAATAGTTACTCGTTGAAGATGACCAAAAAAGTCATAGGAAAACGTTGCTCAATCAATGTATCAATTCTTCAAGGCCCGTATACAAATTCTCTAGACAAAATTCGCATTCTTAGTTTTTTTTATATCTTGGTCTGAATCCAAAATCAATCAGTTTATTTTTCAATTTTATAACTAATGCGATATAGCAAGTAAAAAATCAATAAAACAAGTCAATAGTATTATGTGTTCAAATATTTCCATGAAATAAACAAAACAAAAATTGAGAATTTTATTATGATGTTTACTTCTTACTTCGTTGATAACTGGTTACATTCAGAGAAAATTACGAAAATTAACCTATTACACATTAATTAATTAACCGCAATTAGATGCAGTCATCCCCAACTAGTTCCCCATTCAATCGAATACATTTTCCAGTCTTTTTCTAATTTTTCTAGCTGTGAATCAAAAAGTAAAAATAAATTATAAATGCAAATTCAGATAAAGAGGTAATACTTATGGCCACTATACGGTTTTTTCAATCATTATTCTGATATAAAGCATTCAGGATGTGTGGAAGACATTTGTCCTGAATGTTAGTTATGTTTTTAGGATCTGCACCTTCAAAAAATATACTATGAATACACATTTTATTTCGAATAAAATTATTACAGAAGTTTTTTGTCACGAACTTCAAAATTCCTCACTTTTGGTCGTTTTATTTTACTTTTAGCCATGCATTTTCTTTAGGTTTGATCAATCAAATAATGATTGCGTAATTGAATGTTGATACTCATCATTAATTTTCATCGAAATAAAGAACTGATTCATTTCTTATTAATAATTCAATCAATTAGAGTGACGTGGACATAGGTGTCGTAATGGAAATAAGTAATCCCTATGTTTTTCTTTCCATGATTAAAATGATAACTGATCTCCACTCAGACAATATTCCATTAGATCGGTAATTTATATTTTCCAGTGCTGTAAACTCCAACTTCATCTGTCAATTTTTCAGGTCAGAGTTCTTATCAACAATTTATCTATGGTATGCACATAACTGCAAGTCAATTATCAAATTAATTGTCACACTTTAGAGACAAGTCATCAATTATTCACGCACATTTCACTGTCCAATTATTTTCTGTATGTCGCACCATTAATCCAATATTTTGAAACTGATTGATGATTTTTAATGGCTATCACTATTCCTATGAAGTTTGATGTTGAAATAGCTCATCATTTTTACCAACTTATTCAACATCCTTTCCTATTGGTTTATTTCAAAATCAATTTAGAAAACCTTCAGCAATGTCATTGTTTCAAATCAAGATAAAGGCTTCAGTCATTTCAAATATTGATCTCTCTCTCTCTCTCCAAAAACACTTCATTCTCTCTGAATGCTCTTTCTTCAGATCATCTGTCCATTTTATTCCAGGTTAACGATTTGATTTTTGCTCACATTTCTTTATAGCGACGAGATATTCAGTGCGATTTTCGAGATTTTTTATATTGATCTTGTAGATCTTTTTGGACCTCTTTTAGCCACTGTGTTCCTTTTTACTCTTCATAATTATATCGAGTAGTTTCTTCGGTATTCTGAACTGTTTCATCTTTTCATCCAAATGCCGTACCTACTTACTAACGTACATTGAATACTTCCAATAATCCCAAAATATATACTCTATTAATATATAAAGTAGAAATATATACATAACTAAACAAATAAGAGACTCATTATGTTCGTTTTTCTAGAAATATTTCAAATTGTTAAAAACATTTGCTCAAAATAAGCCTTTTTCGCACCATTTTGCTGATAGAAGAGTCTCTTAATCTTTGTTATTTTTTGGGAGCAAATCTTAAAATGTACCTCCAGTTCAACACAACTCAAGGTTTTCATAATAAAGTACTAAACGTTCAACAATGAAGAATTACTCAGAATGTAAAGCCATTGGGGTTCTTTTTACACTAAAGTGTAAAGGGTTCATCTAAAGTTCTTGGCTATAGTAAAAAATAAACTTGTGATTAGATATCATTAATATAATGAAGGAAAGAATCTGAAAAACTGGAAAAAAATAAATAAGTTAAAATATTGGTTTAAAACCCATAACGCATATGACAAATATTTATTTCAATTCAAGTAATTATATTACTAATGAGTTATTTCAATGAATGATGAAAAATTTAATTTTTTTCATTGATATTATAATAACAATGCGCTCTTATTTTTTGAGAGAGGAGGTCCATTTACGTTGGTTGTGGATGAAATACAAATGAGAATTTCAAAATAAGTCAATAAAATTGATGTGTACGCAACACTGTATCATAGGCAACAAACACTTAAATGAATTAGTAATATTATTTTAATTTTATTTATATCGAAATAATAAAACTCTATGTTCATTTCCTTGGATCAGTGTAGAGAAAATATTCACATTCTTTCAAATAAAAATGAATATCAGCTCATTTTTTCAATGTGCACCGCAAAATATACACTGAAAAATATATATTTATGAATAATGACCTATTCAACAAAATATTATATTGTTAATAAATCTCTAAAAGTTCTTATTTCCCGCTCAAAATGACACTTTTCACATTTAGTTGCACTTTTCCATAAAAATTTGTGTCGTTAATATCGTGTTGTTTGGAACTGGCATTGCTCGAATCATGTCCATTGAACGAAATTGAATACGATGTTTCCTTCGGAAGAAAATTTAGGTTAGGTTAGGTATAATCGAGTTGGCGTTGAAAGTCATCCATTATACAATTTTTATTATCGATCACAAAGAATCGTTTCTTCTATGACAAGTATGGATGACTGCGTTTTCCGCTCCTTTAGGGCCGAAATAGCACCTCTATTATAACCAGACTAAAGTGAGCGTTCCCTTAACCTTGAAAGTGAGTTCATTAAACTGTATCGAACTGAAAATGGGTAGGATTAAACTTGGGAAAGTACTATAAATTAATAACTGCCATGGAGTTTATTATACATTAATTTTTTCTCAACAAGATGTTAGCCAATTCATTTTTCCATTGTGAATAATTAAGTCTAATTCAAAAAATTTCAATGAAAATATCGAATAGAAAAAATATTTCTTCACGATGTTGAAAACGCCAAAATTTAAGTAATGAATGTATGCATTTAAAGTGATGAAACAAATAAAAAATTATGAACATGGTTGATCATTAAAATGTAATTAAACAACAGAAGAGAATCATAATAAACTAGAGTCAGTGAAATATTGAAGAATAAAAATAACAAATAGATACAAAATTAAATTGAAAATGTTCAATTCAAATATCAATATTCAATTGAGTTAAAAATATAGGTAGCGTACTCTGTAACCCAATAGGAATCAAAATAAATCACTTACTGATAACTACTCCAAATAGATCAATTACGTCTATTCTAAAATATTCATCTATCATTCCGAGTCGTTTCTAAAGTGGAACAAATATTTTCCATAATCCATTAATTCTGAATATATTAATAAACCCCTTTCATTTTCAAAATGAATCGATAATTTTATGCATATCCAGAAATGCATACTGAATTTTCGTCATAATCCTGTTTTCAAAGTGCGTCCCGGAATAGGATTCATTCAATTTCAATCAATAAATGATTTTCAGTAAACGCCATTTCGATTATCTCATTTTGATAATCATCATTTACTTTGATGAATTAGTTAAAAAACCTATCAGCCAATAAGCACTATTGAAAACGACCCGATATTATAAACACTTGATTGTATAAATCTACAATATTAATTATTAACATATTTAGTGAAGTGTAAATATTTTATGTTTATGGAAATATTTTGTCGATATAAGCTCCATTAAATAATAAGCAATAATATTGGTCAAAAATAACGAAATTCGGTATTTTTCTTTTCTTATAAAGCTGTTATCGTAATCAATGAGTGTGCAACTTTTTTTTGGAAAAATAAATGAAATGTTCCTCAACTAAGCAATGTAAAATACTCTAATAAAATAATAAAAATTGAATGATGTTTAAATTTCATTAAAAATTCTCACACTCCCTTATACATATATATATATATATATATATATATATATATATATATATATATATATATATATATATATAAAGAAATAACCTACAAGAAAAAGAAATCTGTAGTTCTCGTGCTATATAAGGCTTTCAAAAATATTTTTGGGTTATCTGCAAAAGGTGAGCAGAACTTAATTTTCATTAAGTATTGAGTATTCAGACTAATAATCAGCAATTCTATATTTCGAACGCAATTTGTTCTTCTTCAGGAATACTAAAAATATAGATAATGTTTTAATTAAATAGTTACAACTTGTGGAAAAAGGAAACTTACGTCTGACATAAGTCAATAAACCAAAAAAAGGACACAAAATTCATCCAACAGATATTTGCAATATAAAGGGGACAGTGCTCAACAACGTATGATCTATAAATAACATGTAAACGAGGTTAAATCATAGACACGTATAAGTATGACACATCAAAGTACAAATTTGTATTGTCACAGAAAACAATCACAACACGACCGATGATCTTAGTCATTCGAAATTTGACCAGGCTCATTCAACGATAACAGATAACTATACACACAACTAAGACTCAATATCAGACAAGTTCTGCCCACCTTTTGCCGACAATCCAAAAATGTTTTTGATATATATATATATATATATATATATATATATATATATATATATATGTATTATCGCCATATCTCACAGATTGGTAGCAGCCTTGAAACGTGTTTCGATCTTTTAGCTCTCCTCTCCTCACTAGAACGGCGTAGCCAAGTTCTAGTTGTAGGAACCTGGAAGTGGAAAACACAAGAAGAAAAACTAAGAAAAACAGACAACCTATGAAGGAAGTCGCAACATTTTAGGCTACGAGTTTGTTCCCTCCGGATTTGGAAATTTGGAAACTGCTTTGCCCGTGAGGTGACTATTTATCCTTCAAGGATGCTCTAATTATAAATAATATTTGATGCGGAAGAAAATTTAAATGAAAATAAAAATTATCGGCATATCCCGCAGATTGGTATCAGCCGTTGACACGTGTTTCGAGCTTGTTCTGAGGAGAGCCAATAAGCTCGAAACACGTGTCAACGGCTGCTACCAATCTGCGGGATATGTCGATAATTTTCATTTTCATTGAAATATTCCTCCGCATCAAGTATTATTTATATATTATATATATATATATATATATATATATATATATATATATATATATATATATATATATATACTATATATATATATATATATATATATATATATATATATATATATATATATATTATTATTATTTTGTTTTGAAAGTTTTTAGCAATAACAGGCTTTTTGTGATATGAAAAAGTTTATTTTTGTTGAAATAACAATATAAAAATAAATAAATAAAAAAAAAACAATATAAACAACAAAAATAAACTTTTGCATATCAAAAAAAGCCTGTTATTGCTAAAAACTTTCAAAATAAAATATCTTTAACAGGCAATAAATCAATTTCAAGATATATATATATATATATATATATATATATATATATATATATATATATATATATATATATATTGTGGACTGATGATCCACAAGATTGGTAGGTCTGTAGAAAAAAGCGCGTCCTCCACTTCGTGAAAAACAATTATTACTTGGAATATATTGATAATTGTTCATAGGATTTTCCTCACTAATAATCATTAAATGAAGTAGTGTTTAGAATTATTTTTTCTGCGTAAATTGGTTTTCAATTACTTCTACCAGCACCTGTTACCGAATATCCTGGTGAATAATTGATCACCAATTCCCGTAGATAAAAAAGTTTTAATAATGTAGAATTTTTATTCAAATAACAATTGATTCAAGTTTAAGTATTGCATGCAGTTATTTTCAAATTTATAAATTATGAATCATATCCTATTCAGTATTACAATATGAATATTGAACGAGAACAAATCTCGTTTGAAATCGTTTTTTCGTGGTTTCGAAAGAAGTCTTCATTAATGGTACTTCATTCATTTATAAGATAAAAATCAATATCAAAAACTATATAAAAAATAATATCCAGTATCAAAACGACAGGTTAAATTCAACATACTGAAGTGTCTACATTCATGATAAGATTTATATTTTATTAGTGTTTTATTATTATTTTCTCATTTTTTATTCATATTTTATTTATTTTGAACGTAGAATGGGAATACAAAAAAGAACTCTTAGGATTATATTGAATAACACTGATTCCTTTAGGGGACTCTTCAGAAATAGTAACATTCTAACAGTTACAGGAATATACATTTTTGAGATCTTAATGTTCATTTTTGAAAACACTTGTGTGTTCAATTTCCCAACAACATGCAACCGTGGTTTCAATTATGAAGTACCAAAACATAGACTTACAGGATATGAGAAGGGCTCTTAGTATTCTGCATTAACCATGTTCAATAAACTACCAAGACATATTAAATCAACTAGAAATTTTAATTTATATAAGAAGCGGTTCTATTCCTTCTTGATACAGTTGGAACCCTATAAAATGTCGAACTATATGGAGGCTGTGTAATACTGGAATTTATCAAATTGTTGTAAATTGTATTTTTGTGTAACACTATTATGGATTACCATGTAATATTTAGGACGAAGCTCATGTTAAAAGTGTTTTTGTTTTAATTCAAATTTGAAACAATGCACTTTAATCAATGGGAGGAATAAAAATTTATATTATTATTATTATCATTACTATACACTCCAGCCTAATATTCCATACGATATAAGACTTAGCACTAGTACAAAGTATAATATATTAGTATATTCAATATTCTTGATGAAGTCTTTCAGGTACTTGGTGACACCAAATTACCGAATTCTACTTCCCTTCGAAATAGTGAAATTTCAATTGATGTTGAAAGGGCTTGAGTGCTTTTTTTTTTGATGCATTTAATATTGTCATTGTAAATTTCAGGTATTGTAGCAATTTGAATTTTAAGATCGAGATTTAAGATCAGTTTCGAAAGTCATACACATTGAAATAATATAAAAAAACAAATAAACACAGGCCATGCGAAATAATTCATCGACCTCTGCATTTTACTGTCCTAAAATCTAAAGAAAGGGTACTATAACAAGTTGGTGTCCCATTCTGCTTAATAACTTCCTAAACGAGGCAGAAATCTAGAAAACTTATTTTCCAACAAATTGTGATGAGTCTAGCAGATATTTCAAACCAGAAAACCTGATCTTCTATCAGTTACACCCAAAATTCCAACGCATTTTCTAATACTGCAATACCATAATTCAATGCTTTGATTCATTTATATCATTATAATCCATATTAAATATTATACAAATGAAATAAGACATATTGCATATCTTTATAAGAAAAGTGTATGTCAAATGAATATTTTCAAATGACAAAGTATTCCCAAAATGTGCCAGGAAGAACACTTTTTTCTTGGGATGAAGAAGCAAGGATATAAGCTGAGACATTCCTTTCAAAAAATATTTCTGTTAATACCTATTAACTTGAAGTACTAATTAATTTGGAAATCTGAAATAAATATTTTTGCAGAATATCTGTGTCTGATTAAATATCTGACTGATTTTGTTTACATCTTATATCTAATAAAATCTGGTTTTAAATATCTAAACTCATAATACAATAAAATGTTCCGGTAATAAGAATTCAATAATCGACAAAACATAAAAGTAAGAGGGATGATGTTCATTTATAGTAGTCTTAATTCTCTTGATCATAATTGAAAAATACGGTTTCGACTTTATAGAGATATTAAATTGTTGGACGAATGTTCATCTCTGTGAAATTTATAGATCAATAATTAGAGACAATAATTCTTTTATTCCATTTTTAATTTATGCTGTTTTAAGTACTGTCTATGTAATATCCACCGTTTTCTTCTCTCATTATTATTTATACGTCACAGAACACATATATCATTTACATTTCCTTGCGCTGTAATTGGAAAATCCATTTTCAGACTTGATATGTTGCCAAGAGGGTGGTATTTTCCAATATGAATAAATTCGATATTTCATTTTTATTTATATCTTACATAAATGATTGGTATGTTTCGAATTCTCAGAGTTTTATCGAACTTGCTGTCTGAATTTCTACGGCGAGGCTATTTTTTCCTTAAAATTTTTCGGGTGGTTGTGTTCTATACAGTGAGAAAATGTCAAGGTCATAGTGTCTTTAGTCAATACATTCAATTTTCACTTTATACGATAGATTATATGCAAAAATACGAGAATCACAAAGTGTAAATCTAAATAAATATAGAATTGAAAAGGAGAAATCGTCCTTTGATGACCAAAAATATGGAACCTGGGCAGATGAGATTTACAGAGTAGGCACAGAAAAGGTTCGACTGAAAATTGGTTTGAGTCCCGAAATTCCGAAAATTCCTAAAAAATCTCAAATTCTTCTACCTATATCTTTTATGATTTGTTAGTTACCAAAATGCAAAAAGTACTAATCATAAGTGTTAAATAAAAATACTTAGATTAAATATTCAAAGTATACACAATTAATCTTGCGAATTGAATTTCATTTGGGACTCAAAATTGAGACTTATGAATTCATAAACTTGAGAATTTTTCGGAAAAAAAATCCCATCACTTATTAAAATATAAAATAAATAAACAACGCTAACAATAATATTTTTATGTTTTTCAAGGATTATTTCCCTTATAGTTCAATTGATTGAGTTTCCAAAATATCTCAACTTTGCCTTGATTTTGATAGATCTCCATCGACTCAAGATTGAAAGTCAATCAATTTAACATATCATAGAATATCAAATCGTGAAAGCCAATGGATGAAGATTTTCAAGATATAATGCAAAAAAGCTTTGACAGGAGTAGAGACCACTCTACTCGAAGCAAACATTGATTTCAAAGTTGATAGCCGGCAACTGTGTGTATTTTAATTTCTTTGTCTTTTATTAATCTACCAAAAAATTTTTCTTTTTGGTGAATTTCGATTGATTATAAATAAAACGTTTTCATTCAGAACGTTTTTTTTTTCTCTCATTTAAACTACTTGATATCTACAATTTTCAAGAAAATACTAGAATATTTATACGTAAAATTGGAATTAATCAGAAAAATGTTATTGTAGAGCTCTTGATATAATTGTTGTGATAATGCCTTATTATCCTGCAAGGAATAAATGTCATAGAATTTTTAAATCTAAGCCGCTCTTGGTGAAAACACACGACAAACTGTTTCGTTCTACAAGGACCTCGTCAGTTGTGACACATCCATTGTCAAATGAGACAACGGCATTAATCTCCATACTCATTTTTGTAATTAACATGGTACCCACGAGACATGAAGAGAACCAGAAGAAGACCGAATCTGAAATGGAACCGTTAATAAAGAAATTAGCAGGCACAACATGGACCCGATTAACCAACGACAGACATCAATGGACCCAACTATTGATATTGAATTGATAGAACATGGCTGCAAATGATAATGATGATATAAATGCAGTACAATAATAAAAGCTGAACATGTTGATAATAATTGTATTTTTTTATTTTTCTTCCTACATATAAGGGTGCATGAGCTTTTCAACAATCGAACAGATAAATTAAATAAATATATACTTATGTATATACACCAATTTGAATACAAAATGATTTCATGATTTTATATACATGAATATATTAGGGGTTATGAGTATATAAAAATGATCTCCATGGCAATTTTCATTGTCATAAATTCAAGCCTTTCTAGCAATCCTTTTCACTTCACCAGTAGTAGGTTCGTACGTGTAAATTGGTTCCCTTATTGGTTCAACGTTTTCATATCGGATCCTTGCGTAGTAAGCCATGTCTTGTTGATCATCCTTCGTAGCATATGTGATCTTCTGCAACAATCCTGTTGGGTGATAGACATAGTATACACCTTGTTCCCCGTCTCTCAGCTTCTCACTGAAATTTTCGGATGGCTCCCGAATCTGTTCAACTTCAGTTTCAGTGGTTGTGGGAGTTTCTGTGGTCGTAACATCTGACTCGGTGGTTGGTTCTTCTGATGGTGGTCCGTACTCCTGGCTTGGAGTCCCATAAAAACCTTGAGGAGCTTGCTGTCTTGCTGGAAGTCGAAAATATGGTCCAGATGGTCTCCATCCCGATGGAGCGTAAGGTGCATTCTCGTAGTTACCGACATCTGTTCTGTAGTAATTTTGTGGTAAACCATGAGCCAAGCTCACAATTGCGAAAACCAAGACTAAAAATTTGAACATTGTTACGAAAGACGTTATCTACAGATAATAAAAGGAATGCGTAAGGAATTCAGTTATGAACTGACACTCATTGGGAATATCCACGTATTTATATGAAATTTGAATGTTTTGTACCTAACAGCGACCTTAACATCTGTCAACCTTTAATCCACTCTACCTTCAATTACTCAGTTTGCGTACACTCTCATAAAGTTTTCAGTTAAAAGACTAATCAACTTGAACAAACATAACAAATTATGCCAAATGGACATCGTGGATTTACATTCCTTTTCAAATCTATCTAAGAGTATCTTTTATTTATTTCAATTCATTAAATTTATGAAAATTGTTTATGTTTAGAAATGAACTTATTGGATCGGTATTTATATATGTATATATATATATATATATATATATATATATATATATATATATATATATATATGTGTGTGTGTGTGTGTGTGTATAAGTCTATATGGTGTTATTCTCTGTTGATTATGTATCTTTTCTCCAATGTACACAGTATTAATCACTTCGTTAATTGATTGTTCGCTGATCGCTTAGTGAAACATTGTTTAATATATTAAATAATAATTTCAATTGACATTGCGTAACGAAGTTGAACTTCATCAAAAGTAATGAATAAATTAATTTCTTGAATCAATTCAGATATTTCTGAATATTGCACTCATTTTAATGAACTAGTGCCTCAAATTTTCATCAGTTTTTCAGAGATTTCCTCTTAGTGAAAAAGAATTAATACACCTTTCGTGCGAATGCTGTGCCAGAAAAATTCCTCTGAACGATTAAAAGACAAAAGAGCTGAATAAATCATGAAAATTACATTTGACGTACGATATTCATCTAAAATTCAATTATTTTTCATTTCCTGAAAGAAAATAAAAACTGCAATTCCAGTCATCAACTGAAATAAGAATTTTTCAATCGAAAATTCAGTTAGAAAAGCCAGTAAATGCTGAACAAAATATATATATGGCAATGTAAATGCTCATAAGGCCAGTCCCACAGCGACAATTCTGGATTAATTTCAATGTTTGAATTAAAGTTGAATATAAACTTAAATTCAAACACTTGAATTTATGATTTACACTTTATTAACTACATAGCATGACGCGTTTCGCCGTAACAAACGACCTCTTCAGATGCTTACAGAATAATCCTGTACAAACGTCGTTACAAACGACTTTTCCAGATGCTTACAGAATAATAATTTACAGAACTTACAGAACTTACAGAAATTTAACTTACAGAATAAAGTGGTTTCGTCGTTACAAACGACTTTTCCAGATGCTTACAGAATTATTCTGTAAGCATCTGAAGAAGTCGTTTGTAACGACGAAACGCCTCATGCTATGTAGTTAATAAATAAATTATAATAATAAATAAATAAATAAATTCAAGTGTTTGAATTTAAGTTTATATTCAATTATAATGGATTTACATCAAGTAAACGCCAACACTGTCAAATATTTGAATTAAAGTATAAGTATTTCCTTCAATACCTTGTTCAGTTTTTTTGTAATATAATGATGAGTGAATTTTCCAATATGATCATCCAGTTTAATTGCACAAATAAATATATTTATGCGAGATTTCTTCAGGATTTCTATAAATTTTTTGAGTTTAATCAAACTGCGTGTTACAACGTCTTTACCAGATGATAAACTATTTCTGTTTACTGGTGCTAATGGGTTCAATTCCAACCGAGTACTTGGCCTTTCGGAGTCGGCAATAAATTGTTCCAATAAAAAATTCCAATTGGAGCTATATAGGTCCACTTGACACCTTGACACTTTTAAACAATATTAATTATATTTGCGCATGGATGTTTGAGTATGTATAAGTGTAGTGGGTTACCCTTTCATTCGAAGGGTAACGCATTCAGATAGCAACCCCAATGCCTGTTCAATTTCAGATTGCCGTTTCAAGTTCCATGACAGCCAAATACAAACATGTTCAGTGTCCAATGATGTCAGTTGAAATTTCAAATTGAAGTCACTAAAATAAAGTTATTTCTCATCGTTGTGACAAGAAACACAGTGAATTCTATCTAAGCGATGAGGTCACTGATAGGCCCGATATGAATATCAATATTCGAGACTGCAGAATTCATTAGTAGTTACAAGATGACCGGCAAATACATTTTAATATTCTGGCTGCGATCTTCTATGAATTTATAGAAGCAATTACATGAACGAAAATCCATCCAGAATTCTGTTGATATCACGTATTACATGTTTGTAAAAAAGCCATGACCGATTAATTTTTCAAAGTTCCCTCTCATTGACTTCATTATAGGATTCGTCATTCATATTTTCCTTCAAAAATATTAAAGTGTTAAGAAATATTGCCCGAACTATAAACTCTAAAATAGTTTGAAGTGAATGTAGAAACGACAATATTCTGTTTAAATTGAATAAAAAAAACAGATATATTTTTCTAATGGAATATGAGATATATAACGTAGGAAATCATTACTTCTTCAATAACACTGTCGCTTATTTAAAGTTGTTCTTTGAGTTTCGAACACATTGCTTCAAGCAGTAGCAATCTCAGCCAAAAATTTCTCATCACCATGTACCACTAAAATATTTGCTTCTATATTTCAGTAATGAGTTGATATCAAATGAAAACGATATCGGCAGAGTCCGCATAAGGAAGTAAGCGTAGACACGTGGTCGAGGCTGGTGGTCCTTATCAGAACGTCACAGAGAAGCTAAGACTAAAAAAACGAAATTCCCAGCAAAGGATAAGCGCCCATCATGAACATTTTGAAGATTATCAGATTATTATTGACTTAAATTCCTTTCATCAAGCTTTTGTTGTCTCATATTTTTTGAATTTAAATTAAATAGGGCACCTTCGGAAATCTTTCCTCATTGAGTAGAAGATTACGTATTCTCCGATCAAATAGGAGTTCTGGGTTCTTATCCTTGATTTGGCCGTTTGGAATTTTTAGAATCAATGAGCCCTCAGACACTTTTGCCAGAAGATGTTCCTCATCACTGCTTGTCGGGCATTCTCAGAGATATATAGCTGATATTGCGGTGGTTTCGACCACCGGTTAAGTCTGCTGTAAATCAAATCAAAATTGATAACAAAATAAATATCTATGAAAACAAATTATCTTGGAAAATGTTCACTAAGTGACGTAAAAATCGGAAAATTGGAAAGAGGTGTGTCGGGTACAGTCAAATAGAATTATGAAGGACTTCTTGAACGACAATGCAGAGACTACATATTGAAGAGAATCTGTTGGATTGTAAGTTTATCAAAAAATAGGTATGACCCATTCAATGAACTAGAAACGATTGGAATGGTCTAGATAAGTGTAAGAGACTAGCATCTTTTTGGCAATGGAATTATTCGATTATTATTGTTTGTTAATTCTATTACGTCGCTGTTATTCATCTCTCATGAAATAACATTTCGAATTCCGGTTGAAATGTGATGAAAAATTGAAATAACATTTACGAAAGAAATCCAATTGAAACTATAAAATGAAAAATTCAGAAACTCTCCTAACAATGTGGCCATTTCAGTTCAGTATTTTAATTTTCGATCTTTTCCTATATATCTCACACTGAATCTCTGTTATTATTTTCCTTAGTAGTTTTAACGTTTCAGTATTGAATATATTCAGTTTTAGGCTGTAGATACGAAAACAATTTTAGTGAATTTTTGACAGGAGAGTAATCCCTCTGCAAATGGAGTTCAATTATCGCAAAATCGCAGTTATCATTGCATTGTAGAAACTGAAAGCCCTGCGATAATTAAAGTACGAGATCCCAGGACGATCTGACATGACTTATTTTCACAAAGATCAAACCTTCCTAGCGTCTAAACCTTAGTAGCGTCTCATGTGCTTCAAGTACCTGCATCCTTGTCGAGCTCTACCTGGTGACATCTAGTAGGTACCAAATGAGAAAGTTAAAAACTAAAATTACGGGTAACTAAACTTAAATTTGTATAGCTGTCTTTTATATATGCTTTCTAGAAGATTTTTCTGAAGTAGTATACATAATTGTGGGACACTTTACATGGACCAGACCTTTTGAAGCAGTACAAAAAATAAATGAATGTCACATACTTTTACATGACAGATTTTTCAATATGTTAATGAGGTTACTATAACAAAGTTAAATACCATCAGTCAGACAAATAGTAGTGACAAAACATCCCTCAAACAAAAAAGTTATTCAGTCGGGAGTATCATTAGTGTCAGCGCGAGAACACAATGCGCATGCATCTTAGAGTGAAATATTTCGATATCTTCAGATCGCCTACTGCTTTTTATTTAATACTTTATAAATCTATTTCTATGAGACGATTTTCAACATATCATCATCAATACTATAGTGGCCACTATAGTAGCCAACTTTCTGGGAAATGTATCTATTGGTATCGATATGTCGACGACATTATTACCTGCTTCACAGGGACCTATAGACAGGTTAATTCTTTTTTAAAATTCATTAATTCACTTTACCCAAAATATAGAATTCCCAAGAGAAATGGAATTGGAAGGCTCTATAAACTTCTTGGACCTTACAATAAGAAGAAATAATAATAAACATGAGTTCTCAATTTTCCGGAAACCCTCATATTCTGATCAAACAATACATTGCTCGTCCTCACATCCGTTCCATCACAAATCAGCGGCGTACAAGGGATATGATTCATAGACTGATGAATATGCCTTTATCAGCAGATAATTATACTCATCAATTGAACATCATTAAGCAGATCGCACAAAATAATGGATACCATCATTGTTTCGTCGGTAACATTTTACGGAAAAAGTTATATAATAAGGCCATTTCCCAAGTAATATCCTAAAGTAATAGATAGTCAAAAAAAATTCAGAACATTCACGTATTTAGGCAACACTGAATCAAAAATCTGAAGTTTTTATCTGATAGAAATTTAACGATAGCTTTCAAAAGCCAGAATACCGTGGGTAAACACATAAGAAATGCGAAAGATAAAGTTTCGCCTGATGATAAATCGGGTATTTATTAGATGAGTTGCGGTACTTGTCCCAAAATATATGTTGGCCAAACTGGCAGGAATTTCAACCTTAGGATATCTGAACACCAAAGATGCTTTGCAAAAAATAAAACCAATTCCACGTATGCAACACATCTTTTAGATTTAGAACAGCTTTGAAACATTACATACAGAGCAAGAAGGTTATAAACTACTCTGTTAGAAGCCATGGAAATCAATAATAGGAAGAAATCGAACAGTTTATTAAATGATCAAGTTTTAATCAATAATTCTCGGTTATTAAATTCATTCCAGTAAAAATGCAATCGAAGAAAAGTATTCTATGGTCATCCCCCACAATTCAGAAGAAATATGTTCTTATAGTCATCCCCCTGTGAAAGAAGAACAGTGTTCTATGGTCACTCCCACCCCACGCACTTCAGGATAAATATACGCAGTCCACAATGTAATAGCTCAGTTTATCATCAATATCTGATGAAGCCACTTGGCGAAACGAAATTGTCATGTTTTTGAATGAATTATAGTGAAAATCGAAAAACTACTTAGTTTTATTTAAATTATAAATTCAATAATATATTTAAAAATTTGACATGTATTTTTCGTACAGCTTCAAAGCGTCTGAGAAAAGTTCTTATTCATGCAAAGCGTCTGACTTTTAGGGATATTACTTCAGAAAAATATTCTTCAAAACATATATAGCAATCAGCCATACAAATTCAAATCAGTTTTTCTTAGTTTTAGTTACCTTTCCCACCTGGTACCTGCCAAGGTGTCACAAGGCGAGCTCCACAAGCACGCAAGTATTCAAAGCACATGATAACTACTAGAATGAATACTACTAGAGAACAGCGAACGTAAATTGAATGAAAATAATTTCAATAAAACAAATGATGATGAATGAAGAGGTCATAAAACGGTAGGAAATTCAGAATCATTTTCGGCATGATGATACAATGGAAAAATAAAATCTAACAACCTACTTACTGAAGGTATATAAAATAATATTGGATATTCTATTAAAATCTAAAAAGATTAAAATAGAAAAAATTATCTCAAAGAACTGAAAATTCATAATTATGTGAAATGAGCAATTATAAACGAAAATTTCTTAATTCCGTATGTGGCGATATATTACACACTGTTGTATTTGCGCGGGAATAAGTGTTTTTCGTTTGAAAATGTGGAATAAATAATCTCAAAGAGTTAAAAATTCATATAAGTTAATTATGCACTTTATAGAGTGATGACATGTATCGAAACTGTTAATAATATTATTTTTATCTAATCAACTGAATTCAAATTCGTTCAAATTTTAAACATTATTTTCATATTGGTTTTTCTTAATGTATGTCAATTTTGCCGTCAAAAAGAGTTGAAAGAGAAAGAATACGACAGTAATAAATCAGGAAGAAGAAAGAGAAAACGAAAATCCCTTCATTCCGTATACTACGTACCTATATACTACACACAGGTAAATTTGCGAGGGAAAAAGTGTTTTTCAGTCTACCGTGCCAAAGCAACCCCGAGATCGGTCTACCATGACATATATATGCTTCTGATACTATCAAGAATGACATATCAAAATTTGAGGTTTCCTAAAATATGTCAAAAAGAAGATTTTTTTCTCCATTTTCAAATGGTCTGCCACAAGAAAATAACCGCCGTAATGGTCTGCCCTTTCGGTTTTGAGTAGGTATAATATCTTTCAACATATCAAAACGACAGCTCTCCTAAAATATGTCTTTTTTTTCACAAAATATCACACCTATTATACTTGCGCAGTACCAAACCCACCGCGACTTCGCTAAACCAAGTCCCATTTCATGTATAGTAGGTACAACTCTCTCACTGAGAAAATTTTAGGCTTTCCTAAAATATTTAATAGTGTTGGCGTTTACTTGATGTAAATCCATTATAATTGAATATAACTTAAATTCAAACACTTGAACTTATGATTTACACTTTATTGACTACATAGCATGACGCGTTTCGTCGTTACAAACGACTTCTTCAGATGCTTACAGAATAATTCTAATCCATTATTTCCTAAAATATGTGGCTCTTAGACTTTATGTGAAAATAAGTTATGCCAGATCGCTCCGAGATTTTACTTTATTGCACTTTAGACCGATAATGGCTCAGTTCATATCCTTGACAATTAGTACGAGAGCTAGCAACCTCGGAAAAAAAGCATTTCAGGTAGGCCAGCTTTTAGATATTCAGATTTTAGGGCGGTCATGCTGATGGTAGTGGTTGCGTTCATCAGTGCGGCGTGCACGTACCTGTACAGGTAAACTATCGATCATTTCAAGAATGTTTGTTTTTCTTCTATTATTTTTGTTGAATGTTTTGCAACATGAATCTAATATTGCCAAATATTTTTATTGCTGATTAAATCATGCCAGACCATAGCATGAATTGAATTGAAAAAAATTTTTTCAAAATAATTCATAATTGCTGAAATTTTCACATTATGTTATTCAAGTACCTAAAAACCTAAAATTAATTTGCCAAACAATAATTCGATTGTTAAACCTTCAGCCAGACCAATTTAAAAGTGAAAAGTGATGTGGAATCATTTTGCTTGGTCTAAAAATGGTTATCGAATAAATTACAGAGAAAGAAAATCTAAATGAGAGGTAATAATAGATACTTGTCTAAAAATCACTGACTGAACAATTCTTTATTAGACATTCATTCGATATAATCGTTCAGAATGATCTTTAATAACAAATTGTCCAAATCCGAGCCAATGCAGAAGTCTGGAATTTATAGATTGGACTGTGAAGAATGTAAGTCGTCATATGTTGGCCAGACCGGAAGATGTTTTGAAAGTAGGCTAAAAACACGTAAAAAACGGACAATCCGCTTTTCGGGAACATCTAGAGTCGACAGGACATAAGATCTCACGTTGTTTTAAACCTAATATTCTCTATTTATGAACTATCACAGAATTGATTCATCGTCCATTGAATTTATTAGAAAGAAAATCTATTGAATTGATGTATGGATTAATATAGTAATAAAATAATTATTTAATGTTGTACAAAATTGAGAAAATATGAAAATAAACGAAAATTATAATGTTAATTCATAATTGTATCACAAAATCGTAGACATATTGATAATTATCATCAGCATCATCACTGCTTTCATTTCCAATATCATTATCGTCTTCTGGATTGTCATCGTCCAATCACGTTTCACTTTCAAATCGGTCTGACTGAAGGTTTAACAATTGAATTATTGTTTGGCAAATAATTTTAGGTTTTTAGATACTTGAATAACATCATGTAAAAGATTCAGTCATACTGAAATATTTTGAAAAAAAAATTTTTTAATTCAAATCAGCATCTGGCACGTTTTAATCAACAATAAAAATATCTAGCAATGATAGATGCATGTTGCAAATAATTCAATAAAAATATTTGAAAAAACAAAATTTCTTAAAATTATTTGAAAAGTCGATATTGTACTGAAATCGTGTAGTTTCACCGATATTGTACCTTTAAAGGTAGGATGCGCACTGATGAACGCAACTACTACAGCCAGCCCTACAGCTCTTATGACGTCCGGGAGAGTGAGAGAGATAACATATCTGAAAACTGGCCTACCTGAAATTCTCTCTCAAAAACGTTGCTAGCTCTTAGACGAAATTACTTTGTACGTTTTCATGATGCAACGACATTTTATAGGTAACGTCGCTTTGACAGGTAATGTCAAAAATTTTATTGAAAATTTCACATTTCGGTCGTGGTTCGTTTGAAGATATTGAAAAAAAATGTTGGAAAAACAACCAAGTGTCACGAAACATAAAAGAAAATACACATCAGCTTCTGTGCTGAGAAAAACTAAAATGCTTTGTATAAAGAAACATCAATCAATGTTCTGGCAAAATATTAAAGGATTGGATATGAGTACGAAGATTTGGAAAGTAATCTCCAAATTTCACTAAATGGAGCTTCGACTTTGACTCTTTCACTAATATTCAATTGAAATTAGCCAGAAATGAAAAAAAATGCAAAGGGAGAACAACTGCTGGCAGATCTAGAGTCGAGGAAGCAAAGTGCAGTTTTTCGGAAGCACGATGTATTCCAAAATATTGTTCCCGTAATGTGAATAAGTGCCACAAGTGCATTCTTTATTAGATTTCTGTGTAAAAAGGATTATTTCGGAAAAATATTCATTCAAAAAAAAAAGGATTATTTACGGCAACTACTGTTTCTTCACTCTAAATTCTGCTTGGAAGTTGAACAGGAAATAGTATGGAGATATTCCTACGGGACGAAATCCAGTAGCAAATGGACTGTTCAACAAGAAGCTGTTGGTATAATACAGAGAATATCAAGCTTACCAACCATTCGTTACGAGCTACGGACGCCTCTAACCTAGCAAAAATCTGCTGAACGGCATCTTATAAAAACCACCAGACATTCAATTTCAAAATCAATTACTTCATATCTTCAAATGAATGAATAACATCATGAATAACTATTTAAAAAAATTCGTAGTAGGTAAATGCGACGTACCTACTCGTACCTACCACAAGGACAGCATTCTCAATTATTCTCCTCAGCTGTTAATGCACCGATAACTGCATTATCTAACTGAAATACTTTCAATAGATAGATAAATATTATTTAATGGAATTCAAATCCTTCCATTCCCAGCATATAAACAGCAGGAGTTAAAAACAGGTAGGTACTTTATCAAATATCCAGTACAGAATCGGTTAAAAATTCATCACATGAATAGTACAGCTCTTCTGCAATACAAACCTTTCAATACGTCTCATAATTTTGGCTTGATGAGCGCTTCTCAAATGAAGAGGTAGCTTCTCAAAGAATTTGAAACGATAGAAATTCTGACCATTCTATAATTTACCAGTCTGCAAGTAGATATCGTTTATTTTCCGTATCATCTATGTAGAAATCTGCATTTGACCTAACATTGGTAGGTATTTTTTTCAGTTTATGACAATAAATTGGACATTCTTAGACAAGGCAAAACCAGGATTAATAGATGTGAAAATACATTTCTGTAGCAGAATCTGAATAATTGTGTATTTCACTGCAGTTCATGAAATTTTTGTAAAATATTGAAACAAACGTACCTATTCCTGTTCCCGCGCCTCTTTTTTTCCCGTTGCAAGATGGTAATTTTGACAAGTTTAGAATTTAAAAATTCGTCAGTTTGACAGTTTATCCGGGAAATGTTTCCCTGGATTACACTCATGCATTATAATAACCGAATAATTTCGCATTCCGGAAAGTATCAAAAAACTGCGTTTGGTCATTTTCGTTTTTGGAGATATACAACGAATGAAGTGAAGGGTTCTTTGTCAAAAATATGAAAAGTCCAAATTCAGTTTTTTGACTTCACTATGTCATGCAAAATTGCTGGTCTTGGGCAATTACTTACGAAAATTACCAAACTTTTGCAGATATTGTATTTATCATCGCATTTGTATCCATATTCTCATTATATGCTTAATTGAATTTATTAGGTTGATATCGTTATCCTCGCTTAAAGCAAGAATGACGATATTTATTCTTCTATTTCAACTATTTTTAAAATTTTATATCAAGCAACAACCTTGAAAAACAAAAGTTCTTCGAAAAATAATATAATTTATTCACAATAATTGAGTTATATAATTAATTGAAAATAGCTTTTATTCAAGAGGTTTCATAGCAAGAAGTTTCATGAAATTTCATTGAAAATACGATATTTTGAAGGGAGGATATTAGAATTTTCTCGAAGATAAGAGCAGCTTTGCTTGCAACAGTGCCAAGTTCGTAGCGTGCCAACTTTTTTTCGAGTAAGAGTAGGCGACAGAATAATACCCGAATTTTATGGGGTGCTTCATTATCGATATTGTTCTCATGATATGAACTGGATAGGTCAAATCAAGCTGAAAATACGGATTCTCAAGAATATTCTAATATTTCAATTATTTCATACTTTCAGTTTTATCCTTTCATTGCGACTTGCTAAAATTTTGGAGAACTTATGAATTAAAAGAGATAAGAGATAATGAATTACACGTGTATATGTGAGAATTGCACAATATTGCAAACGCTAGATAACTGGGCATCCAGTAACGATTTTTAACGAAAAATAAAAAAAATTCCAAGAATCTGCGAGTAAAAATCAGAATGTGCATTTCAAATCTTCAGAGAGAAAGTGTCCATATTACAATAGAAAGTACATTACATATAGTGCATGGCGTGAAGCATGAACACTTGCATCTATGTTTTGAAAATACGCGTGTTATATATTATATATATATATATATATATATATATATATATATATATATATATATATATATATATATATATATATATATATATATATATATATATATATATATAATAATATATTATATTGATTGCTCCTCTCGCGAGTATCATCCTCTTTAACTGTTTTTATTTTATTATAATCGACAAAAATTTTCAAACAAGTTACTAATTTGTTCTGACTATTTCTCATTATTGTTAAAATGTAGGTATTGACCTTTATATGTAATTGTTTACAGTGGTATTGAACTTTTTTGTTTTTAGTATACTGTACCTGATGATGCTGTTTTGAAACAGCGAAACCGGTTGTACGTTTCATAATATAATTTGGGAATTTAAAGACAAGTGTGTTTTTACATACTTTATTATTATTAAATCATATATATATATATATATATATATATATATATATATATATATATATGTGTGTGTGTATATATGCAGGAATATATAAGAATTTTCAAATAAAAAAAATTTTTTTTTCAATGAAAAATTCTATTATAAATGTTTGAATAGTTGATTCAATATTTCTGAAAATAAGTGACAATTTCTGTTACTCTATTGCAATATAGGGGTGTAAGGGGCGAAGGCGATGAATGGGATCCTATGCCTTCCCAAACGTCAACCTCACCTGCACGAGTGATGGCCTAGTATAGGTCATCCGGTACACCCTGCTGGATAACAGACGAGGCTCTGACGACCGAGTCATGGCGGTATAACCATTAGAACTGAAATGTAATTTAAAATGTAAGGAAATATAATTTTAAACCCATGGAGGAAGATAACGGGAAATCACCTCCATTATACTTCCCAAGAGAACCACATGATGACATCATTCCATTCAAAATATTCCGGAGGCAAAATAAGTTCCCCGATCGGATCTCCGGGGGGAACGGTCTTGAATGAAGCCAGGATACAAAGACTAAATGGACGCAAAAATATCAATATAGGGACCTGGAACTTACAAAGCTTATTTGAAGCGGGAAAACTAGCAAATCTTAGTCAAGAAATCAAGAGACTAGAAATTGACATATTGAGAGCCTCAGAAACTTGGTGACCAGACAATGGAATGTGTACTGTCACTTGAGGCAGTTTCTACTATTCAGGCAATCAAGACAAGAACCACCGAAATGGAGTAGGAATATTTGTTACAGATAAAATGGCCACTAGCACCATAGACTTCTTCCCATACTCCGATGACTTTATTAAAACTCAGCGCCAAACCCGTTCACCTAAATGTTATACAAACATATGCTCCTACTTCAGAGTCAACAAAGGAGGTTATCGAAACATACTATAACTGGTTAGAAGAACTTCTCAAACTCACAAAAAAACATGAAATCAATATAATAATGGGCGATTATAATTCTAAGATAGAGAGGGGTAGATTTGAAGACCTAGTTGGACCTTTTGGACTGGGGGAGCGAAATGACAGAGGTGATTGTCTGCTACAATTCTGTCAAGAAGAAAATATGAAAGTAACTAATACCTGGTTCTGTTTACCACCTCACCGTCTGTACACGTGGAATTCTCCAGCAGACAAACCACATAACATAGTGCGTAATCAGATAGACTTCATCCTTATTAACAGACGTTTTGGAACATCTATCACCAGAGCTTGCACATATCCAGGGGCGGACGTGCCTTCTGATTATGTTTTGCTTTTGGCCAGTCTTAGGGTTAAAATAGCAAAACACAACAAAAAAGCCCCACAAAGGAAAATAGCCTATGAATCCCTTAAAGAAAAAGAGCTTAGGGACAAAGTAGGTGGAGAAATTAACCATCAAATAGAAACAATCATACCTAAAATAGAATCAGATGAAGACCTAACCAATATATGGGAAAATACTCGAGATATCATAATGAACATAGCTAAAGAAGTAATAGGATAAGACACGAGAATACAAGCAGTCGTGGATGACTGACGAAATTCTTTCACTGACGGACGAACGTAGGAAATTTAAAACTCAGAGGAACCAAGAGAACTACCGAAAAATTCAAAAACAAATAAGAACAAAAATTAGAATAGCAAAGAATGAATGGTTAAAACATGAATGCGAAGTTATTGCACAAGAAACTAAAAGAAGTGGCAGGAATATACCGAAAAAGAAACTTCGCTACCATAACAAATGAGAATAACGAAATCGCAAGCGACATCAGTACACGAAAAACAATTTGGGAAAATTATATCAGAAACCTATTCTCGGATGAAAGAATTCTTGGCCAAGATACGGAGGATGATCTAGCAGGACCCTCAATAACAAGAGCTGAAATAGAAAGGACCATCCGCACATTGAAAAACAACAAAGCGCCTGGTCCCGATGAGATTACTGCAGAGCTCATTACACTGCTTGACGATAAGGGCGTAACAGTTCTCCACAAGCTCTTCAACAGAATATATGAAACCAGTAAATATTCCGCTCAATGGTTGTCATCTACCTTCATACCTATGCCAAAAAATAATAACGCTAGGAAATGCGAGGATCACAGACTTATCAGCCTCATGAGCCACTCCTTAAAACTGTTCCTCAAGATAATTCATCAGAGAATATTAAGAAGGTGTGAGCAACACATCAGCCACTCGCAATTCGGGTTCAGACAGGACCAAGTACTCGTACAAAACTGCTACGATCAGCGGAAAGATGTGTGCCTATGCTTCATAGACTTCGAGAAGGCCTTTGACAGAGCTCAACGCCATAAATTACTAACAATTCTGAGACAAATAGACATAGACGGCAAAGATTCAAAGATTCGGTGCATTAAAAATCTCTATCTAAAACAATCTGTCCACATAAAGATCGATGGAGAACAAAGCAACAATGTTGAAATCTGCAGAGGAGTCCGGCAAGGATGTGTTCTCTCACCTCTGCTGTTCAATTTGTATTCTGAGAACATCTTCCAAGAGGCACTTGAGAACATTGAAAAGGGCATTAAAGTCAATGGAACATCGAACATTCGCTACGCGGACGACACGGTTTTAATTGCTGATAATATGAATGACCTTCAACACCTTGTCGATGTAGTGGGACAACACAGTGAGAGAAAGGGCCTTAAAATAAATGCCAAGAAAACAAAGTATATGGTTATTACTCGCCAACCTGACACTTTTGAGAATGCAGGGTTAACATCTGATGGATCATCAATTGAGCGCGTGAATAAATTTAAATACCTTGGAGTATGGCTCAATGAGGTCCCAAGGACGGCCCAAGTGACCAACGAAAATGTCCTACGAAGAGTAAACAAACAACGTGAGCTGCTGCTGATGATCAAAAAAAGGAAAACTGCATACCTGGGGCATATAATGCGAGACACGAAATACCAACTCCTACAACTGATTATCGAGGGAAAGATTGAAGGAAGGAGAGGAGTGGGAAGGAGGAGGATGTCATGGCTATGTAACATAAGGCAATGGTCGGGCTTGCGAGCAGTGGAAAGCCTAATACATACAGCCAGAGACAGGACAGAAATGAAGCGTGTGGTCGCAAACATTCATTAGTGAATATGCATTGGAAGGAGAAGAATTGCAATATAAATATAAATAATTTTCATAAAGAATATTCCGGATTTGTCAATGAATTATTTTCTTAACATTCTGTGAAAATAATATAATAATAAAGCTGCGAACTTCCAATCAAATCGTCTGTGCAAACTCCATTTATTGCAAGTTTGGTCAGATCAGCAGACGATTGCTTTTTTTCCCCATAAATTATACCATAAATTATAAAATAGTCGCTCACTATATGCACAGCTACCGCAAGAAGATAAAGAAATCTTTGCAAACTGTGAGACCGTTGAATAATGTTTTGCATTTGCTAACTACCACTTTGTAAGAGTCTGCTGTTCGATCTAGGGGAACAGATGTCGTGTTAAAATGAAGTTCATTTGCAACCGAACTTTTCTGTTCCACACCTTCATTGGAACGATAAATCTGCAGCGATTTCCTCAAACAGCAAAAAATATCATGTATCTCAATGGTTCGCAATTTTCAATATCATTTATAGAAACTCTCAGACTAAATGTATTATTAATTTTTGTAACATTATAATTAGGAACCCTTTTAATAATTATTTGCAATTGTGAGGAGTTCACACTTCTTTCAGTAATTGGTGGTTCCAAAATAGGATTCGATATATTTGGGGTTATCAATGTTAATTTTGGCTTCCCATTTTAGGCATACCTACAGTCAAAGGTTTTGATATTTTCACAAAATTGGGAATACATTTTCTGTAATATCCTACTAAGCCCAAGAATGATTCAATATCTTTTTGAGTTTTTGGTATTGGAAAATTCGTAATAGCTTTCAATTTTTTCGTATTCGGTTTAATTCCCTCAGGTGGAATTATGTGACCTAAGAATTCGATCTCAGTTTGAAAAATGTGACATTTATCTATTTAATAGTGTTGGCGTTTACTTGATGTAAATCCATTATAATTGAATATAAACTAAATTCTAATTCTAATTCTATAAAAATCTACAATCACTTACCCACAAAAATAAAAAATATAGAATGCGCCAGACCTTTCAAAGCTGCAGTGAAACGAATGCTTCTCTCAAATCCATTTTATTCAGTTCGGGAATATCTTGCTGCATCACTACAGGATATTTAAATGTGTGTGCTTGTTTAAATCTTGTTCATTTATAGCAGTAGTTCCCAAACATATTTTTCTCGTGGACCACTTTCAAAATTTTACAAGTTTCGGTGGACCCCCTGCTGCTACATTTCTACCACATTCTTAAAGTCGCCAAAAAATAAAAATTGTGTCACTTCTGAGTGCTATCCCTATATTCCGATATGTAAAATAAAAACGAAAAATGGTACATTTTATAACACTTTATTTATTAAAAGAATAGAATTACAAGAAAAAATTATTAAGGTAATATAGGTTCAGGTCATAATTTTAATTAATGGGAAGGATGTATGTGATGGAGTGTCAGCAAACGATCAATGTTTGGCTTCATTTTTGTGAGCAATAACCGCAAATCCCCCCGCTCTGTGATGTTTAATTTGCTCCTTTTTTTTTTGTTAAGAGGTTTGTAACGGCACTGAAACTCCTTTCGACAAGGTATGACGAGGAAAAAGCTATTAAAAATTTTCTTGCGATTTCCCACAGTCCAGGATATTTTTTGGATATTTCTGCTTGCAGCCAAAATGTTTGGTAGCCTTTTATAAATTTCACCTTCAGCTCCTCATTAGTGCTCAGCTCGAGCAGCTCCTCTTGTAATACAACGTTCCCACTTCCGTTTCATCAAATGGATTTATGATCCATGGTGGTATATCCATCGTCAGCATATCTTCAAACCTGGTTTTGAAGTCATCATGCAGGGCACTTAAATGTTGACTGTAGGTATGGATATCCTCATTGATACATTCTACCTGCGACAAGTTTGGAAATTGAGAGAATTCGCGCCGACTAATGTTTTGCTTCATAAATTACAATTTCCCAAGAAAAGCCGAAATTATCCCCTTTGTTTTTATTAAATTCAGGCTGTCCCCTTGTAACTGCAAGTTAATATCATTAAATTTTTTAAACAAATCTGTCAAATAAGCAATGTCTGCTTTGAATTTGATCAAGTTTTCTTTTAAATCTGGATCTCTACTTTCTAAGAACTCAAATATGGAATCGAAAACAGAGTAAGATTTCGTAAAGCATGCACCTTTCGACAACCAGCGTACTTCATCATTTTCGTCACACAATTGAGCAAATAAACGCGTATTCAATGCATTGCTTCTGATTTTGTTGATAGCTTTTATTACAAACTGAAGAGATTGGTTCAACCTGTCACTTAAATGTTTTGCTACAAGATGTTGTCGGTGGATTACGCAATGAATAGCTGTAAGTCCTGGTATAATTCTTTTGAGATGACTTATAAGCCCACGATATCGCCCGACCATTGCAGGAGCTCCGTCTGTTGCCACTGAAATAATGTTTGTAGATGGAATCGATTTTTCAGTAAAAAAATTACTCAGGACATTAAATATCGATTCGCCTTTAGTGTCAGTCTCCAAAGTTCTGGCAAATAGCAATTCTTCGTGAATTTCTTCCTCCATAATAAATCGGACATATGCCAATAGTAATGCTTCATTACCGGGTAACGTTGACTCGTCCACTTGTAGAGAAAAATGAGTTTTTTGCAGATGATTGCACAAAAAGCTTTCGATATCAGAGCTCATTTCATCAATGCGTCTTTGTACAGTATTGTTACTTAATGAAATTATTTTTAGTACGTCAAATGGAGATTTGTGCAAAACAGTTTTTGAAACCTCTTCAACAGCGGGTAAAATTAATTGTTCTCCGATAGTGTGCGGTTTTCCAGATTTTGCTATAAGTAATGAGATATTGTAAGATGCCCGCAAGCCATCATCGTTACTTTGAGATGTTGAAGCGAACATACTGTGCATTTTGGGTCTCTTTTCATATTTTTCTTTCAATGTTTGAAAATATTTTAAATATTTACCTATTTTATCAGTATGACAACTTTTTATATGATCTTCGAGCTTTGATGTTTTCATAGAGTCATTGCTCAAAACTTTGTTGCATAGTAGGCATATGGGCAATTGTTTGTCTGCCTCTGATGGAACAAAACCATATTTCAGATAATCGACACTATATTGTCGACATTTTTCCTTTGCTGTAGCCATGTTTCGTGTCAGTTACCTTACCTGTAAAAAAAAATGTTTTAGTAACCAAGTTTTTTTCTGAATATAGGTATCACACCGCAGCCTTTGTCAGCACGCGGAAATAGAATTACGGCTTGTAAAGGGACCAACTAATAAACCGCTAAGACAAATACAGACGTTTTCACAAAACGGTATCAATTTTATAGTACATAATTTACCACTAATTTTTAATAGTATAAATAAAAATTGGTGTACTCAGTATCGAATACTGATCATATTTGTGTAGGAAAAAATAAAAGTCGAAATCCCAAAATTGTCCATAAAAACGATAACTAACATTTTTTCAAATCAATGAGTTCACGCGCTCCGTGTATTTGCGTATTTTTTGCCTGCGGCTTCATTGTTTTTTTTTATAATTCAGAGGACCTACAGTTTAACGCCGGTTCGGAACGGCCATTGGGCTTGTAATCGATGTACATTACCCAGCATATTTTATTATTTAAACTACTTAAATCATAGACAAACACAAACACCCATGCCTTCAGCGGGGCTCGAACCCGAGTTCTACCGCACCATAATCAAGTCAAGTCAACAATCTTTATTTACAAATTATTTACAAAGGCAATACAAACACATATAAAAATATATAAAGAATAATTATACTATTACACATGTTTTTATACGTTAGTCATTATATTTACAATTCCTGCTTTAAACAAAAGCTCATAATGTAACTTATCTTATGGTGTAGCTCATTAGAGCCTTGCACAAATTGGTCTATTTTCGATTAATGGTTTTGTAACAAATTTACATAGTGTATTTACAGGAAAATAATCTTTAAAAACCTGCTTGAGAGAATTGGGATATAATGTTATTAGTTTGTTTTTTATTAGATGTGGAAGTTTAATCTAATATTTTGTCAAATATTGCTAGATTTTGATAGGGCAATGTATGTCTATGTTCGGAGTCAATATTGTTAAATCTGATTCGGGTTATATTTTTTGTAATAGAATTGGCGTTTAACTGATTTTCATAAAAGTTGTTTGATATTCGATTTATATGGTCACGAATTGTAGCTAATTCCGCCAGGTCATGAAGTTCACTAATACGAGTGTATATATTTTTGTTAGTAATTAATCTCAACATTTTATTTTGGAAAGATTGTAACGGCCTAAGGGGCCAAGGTTTAAGATGGCACCAGGCTGGTGATGCGTACGTTATGATTGGCCTGATTATGGATGTATATAACAATCTTTTATTCTTCGAGTTTAGTTTGCTCTTCTTGTTCATTAGAGAATACAGTGACCTATTTACCCCATACGCTTTGCCAAGAGAATTTGATATGTGTTTCTTGAAATTGAGTCTTTTATCTAACTCAATTCCAAGATATTTGACTGAGTCTTTTGGTCTGATAATATGACTGTTTACTTTTAAGGGCGTAATTATTTTATTATTAGTCGACTTTCTGCTAAAAACTATTTGTTCCGTTTTTTCTTCATTCATTTTAATTTTCAATTTTTTGTAATAATCCTGTATTTTAAGTAAATGATTACGTAACAGAAAATTAGAAGCTTGCGCATGATGTGAATGTGTGTAAACAGCCGTATCATCTGCAAAAAGAGCAATTTTGGTGTTAGGATATTCTGGAAAGTCTTGAATGAATATGTTGAACAGTGTGGGTCCCAGTACTGATCCCTGTGGTACTCCAGCTCCAATATTTTTAAGATTGGAGAAAGATTCACCGATCTTCACTGAAAAAGTTCTATTTGTCAAATAAGAATATACTAGTTTGATTATATAGTGCGGAAATTTGAGGTTTATCATTTTATACATCAGACCTTCGACCCACACTCTATCGAATGCTTTTTCTATGTCAAGGAGAATCATAACAGTGTTCTTTTTCAAATTGAAATTTTGGATTATATCAGTAACAATTCTAGTTATTTGCTGTACAGTATTGTGTTTTTCCTTGAAACCGAATTGATAAGGGTCTAGCATGTTAATTTTCTTAGTTATTCTTTTAAGGCGATCCAGAATTATTTTTTCTGTTAATTTACTGACCATCGACAACAGACTTATTGGACGATAATTTTTTGGAGATTTAAGATCTTTACCTGTTTTTGGTATTGGAAGAACAATAGCTTTTTTCCAACAGTTTGGCCAGTGTTGAAATTTGAAAATTGCGTTAATGATATACATTAGTTGTACTTTGGCTTTTTTACTCAGGTTTTTAATAAGTTTGTTGTCGATTCCATCATAACCTGGCGCTTTGTTATTGGGGAGTTTTTTGATGAATTTCGAAAGTTCTGTTGGATTTGTAAACATGAATTTACTGTCCTTATCGTTTAGGTGATACTCATTCCCAACGAATTCACGCACTGAATTTATTATCTCTTTTTGGACCTCATCGTCATTTGCACCGATGTCATGAATATGCTCATACGTGTCGGATAATAATTCGGCCTTTTGTTCGTCTGTTACGTAATTAATTGTATTATGAATGAGAGTGGGAATGCTGTAACGCTCTTTTCGAAGTATTTTACTCATTTTCCATAGTGTCGAGTTGTTCGGACTCAAGTTTTCTAATTTTTTGTTCCAAGTAGTATTTCGATAATTACAGATTTGCCTACGTATTTCAGATGTAAGTGAGTTCATTCTGCGTTTGTCTGAGACGTCTTGACTATTTTGCCATTTCTTTCGGATTTTATTTCTACTTTTAATTAGATCAACTATGTCGTCCGGAATTTTGTCCGGTGAGAGTTCGTATGTTATTGTATTAGTTGTTTTGTTTCTAGCATTGATGAGTGTTTTTGTGAAAATATCAACCTCGATTTCTAGTTCCTGTACTGAATTTATGTTATTGTTAATATTTGTAGCATTGTCTATGAGCGACCTATATTTGTCCCAGTCGGTTTGTTTGTAATTGAAAAACGTTTTTTGTATTTTCTCTCTCGGTAACCCTCTGAGGCAGAATACAACAGGATTATGATCAGAATTCAATTCAGGCAATGAAATAGGTTGTGTACTATTATTGACATTTTTGTTTAAAATAAGGTCTATAGTTGTAGGAGTCATGTTGTTTGTTGGAAAATGAGTAGGAATATTAGTGAAGAACAAGTTACAGTCAAGGCTATTATCCAAGAAATTAAGTAACGTATTTCCGTTGGTATTATTGCTATTACAATTCCAAAAGTGGTGTTTTGCATTCAAATCCCCAATAACAAGAACTTTACGACCGATGTTGAACAAGCGATTTAAGCAGGTAATTGAGAATTTATTAGTTGGACTGTTGTAAACTGAGAATATTGGGATATTGTTGTTAATTTTGATACCTACGTTCTCTAATGAACAATCGACTGGATTTATACAGGTATAAGGAATTCCCTGCCTAACAAGAATAGCCACCCCACCGTAACCTAGACCATCTTGCCTATCGTTTCTAAGAACGTTATATCCCTTAACTTTAAGTTTATGACAAGGTTTTAGTTTTGTTTCATTGAGAAGCATTATGTCTATTTTATGATGATAAAGGAAGTTTAAAAGTTCTTGGATTTTCGATCTCACCCCATTTGAATTCCACGTGCATAATTTGTAGTTAAAAACCATTACTTTCTAAATTCATGATAAAGTTTGAGAATATCTGAAATTTTTCAGCAGAATTGTTGGCTTTATCTAAGTTTGAATTCAACTGTTTCATTGCTAATAGAAATTTGTTTATGTTAATATGATTGTTTAACTTATCAAATTCCGTTTTCAGTTGGTCAAATGTAGGTTCGCGCGGTTGCACATTCGAAAACGAACTCGTGTTCACACGCAGCTCACTAACACTTTGGGATTTTGTCACATTTTGCTGTCTCACCTGCCACTGATTTACAGCCTGAAGTGGGGCTGGGATGTACCTCACGGGTCTGATTGTCGGTTTCACTTCTTTATTAATTTTTCTTCCCTTCAGTATTTTTTGATATACAGCGCATCCTTCGTGGTTGGCAGGATGGTCCCCGTTGCAGTTAGCGCACTTCGCTGGTTCCGAAATTTGTTTTTTACAGTCTTTCGTTAGATGTTCCTCTGCACATTTTAGGCATACTGGTTTCGCGTTGCAATTTGAGGTAGCATGTCCCCATAGTTGACAACGATGGCATTGTACGACTTGTTTTTTATTCATAAGTCTAGTCCAGTATACTTTTGTGTAATTTATAACGTATACTGATTTTTTCAAATGTTTCAAAGTGGTTTTATTATCCGTTATCACCATGTATAAGGGACTTTTAGTTCCTTTCATTCGAAAGACATCCTTGACTGGTAACTTATAAATTTCGATAAGTTCCTCGGATATTGCGCTGGTATCGGGTTTATTGTCCAAACCGTGCAACACAAATGCGTGTGTTTTTTCGTTTTTTAGGCTGAAGCTGTGGAATTCAACTTCTTCAGCCTTGAAGGCTTCTTTAATTTCCTTAAAATCATTTTCACTTTCCATGAAAATGTTTGTTGTTTCCTTCGAGTATTTTATGTGGAATTTGCCATCTACAGTTTTCTGAATTTGGCTAACAAATTCTTTATGATTTTGTACGTGCCCGTGAAGTACAATTGGAGGAGGTCTAATTTGTTTTTTGATGCTTACTCTTTGCGGCTCTTGTTCGTCGACTTCGCTGTCATTGTCCTCGTAGTCGGTTTCCATAGTGTCCTCCTCATTCTCATTTCCTGATAGTGATTCGAATCTGTTGTTTGTTCGGATTTCTTCCGCCTGTTTCCCTAGTTGGGGTTTTTTCTTTACTGAAGGTGGTGAGGGTGCACCATAATCAGGAGTTCTACCGACTAAGCTACGGAGACCGGCGGCTTCATTGTTAAAACGTGACAAACTGGCATCGAAGTTCAAGCTCCGCCATTTTCCCGTTGCCCGCGCACCTCTCGCTCTTTCCGAAAAGGAATAGTTTTGATAAAATAGTTACTTCAAAATCAATTTAATGATTATGAAATTACTGTTTTATAAAATTAGTAGTTATTTGCAAAGAAAATTACAAAATTAATTGCTCTGCAATATTGCTTATTCGGCCTCTTTAGAGAGGCAGTGCTTCTCTCGTGAAAAAACAATTGAATAAAACGTGCTGTGTTTGTCTTCAAATCGAAAGAGGACAATTAAAATATCTGTAAGTTACTGAGTTACCTATCTATACAAGCCGTTGTGATCAACCGAGTAGTACACGTAAACAAAATACTTAAGTACTATAACAAAAAAAAGGTAGGTACTTACTTTTCTCCGGCACTAGCAAACACAGATATAAATTTTCTCACACCTTTTTTTCAAAATTCCGGAAACAAATGAATGAGTTTGCCTTTGGCATCAAGTATTTATAGTGGCGATCAAGTTCATGTCTGAACAAGCACTAAGCATTGTCGGGCTTATAGCGCTTTGCAAGTCTATACACGAAATTGTACGTAATATCGAATACGCAAGTTTGGACAAGTAAGTCGCTTGCCTTATTAAAATATTATCTGCTTAGTTAGGTACTTAAAACAATGTAGGTAGGCCCTTATAAAAACTATGCTTACATTTTTGCTCTTTACTATCAAAAGCAGATACATTTTCGTGGACCCCCATTAACATCTTATGGACCCCCATTTTTTGTTCGCGCCTACGTAGACCCCCAGCAAGTCTCCCGTGGACCCCCGGGGGTACACCTGGACCACTTTGGGAATCACTGATTTATAGTATTCAAATGTGAAATTTTGTTGTATGATTTTGTTTTATCTTAGTATTTATAGTATTGTACAAACAATTCATTGACATATTTTCCCATACAATTGTACTACATTGTCAGTGGAAATAACACTTTTATTTATTTATTTATTTATTTAAATTCAAACACTTGAACCTTTGATTTACACTTTATTGACAACATAGCATGACGCGTTTCGTCGTTACAAACGACTTCTTCAGATGCTTACAGAATAATGAGTCATTATTCTGTAAGCATCTGAAGAAGCCGTTTGTAACAACGAAACGCGTCATGCTATGTAAGTCCCAGATATTGAAAACTTGAAGGAATTTTTTCAAAAACTTGAACAAATGTTAGAAATTATAGTCAGTGAACAAAAGGTAGCCTTCATAGCAGTTGATTTTAATATTGAACTTAAGGAAAATAGTAAACATATAACTAAACTGAACTTTCTTCTGAATGCTTTTTTTTCGTTCTCACAAACAACAGGTACACCAGAGTTACTTCACCTACTAAAAGTTGTATTGATAATATATTTACTAATACAAATGGGCTGTACACTGTGGATATATTGCATTCCTTAATTTCTGATCATTATGGTTTAAAAAGGAGTTTCTATGAAGGCAAACAGACTAGTTTCAAATTAAAGTATGTAAGAATATTTTCACAAACAAATATTGAATGTTTCATGAATAAACTGAAAGATGTAGATGCCCAATAGAATAGTTTTATCAATGGTTTTCTGAGAATATTTTATGTATGTTTTCCTCTTCAGCCAATGAACATCAAAAATAAGATGAAGACTATCAAAAATTATCCGGAGGAGGAGGAGTGCAAAAATAGATTGAGCGAGATGAAGATTCTGTTGAAGTTTCGTCCAGAACACATAGCAAACAGATATAATGAGTTTCTCTTGAATCTAATTCCAAATCTATTAAGGAATAGAGATGCTCTGAATTTAGACTGTAGTGTCGTGAGTAACCCTAAGTCCTTATTTTTAACACATGTGACTACCACGGAAAGTAATGAGTTAGGTCAAAAACTCAAAGCTAAAAACACTTGTGAAAAAGAGAAAATACATAATAAGTCTAGTCAGAGAATGTATCAAAGAAATAGCAGAAGTGATTGGTTACCTACATCATGAATAGTGTTCGGGTATGGTTTCTGAGAAATGGTTTGCTTCTCAATACGGAAAAAACAAAAACTATACTATTTCGGACAAAAAATTGATACACCGAATTCCATCAGTCTATAAGAGAGTGAAATTAAGTTAGAAAATTCCATAAAGTTTTGAGGAATATACATCGACGAACATCTGAACTGGGATAACCATATAAGTGAACTTGGAAAAAAACTGAACTCAGTATCGTACAGTATAAAGATATTACGTAGATATCTCAATGGGAATTGCTTGAGAGTATTTTAATATGCAAACTTTGAGGGTTTGATGAAATTTGACTCAAATGGAGAGAATCTTGCAGGGGACATTTCCGGAAAAATAACTTTCTAACGGTATATGCTCATTACATCCTGGAAAATCTCATTTCTTTACACAAAAATAGGGATAAATGCAACGAAATGCACAATTACAGCACACGTAACTTGAATTACTGCTCTCCTAAGCATAGACTGACTGCTTCTGAGAAATATCCATATGACACTTCTGTGAGATTCTTCAATAAGCTTCCGGATAGTGTGAAGAGATTTAAAAAACTGAGTTCATTTAGAAATATTGTTAAAAAAAACTCTTAATTGAATTGGAACCATACTCCTTGGATGATTACTGGAATATGTATTGAAATTCTAATTTTGTTTGTTTTTTGAATGTGTGGTAGAGGATATTTGTCATCTACGGTTTTATCATTTAGTTTCCGATAATCTATGGCTATACGCCATTTTGTTTTTCCTGACAAATCTTGTTTTTTTGGAACTACTATTGGAAATGACCATGGGGACATTACTTGGTCTAATGATTTGTTTTTCAACATTTCGTTGATTTGAGTTTTAATTTCCTCTTTATGAGTTTCCGGACATCTATAAATTTTACAATGTATGGGTGTTTCATCAATTGTTATTATTACTTTTATTACGACTTTTATGTTCAATTGAACTTGAAAAATTTAAGGGTGTCCTGGTACTTTTTCATTTGACTTTTCTTGTCTCATACAGGTTGTTAAAGTAGTTGGTAATTTGAAAATTTGTTTTGGAAAATTATTATAAGCGAATTTAGGGTCTATCAAACATACTGAATATCCGCTATCTAATAAAAGTTTACATTTTGGATTTTGAAATTCAATAAATGGTAATTGTTTTTTATTATCTAATGCAAAATTCAGGTCAATGAATTGCCTGAGGCTAGTTGTGCAAAATTTTCATGCGGTAATTCCTTGATTTAGTTGATTAATTTCGTCGTTTTGATCTAATTAATAATTTTCTTGATCGTTATCATACATTTCGTAATCGTCATAAGTTGGTTCTATATGGATTAGTTCTTCGAATGTGAAATTAGGGTTTTGATGATTGTACTTTTGATAAGAATTAGGAAATTTTCTTTGTTGATTTACCTGTTATTGTGTCGAATAGTTTTGTCTTTTTTCAGGATATTTTCTCCTTTGTATTGACATTTTTTAGGAAGTTACTATTATTCTATTCGGATTCGGTTTGAATAGATTACTTTGTTGTTTAAAAGTACCAGGACCAAAAACTTGTTTATTAATTGGTAAATATATATTTACTGATTTTGTTGGATATCATTCATTGGTTGCGAAGGGAAAGTTATTTCATTCTGTTGGGGGTGAAATGGATAATTTATTTTCTGTTTAAAAGCATTTCGTGGTTGAAATTTATTTCGACGTTCGTAATTATTGGAAATATTTGACTTCGGCGATATCTGATTTTTGTAATGTAAGAAAGGTTGCTGATTGTAGGTAATGAAAATCTTGTCTAATAAAGTTTACCATGTCGTCATAATTCCGTGCCTTCTGAGAGCCGTTCTTAATTCTGTACAGAATAACAGAACTGGTGTTGCTACTCTAGACGCAATATTTTTCTCTTGATCTTTTTCAACAAAGCTTAAATCTGATAATTCTATACTTGATAATCATATTTATTTTTCAGATCTACAATATTTTCTAGGAACTCTAAATCGTTTTCATTTTTGAGTCTTTGGGCATTTTGAAGATCCCAAAATAAAACAGTAAGACTATTTTTTCTTCAAATTTTAATTTAAGAAATCTTTTTAAATCTCTCCAATTTCCCGTAATTCGTTCGTTACTACTCACTATTTACCTAGCATTACCTACTAATTTACTTTTTATTATATCTATGATCGCTTCGGAAATTAATGCATACTTTGTCGCAAATCTTTTGTTGAATCTACCACAATGATTTATAAATGGTGTAAGATTCGCTGAGTTACCATCAAACGGTACAATTTATTGTGCAAAAATGCTTACTTATTTCATTTTTTCAAATATTAGTACTCATTTCTTGAGTCATGTTTATTTCTTCTAATTCTAATTCAGCTGATGTATCTATATTATTTAATTGATCAATGTATATATTATTTTGAATAATTTCATTCTAATATTAGTTTGTTTGTTATTCGGTTTTTTTTTCAAGTTAAACCTAGGAAAAAACTCAGCTAGTTTTACGCTCAAAACTGTTTAAGAAAAGAGTGGTGTTAACTTTGGGACAGGTTAAATACTGAAGAAAATAAGTGAAAGAATTTTTTCTGCTCACCTTTTTTATGATTTTTGGATTTCGTCGAAGGGCGCTGCTCGGTCAATCTGAACTCCTAGTTTCTTTTCCTTGTACGCTTGTAGGTACCTTAACATTTGAGAGCGAGCCTTCTCAAGATTCTTCGTGAAATTTTCGGTACTAACACTTTCTTCACAAAGGCTGGCATAATCCCATCCTCATCGCCAATTATATTATTTCGGGTAGAAACATGATTTTTAAAAATCAACTTTATTTCAGATGTGACATACAATACAGTTCTTAGAGATTTGGTCTACTCTATTCTATTTATAACACTTTATTATCAATGATGCTGAAAACTCGTGCAGGTGTTCTAGAACGCAATTCACGTATCAAGTAAGACCCGTAGTGAATTCTGCTGATGCATATTTGAAATATCATTAATACATTATTAATCAAAGATAATAAAATTATTTATAATCTTAAAAGTTGATGAAAATCACAAGGAGAAGGAAAGAAGAAAATAATAATACTCATTCATGACTTTATTTCATTCATAATCTCGAGAATAGCAGTGTAGTGTCGAATGTTTCGACATTCTTATATATACAGAAAACAATTTACAAGGTAGGAAGAGACTGTTGATGAAGAGACCTCAATTTTCAATATAGGAGGCTCTATTCTATACATGTCAATTTTTCAAAAGAAATTGTCAAACACCAATAATTCAAAGAACATTTTGCGCGATAAATAATAGGAATGTATAATGTACAAATTCATTTGAAGGAATTAAAAATTACACTTTACATACATTCTAAAAACAACGTTCTATCTGTTTTCTTGTTGAATGTTTGCTATGTCATTTATTCAATGTTGTATATGTTGGAAAGTAATTCATTATCATAATTTTCTAAAACAATTTTGTCAATTACTTTCAAAAATAGAATAAAAATGCACCAATTAATTCTACTCGTATCACAAAAACAATTGTATAGATCATATGGGTGATATAAAAAATTTTCAATAATTTAAGATAACGACTCATTTTAAATTCAAAAATATGATCCAGTTATTTGCTCACATTATATTTACATAATATACTTATAGAAACTAAAAAAGTTCTAGTCTGATTTTGTGTGCATTTAAATAACAGTGCCTAAATATGAGAAAATACTGGTTGACAATCTGTTTTATAAAATTAACTACAGAAAAAACACTTGTCCTATTAAGAAACCCAAAGATTGATAGGACACATCAAACATTCAAGAATAACGGCAGATTATTAGATTCATGCATATTTTTTCAAGTTCATCTTATTAATATCTCTCACAAATCGAAAACGTTATGGACTATGATCGCGATGATTTTTTTAATTCTAATTTATGATAATGATTTTTGAGATACTCACTATGAAGCTGGACCATTATAACATTTTAAATTTCAAAAACTTTCGGATCTTACACCAACTAATAGTTCTCCGCTTTCAAACGAATATAAAAATTATTTCAAAAAGTTAGTAAGTTGTCAATAGATCCTTTCAAATCAATATAGATATTCAATTATTTTAATAAATGCTTCATCAATGAGAACTATTATGTTCTTCATTTCTATTAAGTCGATATTAATTTTTTTGCCCAAGTGCTTACTCGACAATTTTTAAAAATTCAGACAATAAACAAATATATATTATACTCTTATGAAAACTACGCGGTATGCAAATTTAACCTCCTTTAAAAAGTAATTGTGTGAATGACATTGAATATCAATAATAGTAAGATGAAAGAGCGAGAATATTTTACACTATTTTATCTATAAAAAACGATAGTTAAAGGAATGTAATACACATTACCGTTCATAATAAGAGATAGTAAAATCCGAAAGTTAGACTTTGAAATCAGAGCAAGATGATTTAGTTTCAACATGTACATGTGAAATATATAATTAACATCAAACATTAGGATTTGTTCCAACCATATCAAAAAAAAATTAAACAAATGTTCCCCAAAAACACATCAAACCGGAAATTAATTCTTCGAGTATAAAAAGAAATGGAATTCTACTTTTCAGAAAACCCTACAAGACACCACTTTTGATAAATGCTGGAACATAACCCCTCTTTCAAAACATTGTAACGAACAGAAAATAATTATTTACATAATTTTCATCATTTTATATTCGTTACCAGATAATCAGTTACATTAAAAAATTGACAGTTATTTCCTCTAGGACAATGAAAATAATATACTTCCACTCGACGAAGATGTAGTCTTCTTAGAGTTCGTTGAATTGTTTCCTTCTGAAAAATAAGTTCAATAAGTTGAAACTATTTCCTTCATTAAAGATGCAATGATAATGTGAAATGGAAGATCAATATTATTAACAGCATGCAATAATCATAACACAAATTTAGAATAATACATTGCATTTTTCATAACACTTCAGGATCTCGGCATGTGGTATATAGTGAAATTAATATATTATACGCCGGTCTCCGTAGCTTAGTCGGTAGAACTCCCGACTACGGTGCGGTAGAACTCGGGTTCGAGCCCCGCTGAAGGCATGGGTGTTTGTGTATGACTATGATTTAAGTTGTTTAAGTAATGAAATATGCTGGGTAATGTACATCCATTACAAGCCCAATGGCCGTTCATATTATTTGTTTCATTACAGCCATCAATGAATGTCCAATATATCAAAATTAATCAACACACCTTTAATTCTTCAAAAAAATTTATTAATAAAACAAATTAAAATATTTAATTATTAAAAAGTATTGGCATCTACTTGGTGCAAATCCATTATAATAACTATAGGATAATTCAAACACAGGAATTTCATTTAGACTTTTGTCATAACGTGAATCGTTTCATTAGGATAACCGACTTCTTCAGACGATAACCCAATCACGTTATGACAATAAAAGTGATTGGGTTATCGTTTTGAATATTTCAAATTCAAGTGTTTGAAATATCCTAAATGTAGTTATTTAATTATGTAGAATGAAAATGGCAAACTGTGTGCATAGAAACAACAATATGTCAAAATATATTCATAAATACGTTAGTGAACTTATCAGTGAGAATGAAATTGCACAAAAAAAATGTATGAACTAGAAAAGAAAATAACAGTCCAAGGAAGCCCTGGTAGAAATGAATCTTACGTCATGTTTATGTCATTATATCAATTGATGGCTATCAAAAACGGTTAAACAACCCAAATTAAATATTTGAAAAAAAATTGAATATTCAAAGCCATATATTTAAATTAACTGTATAATATATAATGTCAAATAATTATTTTCTCATTTATAAAGAAATAATACCTCAGAATCGACAGAAGGAAAGAAAAACTGGACCGCAAATTGAAATATTTGGGTTTTTCACAGGGTGTTGTTATATATGTTTTAACCTTCTTCCATAGAAAGGCACTAGTTTTATGTAACAACTGTTTTATTATTTTCGTAAATTCTACTTCAACAATAACAATGGTTGATGACAATAGTCATCACAGTGTTCAATATTCTTACGCACATATAAACCGTAACATGCATGAACACATCAATAAATCTAACACTATCATCACTTTTATTGACATTAAAATTATATTAACTACCCATATAACTGTAAGGTTTGAAGATAAGAAGATCTAACTTAAAGTAAAAAATTACCAATTATAGCCAAGACTAAAAATAATTTTTCATACATTTTCTCAAGTCTATATTAAAAATAATTGCTTTTTAATTTTGAAGAAAAGCAGTCTGTTGTGAAATTAAAACCTTCATTTCTTGTTAACTCAATATTTCGTCACTTAATTTGTGACTTCTTCAAGAGTACACTAAAATAGGATATACATTACATCAATAACACTTTTAAAAATAGAGTAAAACAAAATAAAACTTACAAATCTAGGTCTAAAAATTAAAATACAAACACAACATTCAATGGCTGTTGTACAACCGAGATGGATGTCTGTGAGTGGTTATCTGTAAGTGTTGCAAGTTTATGTTTATTGCACAAATAATTAGAAATTACAAATTCGTAATTAAAATTAATTACAAATTCCAGAAAAAGCCAAAAAATTTTACACTGGATATCTTTAATTGATTCAACTGTAATTTACTATTCACTATGGAGACCGAAACAGAGCAAAAGTGTGCCATTTTTTGAAAGAAAAGTCATCAGACTTTTAGACAAGATCTCCATTCCACTCAAACCATCAAAATCAAAAATACAATACTGGAATAGCCATGAAAAATAGAATATTACATATAAGTGATGAGGGGTATCTACCAAACAACGTGAAGAAACTTTATGAGAGGTTCATAAATAATGGATATCCTAAATATATACTCAAAAACCTTATGTAGAATTCAATAAACATCCAACTCAGTTGTAGCGCAGCCATTGAATGTTGTTCGTATTTTAATTCTTAGACCTACATTTGTAACTATTATTTTGTTTTATTCTGAAAATTGATGTAGTAATTATTCTATCTTATTTTCTATCTTATCTATTTTAGTGTACTCCTGAAGAAATCACAAATTAAGTGATGGTATATTGAGTTAACAAGAAATTAAACTTTTAATTTCTCAAAAGACCTTTCCTGAAATATATATATATATATATATATATATATATATATATATATATATATATATATATATATATATATATATATATATATATATATATATATATATATATATATATATATATATATGGTGTATGTATTTCTGCATATATTATATATCATTGGGTATTGGGATAGGGAATACTTTAATTAATAGCAAATTTCAAAATTTTTAAATAAAGTATTGGTCGAAATGTATAATTCTCAATATAAAATAGGACTCAGATATTATGTTCTTTCTAAAGTAAGAATCAAGTGCTCCAGGTGTATTATCGTCTATTTGAAACAAATTGTTGAAAACACTCAAAATACGTTTACGAATATCGTTTATGCACAATACACAAATATCAAATTATTTACATACTTAAAACTATAACATGAACTTGCTTGCAGCACAAGCGATATAGCTAGATTGCTTTGAAATAGTGTATACAATTATTGAATAACGTTATTTTTTGGTCTCCAAACAGTGAATTCACCGGTAACAGGATCTAATACTTTGTTTACAACAATAAAATAACTAAAATAAATTGTAGTTTCTTTCCTTAATCTATTTTTATATAAAACAAAATCTAATTCCTCTATAAAAATTAACATATTTGGATAGGTCTGTTAATTTATTGCAGATATTAAATATTTTTTAAGTATAGGTAAAGTTTGTTCTGTTTATCACATATCCCGGAAGTCAGTTGAAGTTTGCTACACTGCTGTATATGGGAGACTGTATTACAAATAGAGTTTGTATTTACTGGTCCTCAGTATTTTCTGTGGAACATCTGTACAATTTCTGGTATCACAGCAATGTACATCATGATTATAAATAATGTGGCCTGTATTTTCATTTGTTTTCTTTGTATATTAGATAAAGTTTAAATATATGATTTCCAATATAATTTGTTTATGATAGTCAGTTCTAAGTACTTATATTCTTCTACTTCTTCAAGTTTAACTTATTGAGATGAACTTCTATATTACTTGCTTTTCACTTTTGTGTTCATCATGTATGTATCATGTATTTATCACAGTTTACACTTAGTTTATTAGAGTACAGCCATTCAAAGCCACTTTTTAGTTCCTTCATGCTCGTGGGAGACATTACAAACACTATATCAACTTGACACAGTGCTTGATAATCAAACATGTATGTATTTGGAGGTAATATTAAGGTACTTCCTTGCATGTACATACAAGAGGTATAATATAGGTCCCAAAACAGAACCTTGTGGGTCCCCATATTAACTTCTGCTGCTTCACTTTTCGTTGCATTCACAATCGTGAATTGTTTACTCTTTGTTAAATATGATCGTAACTTTCCCCGAAAGCCCATATATTCCAGTTTAGACACCATTTTTGTTACATCTACAATATCGAATTGAAATTCTATATAAAAAAACTTAAAGCAATCTTGCTTTTATCATCAGTAACAAATAAAATTTCAAACTTCTGAATGAACACGTGGCTCATTTGAAATGATTTTTGAAATATTAAAATAATTGAGTTATGATACTTTTCGTTTTTGCAATCTGCGTGATATTTATCACTGATTCAATTTCAATGGTTTTCCATTATGAAAATGCACGACTTTCAGCCTATGACCAATTGCTGACCGCAATGAATGACCACATTTCAACCTTACATAATTTTTAATAACAATGGCGCAATACAATATATCTAATAAAGTAAGATATTTTTTGTACTCAAATTGATTATTTATATATCCAATGCTTTTGTGCACCAATGCAATAATATGAAGTTATGGAGAATTTAATTCTTAATAATTTATTAAGAATAAATTATTTCATACTCAAATATACCTAAATTATTCTCTTCATAATAAATCCGCAATGTATTTTATCTAATGGTTTAAGCTATAGAAGAAATATTGAGACCAAAGTTAATGAATAAAACACAATACTAAAAAAAATTATCTACATTTATTGCAATTGAAACACAGAATTACACAGTAACACAAACAAGACCGGCGTAAGTTCAAGCAAAACACTCACCATCAGCAAAATTGGCCAGGTACTTTAATTATGAACGGGAGGCGCAGACTGTCTTTCGATCTCTTCGAGACTGACGGCATGCTGGGCCAGACCAGCAGTGCTGGGAAGCTCGCCGCCCCTGGCTCGTTCTAGCAAATCAGGAGAAAACCAACGGGCGAGTTGGTTGCTGGTGGGAGAAAGTTCTCCGTCACCGACAGCAGCACGACCGCCCTGGTTACGATGATCTAACGAAAAAATATATATATTATACAAAATACATGTCATAAAAAATATAAAACGATATACATTCGTAGCAAACTATTTATCAGATGCTAAAACTGGAAAATTCAATACAATAAAGGATTGTTCTTAATAAACATTATCTAAAATAATGTTTATTAAGATTAAAAATAAGTGCAGGATTAAAAATACTTATTTTTTTAGTTCTATTAAATTTTTGAAATTGAACTATTTTAAATTGAATTGAAATTTATTATAAACTAATTTATTTTATAATATATATATATATATAACTATGCTATATGACTATAAACTCAATATACATCATTTACAATATATAAAACTGATATGACTGTAAACTCAACATACTTTCAAACATCATAATGCCGCGTAAATAAATTCCTGAATTATAACTATGTTAATGATTACAAAAACTTCCAAAGTCGCGAAAGGACTTTACGGAACATTACGAAAATTTTTCCAATATTTCTGTGAAAAGAAGAAATCTTAACATTCAGAAATAGCAAAATATTTTATTCATTGTACATACAGTGAACCAACCTAAATAGGTTGGCTTATGATAAAATGAAATACTATTAGATTAGACGGGGAGGATACAGAGGAATTCTGTGCAATTTAAAAGTGAAGTTACAGGGAGACTCGTTATCCACTGTGTTGTTCAATTCAGCATTGGAGGATGTCGTAAGAAAAATCGAAATAAACCGGCAAGAGAAACTTCTAACAAAAAGACATCAGTGCCTTGCTTATGCAGAACACGTGGTACTAATTAATTACAAGGAAAAAAGAACTAAAGAGAATAGCAGTACAATTGGTGGAAACAACAACGAAGATAGGTCTAGAGAACTGAACATAAATGAAGATAAAATCCAATATATGACACTCGACAACAACACAAAGAGAAGAGAAGCTGGAACACCACTCCTGGAAATTGAAAATAACAAAAGATTAGAGGTGAAGAGAACAGACAACTACAAGTACTTGGGAGTCCAGCTCAATGACAAATGCAACGAAGAGCTAGAAATAGGCCTCCAAAAGGCAAAAAGATACAAATGCTAGGAAGGATTACAGCATATCCTAAAATCAAGGCGGGATTAAGAGCAATAGAAATAAGGATATAAGAATCACAGTTTTGCATGGAAGTGAGGTTCTGAACAATAGCCATCTAGACAAGTTTGATATAGGGGAGAGGAAATATTGAGAGGAAATATTGAGACGAATCTATGAGGGAAGAGTGGAAAAGAGATATAAATGATTAAATATACACATTGTATAGTGAGCCAACAATAACAGATATCATATGATCGAAGAGACTGCTACCACTAAGAGAGTGGTTGGAACATAAAGAAAAGAAAAAGAAGGGAAGGCCAAGGAAGAGATGATAGAAGCTGTGTTGAAAGATCTCAACGAAAAATAAATAAAAGACTGGAAAGGTCTAGCAAAAGATAGGAGAGAATGAGAAAGCTATAGTCTCAAGAGCCTGAGCCTATATCTACCAATATATACTTGCTTACTTTGTTGAGCGGCAGCATTAAGGAATTGCTGCCAGGTTGTGTTCTGCTGTTGTTGGTGTTGCTGAGGTGGAAAGTTTTGCGATGTCTGATGTGTCTGCTGTTGTTGCGGCGTCGGTTGATTGTTGGCCGCAACTGGCCGGGCCTGCTGCTGATGCTGTGCGCGCAACTGCTGCTGAGTTAGCTGTGGAAACTGTTGAGGGGGCTGGTTAGACTGGTTGGAATATTGACCAAGATTGCCCATAGAAGGGACGCCTGCAGATTTTAGATTTTGCATAAAACGGCAGTTATTCTAATTACTTGGACAGGAAAGAATATATGCAGTTAATTTGTCAAAACAAAGAAACTCAATTTGTCTGGTAGTCTTTCCAAAATGCATACAATTCTCCAATTATTTCCAAAATTAACAAAATTCCCGTTTAGTCAATAACAATTTATTATTTTTCAATTAATTTTGAATACACTTTAGCACAGCATGGAAGTATCATGAAGTAATATAACTCTCGCTAATACCAGGAAACTTGAGAAAAATTATTGCCTTCATACAAAAAATTGGGATCTGTGAAAGAATTTGCATAAAATCCAAAGCTGTATATGAGAATTCATTAAAATAACTAAACTCACAATATCCTTGAATCTAATGCATTACGTATGCAGACATAATTTACAAATAGAGTGCAAATATAGCAATTGAATTCAACTGGATAAAAATTCTTGAAATGTCCTAATGAGCTATTAGGAGAAGACAAACAATAAATAAATACGTCACCGTGACGAAGAAGAGAAATATTAATTTCAAATTCAATTGTGTCAAAAAAAAGAAATACTCCAAATATTTATTTGCCTATTACATTAACACATTACTATAATAAATCATGCACTACTCCTCAAGCAAAAGAGATAATTGCTATCTACTAAATAGTTGAAAGACTGTGCATGACAAAATTATTGAACAAGTACACCATGAAAAATTACCGAAGACTTGCAAAATTGAGAAACAAGGTTTAATAAACATAAGGCTTCATCACGACACTTTCTTCAAAGATAAGCTATAGAAAAGCTGAGAAGTCGTTTTAAAAACAAACCAAAAAGGAAATAGGCACTTCAAGATTTCTTGTTGTAATGAAGAATATTACGAAACAGTTGTATAGATATACAATACAAATTATCAGAACCAAGTGTAGAATTGTAAATATTGAAACATATAATACAGGGATAAGAAAGCAGTTCTAGTTGTTGTATCCCTTGGGTTAACTCAATTAGATCTCCATTATTTGTCACAATCAAAATCACCAAAGATGTATTTGTTATCATTATATCTTTATTAGTTTAATAACTGAAAGAGATAAATGAGATTAAGTAGCTTAGAAAATTGCAAAATCACCCAGCATAACATTATTAAAATTTGTTAGGTAACGAACCTGCGTTTTGAGGAGGCTGTTTCTGCGACTGGCCATATTGACCAGAAATACCGCCAACTTGGGGCTGGCCGTGAGCGTTTTGCTGCTGTTGTCCTCCTTGTTGTAGTCGCGAGTGATGCTGGTTGAACATAAATTGTTGCTGAGCATGAGCATTGAAAAACTGTTCAGGTCCAGTGTTTTGATAGGTCGAGTTGGCCTTGACTATAGGGCGACCAGCTGTAAGAAAAATATTGCTTCGAATAAGAATTTATGTTTCAACTGGGACCATGCGAAAGTAAATGATTACTGCGATAACAAAAAGATCGTTCTTCCTTATATTAAATTTTTGTAGAACTTTTCTAGAAGATCAGAACAATTATTTTTCAATGGTTTATCAGCTTTATATGTACCATTTTTCGAAAATTGAATACATCAATTTTTCCATCTGTCCCCAACTTGGATAATAACCATAACTTTATTTTTTGTATTTTTTATTTCCATTCATATTCATTTATACAGGGCTGGAAATCGTAATAACATAGAAAGACTGGATGGAAAGGCGTTGACAAAGTTGGTGGATGGAAACTATAAGCTCAAGCAAATAAGAGGTCTCATTTCAAATTGCTCACATAGTGTTTTTTCTCAAACAAGATAATATGCACTATCAACACTCAAGCAACATAGGTAGGACTGGTGGAACAGGCCTTCTACATATAAGACGCAACAAAAAATTAAATTGTTTTACAAATAACATAATTATCTACGAAAGATAAGTAACACTTTCAGGATTATAGCCAGATGTCAGAATTACAAATACCAATAACTCATAAAAAGACGGAACCATCCAGAAACCAAATTGAAATGAATGAAATTTAAAGATGAATATAAAAGCAACCACCCCTAGCTAAAGCTTTATATCCTTCAATGGGATAAATTTAATATAAAGTAGGCAAAAAAATTTCAAATGTATGTTTATAGAACTGGACTTAGACATTTTGAACGCAGTGTTAACTCCCGTCATGCGCACAGCTATAAAGTTGAAGAAAGTTCATCTCTGTGAAATGCTGCACAAAGATGTACACCGAAAACCAGGGATCATAATCAAAATTAAATCTAGTTTCCTTTTCAAAATGTATTGGAAAGCAACAAAAATAGTGTAATATACTCTAGATAGTTTTATACTTCTGACCTATGATTTGGACCTATCAATCTCATTTTGGGTAACTATCTTAAACCTCCATATACTTACGTTGCTTTGAGTGATACTGGTTGTTCCACTGCGTAGCATGTTGTGCCGTCTGTTGTTGCATTCTAGCTCCAATCACGGCTCTTCCCTGGGGAAATTTGTTCGTGTCCAAGTTCTTAGCATCCTTACATCCTGCAAATTTTTTAATTTTATTTTTTAATTGTTTACCATAATTATTCTATAATGAACATACACATTCCTGAGCAATAGTAACTACAAATGAAGAATTAAATCGTTCATGCAGTTGATCGAAGATAATAACATTTATGTTAATTCAATTTCTTATCACTCTTTTGAATTACAGTAATCCACAACCACAAACACATTACCGAACTTACCATCATCCTTGTCTGCTGTCATCTTACGAAGAACCGAAGTGGGCGTGAACGCTAGAGGAGTTGGGGAAGAAATGCTCTTATTGGAAGTTGCGTTGTTTGGGCTGTGCCCTGGTTGTTGCATCTCTTGTTTCTTACGGAAATTTTCCTGTTGCTCTTCCAGCTTCTTTTTTATCAGAGCACGTTGTAAAATATTCTGCGTGTGAACTTGCAGTTCCCTCGGCGAGGGAATACGTTGGTGCATAGCTGCGAAGCGTTACGTTTGTATAGATATACAACCCCGTATAATATGAACAGAGTGATTTTTAAATAATTGTCTAAATTACGTTTCTAAAAGGGTTAAAAACAACCAACTCCAATTTGATGAACACGTTGTGTTCATGCATCAGATTACAGATCATCAACGCAATTTTGTTTAAATACGTCTACAACTTACCAGGCACTGTAAGTGTGTTGGGGCTGGTCGCCATAATGGGCGAAACACAATAAGCTGCATGAAATGGAGAAATCACAATGGTCATTCTCAATTAAAAAGAATCACGTAAAATGAATTAGGAATTATAAAAACTAGACATGAGAAAAAGCATTTCTCAATTAATGATGGTCTCCCTATCAATATGAAAATGAAACAATTTCGGGGTAATAGAATATCAATATCTAATATGCGGAAATTTTAATTATGACATTGATATCTATCAATTTTAAATAAAAAATTATATTTAAGCGAAGAAAACTTAAACAACCAACTACACTTATCTCTTTATTTTAAGAAGTCAAATTAAGAATGAAGCTTATTCGTCGCATATCAGAAGATTTTTGAAGGATGTCAAGCTTCAGATAAAAGTGGTTCAGATCAAACTCTACATAGAGTAACAACAAAACGAATTTTCGAAACATGTTATAAGTACAGGGCAGAGCTAAGCATGAAAATGAGAAAGCAATATTAAGAAATTATTCTTGCAAATGCGTAAAATATCTAAAATAATATTGAGTAAACAATAAAAATATTTGTTTTGGCGAAAAATGCAAACCTGAATTGAAGAAAACTGTTTTTTCAAAAATTTTAGGGCAGTTTAATTATCGTTTGGAGGACAATGATAAAAGAAGTTATTTTTTGTTTTTTTTTTTGTAAATTCATTGTTTCGACAAAGTAATTCAAATAAAGCAAATACTCAGTGCATCATTAAAAAGGTGAAATAATAATAAACACCATACATAATGGACATTTAAAAGACACGAACTGTTTCTGTTTGTTGACAATTAAAAACGAGGATTTCTATATAGTTTCGCGTATCAAACTGCCATATAATACTTGAAATCGTAAAATGAAAATTATCAAAGAAATCGACTTCATATAATGTGATGAGAAAGGTGCTAGATATAGAAGATACTAAAGTAGCAACTAAATCAGGACAAAAGCGAAAAGCAAGCAAGCAGCAATAAAAGGAACCCACACTAGGTCCACTCACCATTGGGCAAGGGTGACACTCTCAGCTGTTGCTGAGGTTGTTGGGGAAACATATGGTTTTGGGGCGGTACGGGACTCAACACCCTCGAGCTAGGTCCCATCCGCAGCATCTTCAAAATTGCATAGAGCATGTCGCGATGTCTAACCTGAAGAGCAGGATTTGCCAACTGCTGGTATAGATGTTGGGGAGTTATGTCGCCTCTTTTCAAACCTACATTTGAATCGTCGATGTAGTTTATTAGGACCTTTCATAACCACGATTACTTTGAATATCCCTCGGTGAGGAATTATGAGTAATATAAAATATTTTTTATCGATTTCATATGATCTGATAATCATGATTTGTTTTTCGTTTGTTTGAACTAGGTATCTCTGTACATTACTCATTAGATAGTCAGTTCTCTGACCGCTAAACTCATAGATATATACAAATATTCATACCTAACATGAAATTCAAAGTAGGTATATCTTCTCCAGATGCGTTGGAATTTAATGCGTTGGAAAATTGGATTTTAAAATTTACAATGTTATAAAATATGCTATCAACCTTGACAATCAATTAATTTTTGATTTTCAAGTGGTATCAACTTAGTTGCCCCACTGTTGACCATTATACATTAATTTTTTTACAATGTTAATCTGTTTCGTCGTTTTAATCCTTTTAGTGTGTTTGAAATTTTATGATATTATCTATATTCGCACCTTTGCTGATAATGTTATCTCACTATTCGGTTCAATTTATTGAACCTACGAGCTTTAGGCACCTACAGGCATTTATTGAACATATAGGCTTTATACTACATCAGGTAGATACTTTTATACTACATCCACAGTAGATACAGGCTTTATACTACATCCACATTTGATGTTCGCAGACGATTTGAAGCTATATCATGAAGTTAGTGATCTATCAGTTGTCCTGTGATCAGGACAACTGTGTTCAACTTCAGATTGCGCTGGACCATGTTGCTAGTTGGTTATCACCCAACTTATTTCATCTGCTGCGAAAATATATGGATTCGTTATACGTAATGGCAATATTTCAATAATTCTTCAACATTCATAGGACTATTCAATACTCTAATCCGTAGCAAGTTGGAGTATGGCAGCACGATCTGGCATCCCATTTACACTTGCCATCAGCGCCATCTTGAGGCTATTCAGAGAAGGTTCTTGAAATTCTTAGTTTGGAGGGAGGATAAAGTTCATCCACAGAGAGCAGTCAATCATAACGAATTATTGAGTCGATTTAGTTTTATCTCATTGCAGAACAGGAGAGAAACTTCATCACTCAAATTTTTGTACAAATTACTGCACAATAGTATTGATTGTCCTCCTCTCTTGTCCGCTTTGAAATTTCGTGTTTCTAGGCAAAATTCTCGTAATACAGAATTATTCCACCTAGAGACTCCGAGGAACAACTCCCTAATGCAATCCCCCATTTGGTTTATGGAGTCTACATTCAATAGAGTTGCCAATAATTTGACATTCACTTTGACTCCATAGAATTTATTATCAGGAGTTACGTGAACAACGAAAATTGATTGAAATGAATTGATTTAGATTGAGTTATTTGTAATATTTCATTGAATGCTATAATGTAGTTATAAGTTACTATTTTTTTTAGATTAGATTGAGCTCTTTGTTAAATCTTTTTTTTAATTATTTAGTTAAATCTTTTTTCTAATTAATACGCCTGATCGATGTTCACTTTACAACGATACTGACGAAAATATTAAAGTTATTTAAACCTCTTAAATCTAGTATATATATATATATATATATATATATATATATATATATATATATATATATATATATATATATATTCGTTATTATAATCATTCAGGCGTATCGTAGAGACTGGTTTAACTGCATAACTGCAAAGAACATACATATAACACAAGATTTATATCGTAAATTCCTTACGCGGAATAAATTCAGAAATTTCATCTCAATTTTGAAGATGATATTCCATAATTATTATCAATGGAAAAACATGGATATAACTTCACAATTTCATGTTTTCTTCATGAATCGTTCTCAAATTCCCAGCGTTATAAATTAATTAAATAAGTTTTGGACTTTACAATTAGTTTTTAACATAAAAGTGAGTACTTTTGACGGTTGTATAAACTTAATGTCTCTTTACTCTTTTTAAAGATGAGCAACATACCCTGGAGAATAGCCTGCGCTTCGGGGCGACTGAGCAACTCCTTGCTCTGCTGCTGCGCGAGGTCCTGTAATGGAGAAGCTCTCAGATGCTGAGCGGTGGCGGCTGACTGCAAACCCATCAGCTTGCTCAGCATGTTGATCTGTTGCTGGCGCTGCAGCTGTTCCTGTTGAGCCTGTTGCATTTTCAGTAGAAAATCGTTGTGCATATTGCCCACTGCAGGTGGTTTGGGACTGATCGGGCCACCGCCCAAGTGAGACTGCTGGTTGAGACGACCTTGCACCTCATCTTGTTGTTGTGAATGGGAGAGCATCTAGGAAAATTAATTATGTCACCGAATGAATGACAATCAGGTTGTTGAAGTGACGCAATACCAGTTACATCTAACACGTTATATGAATACACAAAATATATAAACAAGAATTAGTTTCTAAAGAGCGCATTCTTTCTGTAGTAAATTTATCTAATTTACTTATATGTAAGTAAATATTATGTTAGCAAACATAATTTACTAAATGTAGAAAAATTAGAATATTCAAATAACATACATATTAGTTCTAACAAAAACACCTATATAAACAAGAACTAATTTCTAAAGACTGCTCTTTCTGTGAATATATTCATTCATCTTACGAATATAAACTAGAAAAAATTCGAGTATTTAATCCACATACAAAAAACTTAAAACTGAAGACTGGCGATAATCCCAAAGAAACAAAATAGGTCAATTAATCAATTTGCATATCGATTCTCAGATTTTAGCTATGTAGGAATAGATATTGTAATGTAATTAGTTTTGATCAGATAATATAATTAATGTTCTGGAAGCAAACTTAAAGATCTTATTTTAAAACACTATATCAGAACTGTTTTCAAAACCATCAGATCTCGCATTCCAAGTAGTTACAATACGTCTCTTAATTTCACTACAAATAAATTGTTCATTTATATTATTGTAAATTGTTAAGTATCTGTAACACTGTTATTACATGAAACTGTAAAAATTGTACCATGTGTCAATGACCAAGTAGTCGCGACACGTTAATTCACATAAATAAATTAAGACAAATGATACCTATATTATTAACCCATATTATTATAACCCATATATTCTTTCGAAAAAAAATTTTACAATGATAGTGCCAATTGGTGCAATAAGATGAAAGTTAGTGAACAAAAAACATTTTTATGAATAACTTTTCTGATTCTACAAAAATGAAAAATCGCATTTATAAAATATATATTTTCAGCAAAACAAATAAAAGATATCAAAAATAAATATCAAAATAAATATACATTTTAAATCTTTTGAGCACCACCTAGTTATCGAAAATGTGTTAGATCGTTAAGTGATTATCGAGATTAGTGATACTGAAATTAATAAAAGAATTATTGAATTATATGACGTTAGTCTATTTTAAATAAATCTTGAATACAATAAAAACAATATTGAGTTAGTTCGTTCTAGATCAATCTTGAATAAAATAAAACATATGTCTTAAAACCACTGAAATTTGTCCAATCCAACCCGTTTTATCTGTTCTCTTATTGTCGAGTAACTTACGAATTTTTTTATTCTCTTCAACATATAAATCAATTAATGAAGAATGTTTGACAGTAGGATTTTTGGCTGCGATTCATAACTGGTAAGGAAATTAAATGTAACACACCCAGTACAAAATAATAATGTGATGAAAGCAAGATAAATCATATCTTTCAAAACTGTGAAATGATTGAAGAAATTTACTCCATCAACTCATTAGATCGTTATGTTGCGTTATCATGTCCATGTTGAAAAAATCCTCTTTGAAGAGGGCGGCAATTCTTCAATGAACTCTTCGCTAAACTGTTAATTGAAACCTCAATACTGTCAGCTTTAGCACCTGTCAACCCATCAAACAATGGTTCATTATAAAGAAATTTGGCTGAAACAATGAGGTCACTGTCGAAACTAACTTATATTTTGTAGTAGGTCCAATGCATTACTACGCGTTTACACAAAAAAATTCCTCATAGATAGGAGATGATTATCATGAAGCTCTAATATATACATTTTTAAACAATTTCAGTCCATCAAGCTAGCACCATTATTCAATCATTAGGAAAGAATATAATAAATTGCATCTTCATAAACAAGAGTTTTATGCAGTATGTCCTAAATTAAATTACGAAAAATTATAAAATTCACAATAGAAAAGAAATTTCGAATTTTTCGAATTCGAGTATCGATACGGCATCTACTGGAAGGAAATTTATTATGTGATAATTATCACAGTTATATACATCCTTTGTCTTGCAAAATTATCACGAGTTTTATACATTCTTTGACAAAGCAATATTGTTAGCAAAAACAAGCTAGGAATTTAGCATGTAAATAAAGGAAATTCCTTTGAATTTTTCATAATCTTGAAAATTAAATGTATTAATACATGAAAACTTGTAACCATTAATATATAATAACACTTCAAATGTCGCAAATTTAGATATAGTTGAGGAAAACATTAACATCATCAAAATTAAAGAGAAAAATTTAATTCGGACCATTTCAAAAATCAAGATCTCCAATACTAAGAACACTGGATCAAAATGATTTATTACGTCACATTTTTAAAAAATTATCACATAGCATTAAAACATACAAGTATTCAGAATATTCTACTTTGGTAACAGAAGATAATAAATGTTTATCTTATACAGACAGTCCCATAATTTAAATATAAATTGAATTAAAAAACACTTGGCTCAGTTTCACAGAATAATATTGTTGTTTAACAATTGTTTCGGAGTGTTGCCCCATTTTTAAAAGTTAAACTGAACACCTATTCTCGAATTACCATTTTTATATTTCACATGGTAACATTTTGAAATGTTAATTTAGAGAATACGTGTTCAGTTTAAGTTTTACACATGCCAACACTCCAAAACAATTCTCAACTTCTGGGAAACTAAGCCAAAATTATTAAAATTCAGAATGTCAATATGGAATTTGGTGGATCCAGAATTTATACAACAGTTTAAGAATTAAGTTTTCAATCATTTATACACCATCTAAGTAAATTAATACTGAACCAGTATGATATTTTAACGATGAGTCAGAATAGATCTGCAACAGTTAAGAAGAAAAAGCTGACAAGGTCTCCATTGCACAACAATGAATCTAATAAAGAGTGGAAAAGAAAAGCTGGTGGATGTTAAAAACTGAAATTTCCGTAAAATTCCCTGGCTTACCTCCATCAAGCTCATTGGTGGTAATTTCTGTTGCGAAGACCCATTGTTGGCTGTAACAGCATGACCTCCAGATACCTGAGCCAACTGCGGAAGGAAAATGAGTTGAATACGATTTTCCCACAATATTTGTTGAGGGAAAACCTTAACCGATATAAATCTAAAAAGAAATACGTTCATACGACAAAATTTTTCTAGAACACTTACCAATCTCCGAAACGCGACCATGTCGTCCTCCTGTTTAGTCTTAGATTGCGCTTGATTTCCAGATATATCGACGCCCTTTCTCATTCTAGACTCCAGTTCATTGAGGCTCAACATTTTGCCGCCTGGAATTTCTAGAGAAATATTTGTTTTTAATATTACAATGGTAAATAATCGGAAAATGCTGTGAGTAATAAATTGGAAATTTAAATAAAAAATGCCAACAAGTGATCTATCTATTGAAGTAATTGTTGTGGTACAATATGGTGACAAAATCTTGAATTGTGCGCTCGATGATGGTACACCAGCTTATAGCAAACTAAGACCGTACCCTTCAAGTCGTTATCCACACAATTTGTTTCTGTCACAATTTTTCTTTTTAAACAACTAAAATAGGGACATTAATTGACTGTTAGCTTTTTGTTAGTTTCTAACGGTTAGCTTTTTATAAAGTGGAAAAACCTTCGGCTAGTGTATTCATTCCATGTTAATGATCAACTTTTGAATATAGTTTATCTTGACTTTCGGTGGGTCAATCAACTTCAAATTTTAATTGTAATTGTATTGTATACAACCTTAAACTGGTTCATCAAAAACTTGATGGGAATTTATTGGGCCGAAATTCAAAGCAATGCTATAAGTTATATATTTATTGTTTTCAACAAAGCAACATACTTTCAAAAATATGGCAAATAATAAAACTTACGGTTCTTGACATGCTGAAAAACGTCGGTCTGCGGTGCGCCTTTAGTAGAGGCCACCTGATCCCGCTTCCCTCTCTGGAATATTTCAGCAATGTTGACTTGGCCAACCCTTGGTGCCCCTGGTTCGCCACCACTCGAGTTGACGGCTGCTGGTGAGATTGGAGCGAAATATGATTCGGAATTGCCGATTTGCGGCGGAATGGCAACGGTGGCAGGTTCGTTGATATCATTCAGGAGATTCTTGAGAAGATGTTCTTCCTGCAAAGAAGAGCGCCTACTTTCTGAAGTCTTCTCTGGCGATTCCTGCTTGAACCATCTGCTAAACCGCGATTTGGAATTGTTTTCGGCGGTACCAGTAGCCCCATTCTAAAATTGTGGAAAAGCCAACAATTTAAAAAATCAATTCCAGTATCATGTATTTGTGTGGAAACTCACAAGATCGGAAATGAATATACTTTTTTATGAAAACAAATTTTCGGATAGGTTGACAAATAGATTCTTATTGACAATATATATTCATTTTCAAAGTCTAAATTTTAGACAAAAAATGTTCTCACTAGCTTAAGATATATCACAATCTGCATTGTCTTGTTTCCGAGATATTATGCATTCGATATTTATATTTCGAGTACATGCATTTTTATTTTCCTAGAAACAGAAAATTCAATTTTGGTTTCCACCAAACTCCACTCACTTATAAACTCCAATTTTCTCGAATGAACTTGAAAAGCAAACATTCCTTTCGATTTCAATATAAGGGGGATTACGAAATATAATGAATTTTATTTTGGGTTCATTCTATTTTCAATATCTATCTTTTCTATTTGCGTTATGTGACACCAATATGTGATCAACACTGAAAATTTTGAACATATAACTTTAATAACTGAATCGTTCTATTCAATATTAGGTTTCTTAAAGTCAACAAATTATACTCTATTTTCAGTTCTTTTATTGTACAATTTGTAATTATTTTTTATACTGTCATAAACTTGTTTGAGTTTATAAAGTACACACAGCAATATTTTATACTCATGCAAGGTCGTCTAATTCTTTGCAGAAAATTTTCTTGTAAGATTTCTAGGAAGCTCAATTATTCTTTCTAAATCATGCCTAGTATTCTTAAACTAATTTGACTAATATTAATATTATCTGAAGCATTGACTAAATTTTATCCTTTATTTCAGCCTCCTGCTATAACCATCAATCTATCACTGTCTGGTATCTTTTTACATCCATTGTTGTTTTTCCTTGTGTAGCTGTGAAGTCCTTCATTTTCTGGTTTTTCTTCTCATCAGTTTTCAGTTCAAAATATAATCTTTCTACAAACATTTGACTAAATTGTCCAAAAATTTTCAGGAGTTGTCAAGAGTTGGATACAATTTTTCTAGTCTTACATGAATTTGAAATTTTTGCTAATTGGTTCAATATAAGTCCCGACTATTTTCATTGCTTTTTATGTAATGTTATGCCTTAAACAAACATTTGCTCTAAACTCATTCATTTTTTAGTGTTTCCATCTACAGGTGTTACATAAGCTATCAAGAAAGGATTTCTTAGTCACTAACAATTTCACTTCTACTTATCAGTTCAACTATAGTACATTGAAGTTAATATTGTGTAAAACTCAAAATAAAATTCACTGACCAATGTACAAATATATCAATCCTTAATACCTACAATTTGACTTTAATTACCGTACATAAACACCACAAACTTTGGCCGCAGTATCGAAAATAGGTATTAAACAAAATTGTTCAATTGAAAATTTGCGAATTTTGGATAAAAATCAATTAAAGTCGATGCATATATCTTTTTTATTGATGTATTCCTTGCTTCTAAATTCATATTTATTGGCATTCAAGACATTACATTAATTTACTCATATTTGAAGCAATATGAGTAAAGTAACAAGTCAAAATAATATGAGATGAAAATTATCTGTGAAATGACTTTTAAATATCAATTTATTTTTTATTTCAATTTCTGAGGATACTTGTATATGATTCTGAGTATACGTGGTATACTCTATCATTTTTACTTATTTGTTTTATTACTGAACCCAAATCAACTTTCATACAGATTCGTTATATTACTATTTCTTGGTTAGATTACTACTAGAATATAACCAAAGTTTATTTGGGATTTGTTGAATCTAAAAGCAATGACTTGGCTTTTTTTTCCAAGCATTATTTCACTTAATAATGATCAGAGTTCTCATTTCACTGTGGAACAGCTGTTTTTCAGACTTATAAGATAAACAACACTTCCTGAAAGATAAAGGCTTACCGCTAGAAGCCCAGAAATGGAGTCACATTTAAAAATATCGTCAAACAGGAATGATTGTTCGTTGATGACTTCCATACCAGATGATGACGACACATTATTGATAAGGATTTGGCGATTCTCCTTGTCATTGTCGATCTGCTGCTGTTCTTTGTCGTTGTGAACTGAAAGTTCAACATTTTATTAGTGAAGATCCATTGGAAAGGTTTATTTCATAGAAGAATCCAGAAATTTCAAAAAATCTAAGAAAATACTTTATCCTGAAATCGCAAAATTTTACTGAACAATCTGAAATTTTACTGAAATTGTTATATCAAGTACTATTATATAACCTTTGCATAAAGACTGAAAATATTCAGAGTTGAAATAAAAGAATCATTATTTTCCCCCAAAATTACTTGAACAACATCGAAAAAAAAATTGAAATTTATCCACGCAGAAAGGGACACTCTCAATTCAACGCCAAATATTTGGCGTGGATACAAATTTGCTCGCCAAGCGCGTCTTGCTCGAGACGATACCGTGTAAAATAAGAACAACGCCAACAGAGTGGCCAGTTTGTGATTTTTTGCGCAGCGGCAGACAAAACCTGTCAGTTTGGCATTTAGATTAGTGTGAAATTAACGGTGCGTTTACGTATTGTCTCGGCAGTTTATGTAATTAAACTACAATTGATATTTGTCTTGTGTTATGATATTTTGTATTTTGAAGCTATATTATAAATTACGAAATCCACCTGGTTTTATTCATGCTAATCACAAAACCTCAAAATACCCCAAACAATTACAATTAAAAAAAATATACATTTAAAATTGCATGTTTTGAAATATTTAACAACATAGAAAGTTCATGCTTTTTATCTCGTTAGATTTTATAATCGTCTAAGTATTTTGCTATAGAAAGTAAGTATACTCAACATGTCAAATGAAGAGAAAACTCCTAGAAGACTCATAAATCATAATAACCCAACCAAGAAATTTGCTATTTGATAAAAATAATCACACGACCTGTTTATAGATATAAATTATGCGCTATTAGCTATAAATAGATATTATTATTATTATTGTGATGTGATGTATTTTTAACTTTATTATTCACTAACGATTTCACGGTTCGAATTTGTATCACACAAATTCTATGATCTGCCATAGTTCAATATAATTTTTCTATTATCACAGGTAAGAATAAATGAACTACGTCTCAGTCCAAAGAATCAGAAAATAATCCCAAGAAAAAGATACAAGTGCTTGCTTGCAGTGATCAGAGCACACAATCCAATCAATCTTCGAGTTTTATATGAGTTGCGGCAATACATATTTCAATAAAAATTATATATGGCAATTGCCTCCTATGTTCTGATCAATTGATTACAAGAAAGACATAAAGATGAAGTACTATATTTATCTTAGTTCTCGTAATGAAAACAGAGATAAACCATTACAAAGAACAAATTCAAACAAAGAGAGCTTTGATGTTAAACAAAACCTCATGAACAAATTTCATTTTGTACATCTTTGAATCTGAAAGATTATTTTCTAAAAATGAGCATCAATCAATCAATAATAAGAAGGTATCAATCTAAATTAGCAATTTGAAAAGACTATTAAAAGCTATTCAATATATGAAGAGCATAAGTATAGGTGATGAGATAATAAAAACCTTAATCTAATACATCTTTTCATTCAACATTCAACGATTCTTGGTACTTAATTTAAATAACTGTATATTAGTTATAAGAGTTTCTAGTTACTTTTCTACGAATTCCATTACTAGAGTCAGAACTTTTGTTAAATTTTAAGTGCATTTGTTAATACACAATAGGATCTCGGATTGCTAAAAATATATATTTACTTATATATTTTGATTAAATATTCGAAAACAAAAACAATGTAAGAAGAAAGTTAGATTACGTAAACGTGTATTTGATGAAACGCGATGGATGGAAACGGTGCAAAATAGTCTTGAAGAAATTGAGGAAGACCAGCTCAGTTTTGGCAGTTTAGCAAAAATCATTGCTGAGACAAAACACGAAATAACACAGATACATGAGTACACAGTGGAAGAAGGAAATGAATGGATAACTCCCAGTTATTTAGCACTCATGAAACAGCGAGATAGATTATACACGAGAATGAAAAAACTACCAAATGAGAACACAAGGGCAGATTTCAAAAAATATAAAAATCTAGTGAACAATATGAGAACTAAATTGAAGAAGCAACATGTTATTGAAAGCTAAAGGGAACGCCAAAAAAACCTGGAATATATTGAATGAACTATGTGGTAGATCAAAAAAAGAGAGGATAAAATTATCAAAATCAATAAACAAGCAGCTGACATAACAGAAGATAAACAAATAGCACAAGAGTTAAACAAGCACCTCGCAAATATTGGGAAGAAATTAGCAAAAAAAGTGAAACGCTATAAAAACATCAAATTTACAGAACAAAAAGTAAAAGATAGTATCTATTTAATACCAACTGATATTAATGAAATGGAAAAGATAGTTCACACTATGAGAACTTATGCTGCATCAGAGGCAGACAAAGTAACAAAAGAAGACATAGCTAAATTGTTTACATTTATTGGACAAAAGATGGTTGCGCTGACAAATAAAATATTGGAAACAGGCATCTACCCAACAGACTTGAAGCTATCGAAAATAATACCAATCTACAAAAAAAAGGTAAACGTGAAGATGTCAACAACTACCGACCCATAAGTCTAATTAGCACGTTTTCTAAAGTAGTTGAAAAAATAATCAAGATGCGATTGGTGGATTATATTTACAAGAAATTTGTTTCTGACCCCCGACAATACGGTTTTCAAAACAGTGTAATACACAGAGTGCAGTAGTTGACTTATTAGAATATATATCTAAGGAAATTGATAAAAATAAGTATGTAGTGGCTGTGTTCATTGAGCTGCAAAAGGCTTTCGATACTGTTGATCTAGAAACATTATTGAACAAGCTTTATAAGATGGGAATGAGAGAAGTATGTTTTAATTTGATAAAATCTTATACATGTGATAGAAAAATTTATACTTCTACTAATGGATGCGACAGAAAAATTGAAAATTTAAATATAGGAGTCCCACAAGGGTCAGTGTTGGGTCCTGTTGGAATATTTGTTATACATGCATAGTATTAAAATGCTATCACTCAAGTCAAAGTATTTTATGTTTGCTGATGACTCTGTTGTAGTGCTATCCCAATCCGATATCGGAATGCCTTAACTTGGATCTTGATTTATACTACAAATGGCTGTGTCAGAATAAACTATCAATCAATGTGAATAAGACTGTTTATATGATATTTAATCAAAAAAAAATAAATAGAAATGTGATATTAATATAAGACTAAATGATATGATGCTGAAGGAAGTAACAGATTATAAATATCTGGGATTACACTTAGCGAACAATCTGACATGGGATAAACACATTGAAAATATTATGATTAAAATTGCTCCAATGGTCGGCGCAATTAGAAGAACAAATAATAAATTTTAACACCAAAAAGTTATTATACCGATCATTTGTAGAACCTCATTTAAGATACATGACTGTTTGCTGGGGAAATGCTTCTAAGGCAAATGTACAAAAAATTCAAAGAATGCAAAATAAAATTATTAAATCCATTTTCGGATTTGACTATTACACACCAACGAAAGAAGTTTATGATAAAACAAATATATTGGAAATAAACAAATTAAAAATACTCGAACAAGTAAAATTTATATATAACTTAAAAAATAATAATCTAAAATCAAACACAAAATTAAGTCAAGTTAGCGATTGACATAAATACTCCATAAGATCAAAACAACACCTGAGAACAGGTTTTTACAAAACAGCAAGATCGCAAAATAATCCAGTACAAAACAGCACCATTATATATAACACCATACCACAAGAAATCACAAATCTGAAGAATATTAGAAAGATGTGCCACAACCTCCAAGTTTACTTAAGAAGATGAGTTAAATATTATTTTGTGTTTTTGTAAATTTGCATTTTGTTCTAAAAAAAAAAATTTTTCTTTTAACTCATTTTGTAATTGTGTATCACTTAGAGGCTCTGCTACCAGTTCTTGAAACTGTATTTGGAGTCAGAAATAAAGGAAATTTTATTATTATTATTAAAATTACGAATCTGCAGTCTCTAATTGAACCTCTATACAAATAATTGAGCTTGGGTAACCATGCCTGTAAGGTCGCAAATATTTGAACTCACCAGATCCAGTGCCCTTACCCCCTCCACCGTCCTGCGGGGTGGGCGTTTCCGAACCTTTCTTCGAATCCGACTGATTGGAGAGTTGTTGTCCGACGTTGGCTGGTTCTTCCTCCAATTTATCTTCGGAAGTGCTGTTCTTCTTCTTGGCCCATTCGCGAACACGCTTGGCCTGCGAAGATGTCAGTTTTTTCTTCGCAGTGTTGCCCGTTTTCTCGGGTTCGTCGAAGCCTCGCAGCTCTATGGTGTCGTTTTGAGACGAAGGTCCCCCGGAAAACCTAGAGTAGTAAAATAAACTAGTTACAAAGATGTTTTAATGAAAATAAGATACGATAATCGATGCATATATATATATATATATATATATATATATATATATATATATATATATATATATATATATATATATATGTGTGTGTGTGTGTATATATATAAATATACATAAATGCATATATAGATTAAATATATAGACGTGTTTCTATTATTAAATATTCGAAGTTTGAACAAAATAAATTATCTTTGACAATAAATGCCTCAAGTATACAAAATTCTGTTAACCAATGTTTTATCTACACAGAAACTCAAATAAAGAATATAATTTTTTTGTTGATTCCATTAATTGATAAAAAAAAATTGGTTCTGTGAGAACTAATACTTCAAATAGTTTTGAAAAGCACACGTAGTTTGCAATTTAATCTTTCAACGCCAATAAGTAAACACTTTACTGTGTATATATACATTACAAATAAATTTTAGTCATGGAAACTATATTAAACTTAAAGCGGTTAGAAATAAGTTAGTTTCGGTTGTTTCGTTGCTCATCACTGTTAATTTTTTAATAACCTCCAAATAATATTGACGGAATTAGAAGTATTGATACCTCCACACAAAGTATCGAGCATCCTTGAAAATGTGAAAAGTGCTCACCATTCTGGCTCTTCATCCTTCTCGCCTCCTGATATTCTCCTTCCACCAAATCTATTACCACCAGTACGTCTGTCCTTGTTATTATCTCTGGACATGTCGAAATCTCTCCTGAAGGAACGCCTGTCATCTTGAATTCCACTCCGATAATAATCGTTATCTGCAACTGTTTTGAATAGAAAATTTTGTATGTAGAATTCATGTGCAATACATCAAATTATTCAAAACAGGAAGGATTCACAAATGTTCACTTCAATATATCTAAATATATTCCATATAAAAACACTAATCACTTCAAAAGTTATCACTGGTAGGGTGAACGTACTCTTGGAGGCTAGAGCATTCAAAAATTCAATTATTGATGCAATTTATGCTTTTTTTTAAATCACCCATTGTTCCAAAAAAAACCGTTACTAATATATCTGTAGCCAATTGTATTTAAAAAATTCAATTACAGAAATCTAATCTGTTTATAATATAGAATACAAGTGATACCGAGATATCACTTTTTAAAGTTATTATTACATATTACATTCCAAGTATTCTTATATAAAGAATATTCTATAGAGAAGTTCTAACCTTCGCTCTTATCATTGAAGTCCCACGAATCCCTCAGAATTCTACCGCTTCCGATCCTCCTATTTCCTCCAGTCTGAATTTCTCTCAAGTTGATGTGTAAATTATCTGCTTTACCGCCAACGCCGATAGGACTAAGGGTCCTCGGACCACCGGAACGAGACGGCGGCTGATCCCTCACCGGCACAAAACATCCCGAGTTGAAACTACGCCGCTGAGGACTTAACGCAATGCCATCGTACTCCTTACGGATGCGCTCGCGTGGATCGCCAGGTCTACGACGATTGTCCGCCGGATGCTGATGTTCGTTCCTGATGCCCGAGTCAGTAGGTGATGTCGTTTTCTTACGATCATTCCAATGCGCAGGATCCCAGCAAAACGGAAGCCTATTAATGAAAACTGTATTAGAAGGAAAATCGTAAAATAATAAAAATTTTAGAAATGAATCAAGTATTTCTAATTTATTCCATAACAAAAGGTAGGTTTTCTCAAATTCTTCCTAAATTTACAAATGCTTTAGTAGAGGAGACAATAAAAGTTCATAACCCCTGAGGGGGTTTATTATTTTAATTGGGAAATTACAGTTAGCTCGGCTGAATGGTCGAGCGGTATAGTGACTCTATAACGCTTCCGACTTAATGGTGAGGGTAGGTTCGTTTCCCACCGTTATCTTGGGCCGTTCGGAATCAGCTTTAAACACTAGGTTCAACGCAGCTATATAGGTCTCTGACCTCCGTTCTTAGAGTAATATATTCGCCAAAATTATGAAAACCAACTGGACCAGAAGACATATTTGATGGCATCTTATCACGTTTCAGAAAAGCTGAAACTGGATATAAAGTATACTGGACCAAAAGAATATCGCATATATCGAAGTTCTTTTTTTTTAATTCAGTGAACTTGCTGTTTAACGCCGGATTCCGAACGGCCAATGGGCTTGTAATCAATCTATATTACCCAACAATTAGCATAATTAAACTTCTTAAATCATATACAATGGAAGTTCATTTTTACTAAGCTTTGTTACTTTCTTTCTTTCCTTCTTTCTTATAAATATTAAGAACCGGTTCAGTTTAATTGAAAAACAATTGTGGCGTAACGATAACGAAGCCAATTTTCATATTGGCGCATTCATTTGTTACTGTCAATTAGTACAGTAAATTTGAGCTTTCATAAATACCACCTTTAAGATACAAGTAAGTATTATAGAATAGAAAAACCCCATTTAGTTTGTTTTTTATTAAACAAATCGCGGTAAACCACCTGCATCTTTTGGGTGTTGTCATGAGCTTAGATCGAACACGTTACCACTGTTATCAAGTAAATTACACAAGACTTAAGCTTAACTCCATTTCAAACTAAAATTATAATTATATCCAACTACGAAATCCACTATCATCCTTGTTTTCTCTTTTCCATATGATGCCCATAAAAATTTAAAAAATTATTGAATAACCTTATGGATAAAGAATATCCCACAAGTATATTGATTATATAGACGATTTCATCTTCGTTCTACGTACAAGTATTGCCATTTCATTTAGTTGGCAGTTTCTGCATACTTTTATATGAATACCGCCCACTAAAGTATGTTAATATGAATCTTGAACAAAACTCACCCAGACTGACAGTTGTTCAATATGTCAGGTTTCCTCCTCGACAATGGAGCATCCCTCAGGCTAAGAAGCTCAGCTTTGGTGTATCGGTACTTGGGGACCTCACGAACAGCCAAAATGGCTGGATCGGCAAGTTCTGGTGATCTTGATGGAACTGAGGATATCTTAATGCCCTCGATTATCTGCTCGTCTTCTGGAACAATTGCGATTACACTTTCACCATTGATTAATTTTATTTAATTTATTCAATTAATTTAGTTAAGTTAATTGAAGAGTTTACCTCTAAATTATGTATAAGTATTCGAATGTAGTTTTATGTATGAGTATTCTAATGTACTGTACCTAAACAAGTTTTGATAGCATTTTTTACTTTTCAATTGAAAATATGCGAATGCAAACAATTCGTTTCAATGTCATATGGAAATTATTGCTTAGATCGATACAAAAGGAAAAACGCAATCAAACTGAAAAAGAAAAAGGCCTACTGCCAAATAAAAATCGCTGTAAATGACAAATTATATGCATGAGAAAATATCAATACAATTTTCATAATATATTTTAATTTGCATCAAATCATATTGCATTGTCCCGGCTTATATTTACTTATTTCTGCAAATGCCACAGTATCAGAAACCGCTATTTTTCGACAAGGCATTATTTAGCATTTGTAGTATATTCTCTAATTACAGTTCACTCATTGCTTCATGGGTAGAACTATCTTGCACCAGAACATAACTCATGTATTTCTTTTTGTATCAATGTAATGCACATTTTCTTTGTGTTTTTTATCAATTTCAGTATGCGCCGGTTTTGCCACAAATATAATTAATGTTATCAAATCAAAGATAAAGTTTAGAAGCAAATAAATCCTGCACAATATTTTAATATCCAAATAATTATTTTGGTAATTATAAATTATGTTTCAACAATTGGAATTCATATTGAAGCAACCAACTAAATGAATTATTATAACAATTATAAGAAAATAACTTGAATGTACGCGGCAGAAATGTTTTTTGTTCATCACTAAATAGAAATATATTTGGAATAGAACTCTTATCGTTTTGAATGCGAAGTTTTCTGAAGGTAAATAGAAAGGACATCAATGTATCATACTTTTTCATAGTTGAATTGAAAACACTATTTCAAGTTTATAAGAGAATGCTACCGAAAATAAACGAAGAAAAAGTCAATTTGATTATATTTTTTATATTAGATTTTGATTTTAGGGGGCAAATAAATTACACTAAGATTATTCATGAGATTAATAAAAAACTTCGGCATGTCAATTAAATTCTAGACTGAAAACTTACTCCAAGAGACTTTTTTGGATCTTGGTCGGACCTGGCTTTTCTTCTTGTTTAAAATGCCGACGTTCGAAATGCAACTATCATTCGTTTTTGGCGTCTTCCTAGCCGTTTTTGTTTTCGCCATTGTCGCGAAATTACAAGATAAGTAACTCAAAAATTAGGAACTTTCGTACAAAAGACACACACTTTAAAATATCAGAAAAAAACCACAAATATAACAACGAAAAAACAATACACGTAGGCTTAAAATTTAATGCACGATATAAATGTCTAAAATAACAGAATTTTATAACGATTTGACAAAAATAGTTAAATTATAACATAGGATAATCGTCAAGAATCATGTGCAATGCACTAGTACTTCATATGAAATGATAAAATGTCGGCTTACATAAAAACTAACCGAGAAGAAAAAAAGAAAACAATGGAACCTGAACGAAGAGTATCATCTGATGCCTTTTTTGCGTGTTCAAGCGATTATTCTCGAGTAGACTTCCTTTACCAAATTCTGTATACAAATTCATCGTATTTTTCCCCGATATAAATTTTAAAGGATATCAAATATGAATGCTTATTATCGTTAATTCGAGATGATTCAAGAAGTTCTTTTATTTCAATCAAAATTATTCTAGAAAATTGGTTGTTGCTCATCAAAATATAATTTATGTTAAAACATGAATGCCATATAATAACAAATATTTATAGACATTTTACAACAATATATGTAAGAATTTTACGAAAACATTACGATAAAATATATAGTGATTGAAACTTTTAGGAATATAAGCTGAAATATTTGTATTGAAAATTTTATATGTATTATATTATATCATAACAAGCATGTTTATTATATTTTTTATATCATACCTTTAAACATTTCTTGGGACAAATTATCAAAACTATTATATATTATAGAAGATTATTATAACTATTAAAAGTAAAATACTACTAAACACTAAAAGTAATAACTACTAAAAATACTTATCATAAAATACTACTAAAATAATACAATCATAAATTTTAGAACTGGTTTCAGATTGTCATCCATCATCCACAAATGTATGGGAACAATCTGAATATAATATAAACACGTGAATAAATAAGGATCAGTCTTCCAATACACAAAATACATACTAAGCATCGCTTTCTCAAAGTGATGTGTAATCAATACCAAATAGTCTCGATAAAGACAATGTATTTTACCCTTGATTAATTCTAAAGTTCTTACAGAAATAATCAAGACTGGACTACTCCAATGGTGGATTATATTAAAAAGAAATTGAATTTGCAAAAACCTCTAAAATACTGTTATTAAAAATATACATAAAATACTGCTGTATACCGTTTAGGTATATACTATATATTTGACCTACTCAAGCATTCATCTAAGAAAAATCTCAAAAATAAGTATGTATTTAATTTCGGTTTTATTCAGTAATCTCCGGAAGACTTTGCTAGAGTAGTTCTAAATATTGGTTAAAGTTTATAAGTAGGAAACGAGAGTAGAATTAAATAAAAATTTATGGAAATGACAGAAAAACATACTTCCAGTCACGGCCGACTTTAAACAGGCCATGAAGTTCGTAGTCTGGCGGTGTTGCCAAAATCCAGCTGGTGGTCTACTCTCCTAGTCGGTTGTTCCCAAAGTTTCAAGCAATATATCAACTCTTTTTGTATATTCCGAATGAATACAAAATATTATTGGTATTTATACTACCAAATATTAACATACTAAATATTATTCCTGAGCACATATTCATTTTATCTTCTTCATATAATTTAAATCACATAAGCTTTTCACAATTAAATATGTGAAAGATTGACCACACTGTCTGGAATATCTTTGTATATCAAAAAATTTTCTATTCGAGACCATATCCACTTTGAAGTCAATAGGTAAAATCCAACTTAAATCACAGTTCAACAACTTTTTTCGATTCAAAAATACTGTTACTAAGTTGTCTTCATTCATGTAATTAGGTTACTTTTGGTAATAATTTCTTAAATTAAAGAATTAATTACTCTCTTAAATTAAGAATATCAATATATCAACAAAATGAATTTTGTTGTTAAATGAAATCATTTTAACATTCCAAGAATCAGGAATATTTATTTTACTGAAGTGATGAGAATTAAATCTTGAAAATTGACAATTAAATCTGAATATTCAAAAATGTTATATTCAAATATTTGCAAGCTACATTATTTCTCTGCCTTTCCTCTGGGCTTTTCCTAGGTAAGCTCAAATTTTTTGACAAATAATGCGGTATATTCGGAAAAATAGAAGGAACGGCGTGAGGGACTAATCTTGTTTTTTTGAGTAAGCTTACAATCCCACCAGCTGTAACAAATTTAACTTCCCTGTTCATATCAATTTCAAAAAGAAAGGAAAATGCAAGACACAAACAACTGAATATTTTGTTGGAGCGCAATTATCTCGTGGTATAGATTTCATCCATTTACTCTTTAAAAATTCATTTTTAGGGAAACTAAAGGTCTATACTAGTTGCCCACGCGCCTTCAGGGTGCTGTTATAATTTGATTAACAACCATGAATGCATCAAGTTTTCGTCATTTTAAGAGAATATACTTTATGAAATTTACCTATTCCAAGCTTGAAACTTAGAAAATCACCAACGGAACACCTACCCTCTACTCAATATTACACAGAAAAATTATTTGTAACTTATCACAACACTGATTTGATTTCGATTCGATGAAATCGGTACACAAAACACTTCGTTTTTATAATTTGATGTTATGTTATCCACAAACTATCATCACTAGCACCTATATTACACTATACAAAATTGATGAATAGAAGATTAATACTGAAACCGTAAAATATTCAACTTTAAACTACGACAGTCCTAAACAACACAAAATTGATTTTGATTCACTGAAATCGGTAAGCACTCTGAACACTTTGTTTTTCATAGTTTGATGTTGAGATTCCAACAAATTATCAACAACACAGGTATTACTATATACACTATACATAAGTGAAAAATATAGAATATATTTTACGAGCTCAAAGACCACAAGCGCCACAGTGCCATATACTCATTTCATGATTTATCTCAGATTTTATTCTGCATTAAGATAAAAAATAGTTATGTATTTACAGTTATAAAACACAAAAATATTTTGTCTTTGTTGCAGTGTAATACAATAAATATATATTCATCCTAAGCATTCTGTGAATAAAAGCATCTAAAAGACAGCGCCACTCATGCGTCTAAAATTTTCAACAGTTCTCAAGATATACTATTTAACAAAAAATGAATAGTCGTTCCAACCAAACAAAGCAAAAATGAGTCACTCAGTAAACCTTCCTGTAAAACACATTCATCTCCATATCATAAATAAACTTACTTCCATTAATATCTAATCTAAGTTATATTAGCTCTAATGAATTATATAAACTGAACCTTCCCAGATGAATAGTAGTGCAATTGCTGATCTAGTCTTTAATCCTAATTCCCTAAACCATCTAAGTGTCCATCCATGAATTTCAAAATTCAAAACTTCTGATAGAGCTCTACTCAACATGTAACCAGTTCCTCTTTTTCAATGCAAATTGAAAGAAAGCGTGTACCTCTGGCATTGTAAATCTTTCACAGCCTTGTCCTCTAGTTCGATAGAGTAACCCAAGTACATTAGAATATTCAACTGTTAGGCTAATTCTTAAAAGTGCAACACCTAACAAATTAGACAGGTGGTAACAGAGTTAACCAGATTGAACTGCTTCATATTCACTTTAATTGTGTTGACAATTCATATGCTAAGTTCTAGCTATACTGAATAGTGGATTTTAAGATTTATACTAATAACTTTATTGATAACCCATTTTTATTACAGACCTTTTTAAGAACTCAAAACCACAAAATCCTTTTTTGGCAAACTTTAATCTCAAAGTGTCAAGTAATTAAAATTACAAATTGATTGAAATTGTGTTGTCTGTACCTAGATATGAGATTATTTAAACATATATCTATAATCACCATATTCATAATAATAATATCGCACCAACGATATTATTAAGATAAAAATTAAAAAACATATAATGAGAATAAATATTCTTTACTTTAATTGCAAATAAGGTAGGCAAATAATATTTTTCATTTAATTGTTAACTTACCTGAATGAACTTACATCAAAAATTGATTTACACATATTAGTTAAATGTAGTTTAATTTGTTAAATGAAGGCTAAGCAAAATTAATAAGATTTCGAAATGAAACTGAGGTAGTTTTTTGATTTAAATAAACAAAGGAAAACGGTCGCAATTGAGATAAACAAGTAATGAAGTGAAAAGTTAGTTTAGTGATGACTAACTTTGAAGTTAAGATAGTAACTCACCAACTTTAACTGAACCATCGTTGTTTTCCGTTTCTGTTTTCAATTCGCAGTCTTTAGCGTCTTCCATCTGCGACATGACAACTATTTTTTCTTTGGTTACACTTAGAGAAAGTCTACTATAAATCTACTCTAGTTGTACAATAAATAATCAAAAATTTTGTATATATAGCAACTTATTCGTTATAAAACTAACATTAATATCACAGTCCGTTTAGGTTTCTTCACAACAAAAACTCAACCATACGAATAGACACACATATTATGTAAAAATAAATCAGCGCTATTTATACCGAAAAACTTCAACCAAACGCACTAGGATACTTTTTTAACCTTTTTTCTAGTATCAATTCTCTTTCCAATTAATGAGATTAGTTGAACGTCTTCCAATTTCAAATAGCAAAAATATTAACAAACGCCATTATACATAACATAAACCTTTGGTTTTCTTTTTTGATATTTGTGAAAGCTCAGCATAAGTGGCGTCATCTATAGGTATTTTATCCAATGTTAGGAATTCAAACCGATAATAATTGGAGTTTCTGTATGCATTCAATCTTCTAATATTATTTTTCATAAATATTAGAGTGAAAATATTTGCTCATTGAGACTTGAGAGTACATATATCCGAACTCTATCGTCTTTGACGATTATGATGTAAAATTGAGATCTTAAGCGTTCAATAACTAGATAGTCATTTTTTTAAATAATGATGATCACAAATATTCATAATTAAAATTTCATTTGAATTCGAAACATAATTCTTAAATATATTTGCATCACTCAGCTTCATCTCTTTGAATGATACCAGACATAGAGCTCTCTATGAAATGCATTTCTTTTGTTCTGAGCAGTTGCTATCTAATAATACATACTTAGCTTCAAATGTTTGTTTCATTGCGAAAATAATGGAGGTAGATAAATAATCGTTGAAAATTATTCATAATTCAAAATAAAAAACGAATAACAATATAGGAAGTTAAAAGGTATATATGCATTTGTCATGCATTCAATCAGTAAGTGTTGTTTGATTATTGTAATACTATTCATTGAAATTTGGGTGTTTTCCATGCTTTGTTAATTGACTGCAGTTACTATGGGTGCATTCGCGTTGGACGTTTATGCGCTGTGAGCGCGCTTACATGTCGTTTTCATCGTTCAACTTGGTGCTGTGAGTGTCAACCACAGAACATACCAAAAAAAAGGGTATGTTCTGTGGTGTCAACTAAGTAGTAAGTACGCTCATCATGGCTGAGTCACAGCCTAACTCTACTTACAAGCCATGAACATAGACTTGGCAACACCGCATCTGCTCAATCCGGTAGACCGATCGGTCTTCGAACATCGGTCTACTACATGTTAATAAATGCCTTTTCAGAGAAATTTTCAGCGAAACCGTATTTTGTATAAAAAAATAGTTTTAACAAAAATTGTAGATCATACAATTATCTATAGAAATCAATAATACATTTTTTTTCTAGGAAGAACTATGTCTGAGTTATAGCGATTCAAATTTTGTTTTTTTAGTATGTACACTAACAAGTTCACTTTATCAATTAGAATTGACAATATGCTATAAATTTCATTATTTTTCATTCTCAGATGAGAGTAAGTTTAATGCGACAATTCCTTTAAACCTTTATTGAGATGTGAACAATAATTTGGACGATAGAATGATTCTATCATATTTGTTACGAGCAAGCAAATTTTCCAGTTGAGACTATCTAGTTAATTTCAGTTTTAAAATCCATTTTAAATCATTAGGAGACAGTTTATTTTCATTGATAAAAACATTTACATGCATATATGAATATACTAAAATCTGATTAATAATTTGTATACTGTTTATTTGTGAACATTCAGTTACGTTGGATGGAAAAACTAGAGTGTAAAAAAATGCTGTTAGTTTCAAAAGTTTTTATATTCCACGATTTACATATTAAAATCTTTATTTATAATTAGATGTTAAATCAACAAAATTACAAATTGAATCTGAGTTTTCAAAGGCTTAATTCAATTTCTCACAAAGTTCCTTCAATGCTGGTTCTTTCAGCTGGATATTCTCTTTGAGAGTGTACTGTTTTTGATAAGTAGGGGTAAATAAAGAAAAATACTTGGCACTGCATTTAAATTGAGTTTAACTTTATCCATCTAGCCTTCTGTTGATCAATCTAGCAAACGATGAATATCTTCTTTAGTAAGTGCTCCCTCTGGAAAATGTTAGGCACAAACTACAGAATATTTTGTGGGGGTCCATAATGCCCTAGGAATATTTTTAGCCTTGATTCATTAGGTTTCCATCATATGGAAAACGAAATACAGAAACTGGTCGTTCAACGGCCTCGAGGTAACTTTTGTGTTCGACTTGCATCCAAGCACACAGCAATGACTTGGCATGTTAATTTTTGTGCTAATATCAAGAACAAGACCTATAAGAGATTAGTTCTAAATAACTACTAAATCTAACAAAGGGTAAGTAACTCTACTAATCACAAAAAAGGAACAATTCTAGCAAATAACGCTTTTGTTAATGTCTGAACTACTCAGTCAAAACATCAGTAATCGGTAGCTATTTACATACAAATTTCAAAGGTATTCCTTAGTCTGTAGCTGAAAAAAACACAGTAGCACTTTCTACACGCTATACATCACATAATAGCACAACAACTACCACGCGGATTTTTGTTTTTACACAATTATGAGATGATAAAAGTAAGGTATTATTTCTACCTCTCCAGGTATAACCAAAAAAAGCACAACTTAAAACACAACAGATATTCCTGTTTTTATAAGACATTTTCGGGAAATTTCTTTTGCTTGTTCTTCACAACTTCAAACAATAGCACTTTTCACAACTTATTTTTGGATTTGAATGTTATTTCCCTCGTTAAATAGCGATTTATTCAGCAGCAGTGACCAGAAGCCATTACAACGCCATTTCAGCATCTCTTTTTGTGGGTCTAGCTTGGATGTTGCCAGATTTCCTAGTTCATGGCTTGTAAGTAGAGTTAGGCTGTGGCTGAGTTCGTAGCATAAACTTCGCGCTCATAGATGCTCGCCAAAGAGGTAGGGCAGCAAAAGCATGAGTGCCAGTTTTTACTATCTGTCAAAACAAATGCAACTTGGTAAACAGTTGCCATGTTGATGATTATTGACGCTCACAGTATCCAAAACGAACGAAATTTAGTTTTTGATTCTAAGCGCTTATAGGCCAACTCGAACACTAGAAATTTGTGCTTATAAGCGTGAGCACTCACAACGCGTAAGCGTCTATCGCGAGTGCACCCTATTACAATCTATAAAAAACGTGATCTAGATTTTTGCCTACTCCGTGAAAAAATAGCAAAGTTTCTTTTTCTTCATATTGTTTCAAAAAATCTAGTTATCCCTTTATATGGATAACTAGATCGGTGATATGAAGTCCCCGCATTCACAAAACCACAGCCTAACTCTACTTACAAGCCATGAACTAGGAAATCTGGCAACATCCAAGCTAGACCCACAAAAAGAGATGCTGTAATGGCGTTGTAATAGCTTCTGGTCACTGCTGCTGAATAAATCGCTATTTAACGAGGGAAATAATATTCAAATCTAAAAATAAGTTGTGAAAAGTGCTATTGTTTGAAGTTGTGAAGAACAAGCAAAATAAATTTCCGGCAAATGTCTTATAAAAACAGGAATATCTGTTGTGTTTTAAGTTGTGCTTTTTTTGGTTATACCTGGAGAGGTAGAAATAATACCTAACTTTTATCATCTCATAATTGTGTAAAAACAAAAATCCGCGTTTTAGTTGTTGTGCTATTATGTGATGTATAGCGTGTAGAAAGTGCTAGTGTGTTTTTTTCAGCTACAGACTAAGGAATACCTTTGAAATTTGTATGTAAATAGCTACCGATTACTGATGTTTTGACTGAGTAGTTCAGACATTAACAAAAGCGTTATTTGCTAGAATTGTTCCTTTTTTGTGATTAGTAGAGTTACTTACCCTTTGTTAGATTTAGTAGTTATTTAGATCTAATCTCTTACAGGTCTTGTTCTTGATATTAGCACAAAAATTAACATGCCAAGTCATTGCTGTGTGCTTGGATGCAAGTCGAACACAAAAGTTACCTTGAGGCCGGTGAACCACCAGTTTCTGTATTTCGTTTTCCATATGATGGAAATCTAATGAATCAATGGCTAAAAATATTCCTAGGGCATTATGGACCCCCACAAAATATTCTGTAGTTTGTGCCAAACATTTTCCAGAGGGAGCACTCACTAAAGAAGATATTCATCGTTTGCTAGATTAATCAACAGAAGGCTAGATGGATAAAGTTAAACTCAATTTAAATGCAGTGCCAATTATTTTTCTTTATTTACCCCTACTTATCAAAAACAGTACACTCTCAAAGAGAATATCCAGCTGAAAGAACCAGCATTGAAGGAACGTTGTGAGAAATTGAATGAAGCCTTTGAAAACTCAGATTCAATTTGTAATTTTGTTGATTTAACATCCAATTATAAATAAAGATTTTAATATGTAAATCGTGGAATATAAAAACTTTTGAAACTAACAGCATTTTTTTTACACTCTAGTTTTTCCATCCAACGTAACTGAATGTTACACAAATAAACAGTATACAAATTATTAATCAGATTTTAGTATATTCATATATGCATGTAAATGTTTTTATCAATGAAAATAAACTGTCTCCTAATGATTTAAAATGGATTTTAAAACTGAAATTAACTAGATAGTCTCAACTGGAAAATTTGCTTGCTCGTAACAAATATGATAGAATCATTCTATCGTCCAAATTATTGTACACATCTCAATAAAGGTTTAAAGGAATTGTCGCATTAAACTTACTCTCATCTGAGAATGAAAAATAGTGAAATTTATAGCATATTGTCAATTCTAATTGATAAAGTGAACTTGTTAGTGTACATACTAAAAAAACAACATTTGAATTGCTATAACTCAGACATAGTTCTTCCTAGAAAAAAAATGTATTATTGATTTCTATAGATAATTGTATGATCTACAATTTTTGTTAAAACTATTTTTTTATACAAAATACAGTTTCGCTAAAAATTTCTCTGAAAAGGCATTTATTAACATGTAGTAGACCGATGTTCGAAGACTGATCGGTCTACCGGATTGAGCAGATGCGGTGTTGCCAAGTCCTAGTTCATGGCTTGTAAGTAGAGTTAGGCTGTGACAAAACTTTTTCATAATATAAAATTTTCAATTCTTCAAAATGATTTTTGAAAAACATAGAAACAAATGTGAAGCAACTCTGATTCGGCCAATCGAACAGACTTTTTAAATGTCAACTATGTTACGATTGAGATGTCAAAGAGATGAGAATTGTTTTTGATTTGTCATTTCCCAAAAATTGAATCTTCATTATAAGCCAACGTAAAGTACGCAAATAATTTTCAAATAAATATTTTCTGTTGCTGTAATACATTTCATTCACTTCAACATGGCTACTGAAAGATATAGTTTTTCGCTAACTACGTTTAGCCCTTCAGGTAAATTGGTTCAAATAGAATATGCTTTAGCGGCAGTTGCAGCGGGTGCACCTTCTGTCGGAATTAAAGCATCTAATGGTATTGTGATTGCCACGGAAAATAAACATAAGTCAATATTGTATGAAGAGCATAGTGTTCATAAAGTGGAAATGGTTACCGATCATATTGGTATGGTGTATTCAGGTATGTTAAACGATTCCGATTAAGTTCATTACCTAGAAGTGGAAAAGTTTCCGTCATTAATATTTCTAATATCATGATCATGTCGAAATATGTATATCTAGTCAGAATGTTTGCCTGATGCAATTTAATTTAACTAATGAATTCAATGGACGATGAAACAACTCCGTGATGTTCATATTTAAATGAGAAATACTTGTCTAGTTTGTGATTTTTAGAGAAGTATTTACCGTATTTCTCATTAACCTCTCATTTAATTTAACTATTCAATTGACTTAAAAATTAGAATGTTGAAATTAAGTTTCCGCTGTAACAAGAGAATATAATTTTTTTGAACTTCAACTTCGTTCAAAATATTCCTAATCAAATCATTTCAGATCAGCTTGGTGTTGTTATTAAAATCAATGAATTGTATCAATGGTTGTGATAATAGTGAACTTCATGTAACTTGTATAAATTTTTGCAGGTATGGGTCCTGACTATCGTTTATTAGTTAAGCAGGCTCGCAAGATGGCTCAGCAATATTACTTGGTTTATAGAGAACCTATACCAACTGTACAGTTAGTTCAAAGAGTAGCTGCAGTGATGCAAGAGTACACTCAATCTGGAGGTGTAAGGCCATTTGGTGTATCCTTGTTGATTTGTGGCTGGGATAACAACAGGCCATACTTATTTCAGTGTGATCCTTCAGGGGCATATTTTGCTTGGAAAGCTACGGCAATGGGGAAAAATTACATAAATGGAAAACAATTCTTAGAGAAAAGGTTTAGTGAAGATTTGGAATTAGATGATGCTGTACATACAGCTATTTTAACTCTGAAAGAAAGTTTTGAGGGACAATTAACTGCTGACAATATTGAGGTTGGAATTTGTGATCAGAATGGATTTAGGAGATTGGAACCTTCTCATGTTAAAGATTATCTGGCAAATATACCATGAATTTTTATTTGCATTCAATACAATTTATATTTTTAAGTTTCAATTTTATTTCATTACTATTAAATTCTTTCCAACATGTTCATTTGGTTTTAATCAATATGTTCTGAATTATTTATTTTTGAATTTTCAATACATATAATACACACCCACATTATATATATATATATATATATATATATATATATATACACACTGAAATAATTCTACAAGTTTTTATAAATCAACTTCATAAACTATTCGGAAGTTATTATATAATTATAAATTGGGATGAAAAATTTATTGGCAGTCCCTTAAAAGAGATGGCTACTAACACAAATGTTGTACTTAACTTCTCATTTGATCTAAATGGTCTTATTTTAGTACCATACATTGGTATGAAACAAGCACTCTGTGATTTCTGTCATCACAATTGCAATTCTTATCTATTACGTAATTTCAAAAACAATAATTGGTTTCTACTGGTTATTCAGTCTTACTTTTAAGTCATAACTTTTAACTTCAAAAACAATATCTTCCTCAAAACCAATAGCAATACTTGCCTCTGTAAAATCAATTTTCCGAGAGATTACAATAATCATATCTACACAGAAATTTATTAAGAAGACTACATAGTTACATTTACTAGAACTTTTAGAAATAGTTATTACATATCAAATTTTTCCTTGAAGATCTGGGTTTGATCAACGTGCTGCTGTATACCTAAGCTATGATTGGTATTATATGTATGCGATATATGTTATAGTCATATTGCCGGGAGCAAATGGGACGGTGCTTCCTCACTTTTTTTTACATTATGACATGTTACGAGTGGAGTTATTACACCCCACTCCTTATTTCCTTAGAGAGGCATTCCTTATTTTTGTGGAGAAGACCCCACTTTTTGATTTAGCACTGTACAACTTGTTATAGCTAATTAATAATGAAGGATCTATGCAAAGTCATGGCTACAGCACAAGGGAAAGCATGATTTTTTTTAGTTTAATATGTGAAAAATTTAAATCATATACAAACCTAATGGTCTTTTGGAGACCCCGTTCAATATGAAACCACTGGGACGAAAAAAAATATTGAACACATTTTACTAATGTTTTGTGATAGTTACTGTCTTCATGTCATTCAGTAAAAAGGAATAATACCCCACATTTTCTGAGTTAGTCCCCTAAGGATTTTCCTGTTGTTTCAATTTGTACTTTTCTGCAGAATGGGGAAACATCTATAAAAATAAATAGATAACATGACTATTGGAATTCATAAATCCAATTAATTATTTCACCAGAATGATTTGAACTTTTTTTGCCAGAGGACTAATGATATTGGAACATGTGAAACTTTAATATGCTTCTGGTGAACAAATGCCATAATATCACAATAAATTGAGTACTCGTTGTTTCCAGAAGCCTTCCAATAACTCCTAAAATTTTTTAAGCAATCTTTTAATCTCTCGTCTTGTAAGTCATTCTATGAAAGTGAGAAAATTATATCCTCAGAAAATGTTATCTTTACTTATTGCATCTACAATAAAATGAAAGAGAAAATGTCTTTTTTTCCAGATTTACACACTTTTATTTACTTATATGTATATACTTATAAACAGAAAAGTCTGAGATTGAATTCTCGCTTAACTCTTGGTGAAACATAAATGAATATTAAAATAAATTAAACTCTTGGCTTAATGTTTCACGATAAAATCGTGAAATATTAAGCCAAGAGTTTAATTTATTTCAATAAACAGAAAAGTGTCTAAATCTAAAAAATATTGTTTTCATTTCCATTGCATTATTGAAATGGTTAAATTAAGTAAATGCGTCCAACATTAAATTATTGTATATATTTTTTCAAAAATGTTATATTCTGAACAATGGATCAACAGCTCTGAGAAACTCTTCTTGAAATTTCTTTGTATTGAATCTGTCAACAGAAGATTTAGCTCTCTCTTGAATCGCATGAATTTCATTCTTTTCTGCTTCTATGATATAACGTAAATAAAATGCATATTCATGAGGATATACTGCCAGAAATCCCAATCTGCAATAAGTAAAATTGAGTTTAGTTCATATTAATATTTCATTCACTTATTGAATTTAGACATGGAAAATTAAACTGAATGAATATAAATCGGTACATGTTAACTTCACAAATAAAAATGTAATCATATACCAATTCATATCAACAATAAACAAGTACCACACTCAAACACAGCAAAATATCTGGGGATAACACTAGATGCAAAGCTCCGTTGGAAGGCTCACGTAAAAAAAAAGGACAGAACTAGAATTAAAATACAGGAAAATGTATTGGCTAATAGGACGTAAGTCCCAATTATCACTTCAGAACAAGCTTCTACTATATAAACAAATTCTTAAACCTGTGTGGTCCTACGGAATACAATTATGGTGTTGTACCAAACAAATAAATCGCAATATTATCCAAAGATTTAAAAAAAAATACTGAGAAATATTACAGACGCCCCTTGGTATGTACGTAATAGTGACTTACATAGGGACCTAAAGGTAGAAACTATTGAGCAAACTATTACCCAATATGCCAATAAACATGAAGAAAGGCTTCACCAACATGTCAATATCGAAGCAATTCAATTGCTAGATAACACTAACATTAAAAGAAGACTTAAAAGAACAAAACCGTTTGAGTTAATGAAGTGAAAGTGACTGTGAAAAACAGTGCTCGTATTACATGTTAAGTTTTAGTGTAACTCTAATATAGGACTAGAATATAAGGAACGCTGATGAGTATACCTTAGTTTAAGCTAGATAGTAGTCAATTAGATTAAAATAAAATTGCTCATTGGTCCAGACCAGATTGTAATATTAAAAATGCTTAGATTAAGTATTTAATAGTTAATAAAAAAACACTTATTGAATTTAAATACTACATACCAAATTTATTTAATTATTAAATAAGAATTTATACTGCAAGTATTAGAGTATTTAAAAAAATAGACTTTCTATGCAATCAATTACTTGTTGACAAAAATGTGTGCACACTAAACGTTTATAATGTTTCTGATATAACTTTCCAGCCGAATTCAAGTATGATGTAATTAGAGTTGCCTTAGTTTCAAAGGATCTTGTTTAATATGGTAATTAGTCAAAAATAGTCTAAACTTCCGGTATTAAATATTAAAATCTTTAACAAAAATACTCCAAAGTTTATTTCGTAACCGCCAAGAAGAGAAATTTAGCCACTATTTCTCCAAGGAAATAATTTCGTTTTTCAAGTAATAAGAATCGGCCGTAAAAATGGGGAAAGTTATAGAAATCTAAGAAAAAAATGGGAAATATGTTATGATATCAAGGTACTTGGATCGCTAATGGATTTACGGCATAGCTGAAAGAAATTTCAATGTTTTTTAATTCTTTGTGCAAGTGAGCCCTAGGGCTAATAAAGACTATTATAAGAAATATTATCATATAAAGAAATTATATAGTAATTTACTATTTTAAATTAGATGTTGAGTTTAATGAAAGCAAATAAAAGTTTTGTAATCAAACAATTGTTAAAATGATTTACACATATATTAAAAATAATACTGCATGACGTACGTTTCGATGAGATTCACCTTTTTCAAATGCTACGTGCAGACTAAAATCAATTATTAATTTAGAAGTTTCGAGCGCAACATAACTAAAGATAATTTTTTGCTCATGAAATATAGATATGAAAGTATATTTGTGCCAAATGATTTATTCGAATTGATACTGATGTTTACTGATATTGATTTTATTGAAGTACTGGCATTGAAGAGATATTCCGATTGCCGAATAACGAAAAAATCAAAGGCAGTTAGGTTTCAGGTAATTAGTAATTAGTCAGGTATTTTCTGACAGTTGACATTGATAGACTCAATGACACAAAATATAGGTATGTGGAACCTCAAATATTGTGTATATATTTGAATTCGGCACGTCACAATGCATCAATTTTTTTACAACAATTTACATCATTTTTTTTTTTGTAAACTGCTTATAGTTTTCTACAAAAAAATCAGTGGATGATGAAAAATAGAATAAAATAAGCAGTTATTTGTTTGAATTTGGCACAATGCGGTATAACTTTGGTAGTTTACCTATAAATTTAATACTGGAACAGACTAAACTTTTGATTAATTGAAAGGTTTTTAAAAATTCACAAATAATACAAATTGAAATATAATTTTAAAGCTAATTCAATAAATTAATCAAACTACATAAAACGGAATAAAATAACGAAAACGTTAAAAAAGCCAAACTAAACTTCAACTTTAAAATTAAGTTGAATGAAAATTTAAGAAATAACTTGCTAGATATTCAAAGCAAATTAATAATATGCGATTTACTGTATAGAAACTTAATTGATGAATGGACTTTTGGTCCATTAATCTTAAATTTAGGGCAGAATTAGGATAAAACTTAATAAGTGAATTTGAAAGGAACTAAATTCAGGTTAGGGTGAAAACTCGTGTAGGATTTAACTTTAGATGTAACTTAAAACAGAAGAATTACTTAAATCAATGAAAACTGATAAAATGAAACGAAAGCAACTAAATTTGAAATTGAAGGGTAAAGTATGTTAGTAAATGGCAGCAACTATCAAGTCTAAAAAAGATCTCATTTAAAAATTAATAATTTTTGCAAAAAAATAGTAAATATATATTTATTAAATTAAACAAATTTGACACTAATTAAACGACAAGTCAGCAAATAAATTGAAGATGAAAAGTAGAGTGAATTGGTAAATAACTTGAATAGGAATGAAACAAACTGACAATAATAACAAACTTTTTATCAGTTGTGAATTGTTTGGAGGTTTGAAACTATTCAGAAAATAAATTCACACGTTATTTCGGTCAAAAAATTATCTCTAGACGTTTTCATTTGGAATAAAATCAATAGAATAATTGTTTGTACAGCATTTAGCTCGCGTTGCATATGACTCGAAGTTGCGAATGTGGAGATGCTCACATCGGCGAAACGAAGTGATGGATTAACATACGCTACATACACTTAAATACCAAATCCCAATATTCAATGGTACTGAATATTTATAAAGGTTGTCTTCAATCCAGGAGAACAACGTTCACTATAAAAAAAATTTTACTCTACTTTTCCAACCTAAATTTTATATTATTTATTATTACAACTGTTCCAAGACCGGAGGTCAGAGACCTATGTAGCTCCGTTGGACCTACAGTTCAACGCCGACTCCGAACGTCCGGGTCGTATAGGGTCGCTATACCGCTCGACGATGGTATTGAACGTAAATTTAAATGATAAATCCAGCATGTTTTGGATTTATTGAATAAAAATTTATTGCTGATAAAAATTCAAACAAAATACTAAAATGAAGTTATGTTATTTTCTTAAAAAAATCAAAATTTTTTCATCAAGGCACTTGATAATATGAAAACAAAGATGAAATGCCTTCATGCCCATAAAATTATGAATATATTCACCATCAAATAAATGAAAAATACGTAATAATATAAGAAGATAATGTAAAATATCACAAGTTTTAAATGATATATAAAAATTAAAGAAAGAAAATATTAATTTTAATTAACTGTTATTAAGAATATCAATTGACTGACTAACTTTCAGTCAATCATGAGGCAATGCATAGGCTAATGGGCATTACCCTGGCGATTTTAACATATATGTTACAAGAACGAAATAGCACAATGCAATTTGTTGCTTAAAAAAGGCACCAAGACTTAATAATAACACATAAAAACCTTTCAAGGCATTTTTAACATCATATTTAATTGAAGGTGGAGATGTAGGGCTAAACCTGGTGTAAGAATTTCTACCCATCAAGTGTCTCTAAAATAACAGAAATATAAGGAGTCTTTCACACACAATTTCCTCTATTAATAAGAAGCTTTACTACTCCATTCTTGAGCAGTTATAGAATAGAATTCTTACTTTGTCATTGTCTAAACCAAAAATTTGATAGACAGGGAGACAAGATAGAGTAGGAAGTAAATATTAAACAGATTGAGACAAAACCATGAAAAAATTAAAACTTAAATCCAGGAAGTGGAAACCAAACTGATAGTCAGCTTGAAAAAATACTAGAAGACCTCCTCAGCCTAAATAAAATACCCCATGCTGTTGGAGTAAACCACTTCGCTGGAATGCGACAATAAAGTATGTAGTCTATGATGAAAAATGAATTAATTGATTTAGTCTATAGAAATGAATGAGTATCACTGACCTTGAACCTTCACATGTTTCAATGATATCTAACAAGGGACCACCAGATCTATGTGCAATAACAATCAGTCCCGCCGCCATTTGCTCTACAACACTAATCCCAAAATGTTCATCACGCATTGTATGAATTCCAATAAAAGCGTTTTTAAGTTCCTGAAGAAGATCATCAAAGCTGATATTCACTTTGAATTCTACATTGTTTTCTAAACTCAAATGTTTGCTGAGATCTTTTAAATCTTTGACACGTTCTTCATCATCTTTATTGCGGCAACTGCCTATCAATACCTGCAAAAAAATTGATGAAACTTATAAATTTTAGTGAAATAAAAAATTTTTGAACTACACCTCTATACAACGTGATGAACTGGAAACAAAGCTTAATCTTACCAATGTTGTGTTTTCGAAAATTTCCTCAGGAACAATTGATCTAAATTCATACAAAGATTCCAATTGTAACACATGATCCTTTTCAGGTCGAAATTGAGCAAGAGATAATATTCTGAACTCTTCAGGTTTCTCAATACTTTTTTCAATTTTTTTAAATTGATCCACATCACAGGGAGGGTAAACCAAATGGACAGCAGTATTCCACAATAACGATAGGTGTTCTAATGTGAAAGTAGAGTTCACCATGGTAATATCAGAAAATCTACCAGCAAAGGAATACAACTAAAGAGAAAAACTTTTTTTATGCAAAATATTCACAAAAATTAAATGAAAATATCCAATCATATGATATGATATGATATAGTGTAAATATATATATATATATATATATATATATATATATATATATATATATATATATATATATATATAGTGTAAACACTTTATAACTTTATTCTTTAAAACGATAAACTCCATATAACGTAAATAGAAGTGAGCAAAATTTTGTTGAATCACCTTAAACCCCATCCGTTTATAAACTCTTTATAACGCAGCAGCCATTCTCTATTATGAAGAAATGTGTTCATATTTAGACACAGCAAATTATATTCCTTATAATATTAATATTCATATTATCGCATGAGGTAACAAGACCTAATCGGAACTGACGGCAAAACCTCGATTAGCATGATACAATCATTGAACTTAATATCAAACGACTGGAATGAAGTAACTTCAGCTAAAAGGGTTGAATGAATGTATAAAACAATTCAACATATAAGAAAATTGTAACGAAGATCTACACATATACGAAAATATATACGAGGAGGTTCACTTATTGGTTTTCTTATTGATGAACAAATCCTTGATTTAGAGTCAAAAGTGAGGAAAAACGAGATGAAGATGATTAAGTTGATGAATCTGAACCACCAACTATCCAACAAAAATTATGATGCTGCTAAATTATAACAAGGTTTTTATTGTTTAATCAAGACGATTTCATCACAAATCGAGAGATTGATAGAATACATAAGATTCTACACATATACATACATATATACGAGGAGATGGTCACAATTGGTTCACTTATTGATGAACAAATCCTTGATTTAGAGTCAAAAGGTGAGGGAAAACGGGATGAAGATGATTAAGTTGATGAATCTGAACCACCGCCAACTATCCAACAAGTATATGATGCTGCTAAGTTATAACAGACTATATGTTATAAAAAATAATTTCATTATCTATTTTATTAAAAATTATTGTTGATTAAGTTGTTTTTCTTTCCTCACTTCATATAACAACAAAACAATTCTGGTTCCCTTTGGTTTTCTTATAAAGAGTTTACACTGTTCATCAACTTCTAGAACTACTTCAACCACTACTAGAGCCATTGAGAAAAGAAATTATATCTGAAAGTCAACCAAAACTGTATATCAAACAAGTGCGTAAAAGAGCTAGTGGAAAAATCAAACATCAACGACCTCAGTAAAAGCATAGAAAATACAATTCAATTCGGAATATTAAACATAAGTGGACTACCACCAGGAGAAGAGTATATACATCTCAGAACCTCAATTAGAAAACTTAGAGGTTTACCCCAGCGAGTCAGACTATTCAGTAGATCAAACAAATGTATTTATGTCAAGAGGACTTCATGCAAGATTGACTACAATTTCACCTGTGCCATCTGTAAAAAACAAGAAATCTAAAATTTTATGATTGAGTGCCCTTTCTACAAACCCTTTAGAGACGCCTAAGTCAAACCGAATGTCAGAAAAGGGAAACTATAAGAAATTCCCACTATAATGTCTCAGAAGCACCTGCACCAACTGTATTACTTTATAGTCTGCGCTTTGAAGATCAGATCAATCGCTATCAATGAACAAAAAAGTTAATTTTCATTTATTTAACTTTTAAAACACCTTTGTATAGACATATGTCTGAAAGCAGAATAACTTTATATAATTATATAAATTAGAAAAACATTAACATACTCACTTGTAGAGTTAAAATTACCAACATTTCGTCATATCAGAGCAGGTTATGAGTATGTACGACGTGACACCTCCAATATTATTCAAATATAAATTCAAAATTTGTCATGTTGAAAAATATTGAAATTGATCATACACTGGAGAGAAGCATAACAAGGACTGTTGTGTCCATTATTTCTTGAAGGATAATGGAAGATATAGCCAGCTCTGCTCTGACACGAATGTGATTAATTTATATTTTTTGAATGAATGTCAATTACATGTATATATATAGCATATTACATTGCATATCCTACCCCTACTCTCAAAAATTGTAGTTAGTATAATTATTATTATTGTTCAAAGAGGTCAGGCATATATAGCTACCATCGACGTACAATTTAACACCAATTCCAAATAGCCCAAGAAACTTGTGGGAATCGAAACCTACAGGACCACTAAGTGAAAAACAATAAAAGGTTTATATGTTATTTGGTTACTGAGACTCTAGTTACTGAAAATATTTTTTTTAATTCAGCTTATAATGCAGCTATAAAATTTCAGACTGAACAAAAAATAGTCACTATAAAGCTTTGTATTATATTTATCTTTTATACTTCTCTCATCATTATAATTCTGGAGACTATTTTGAAATCAACGTCATTATAAAGTTAATCAGATTGCTATAATTTTTTTTATTTCATACCATTTAGAGTGAATTGAGGTTACAGAAATAGATTCACTTTCAACTACTTTTATAAATTGATTTGTTTTTTTTTGTCTGTTCATGTTTTAAGCTGGTAGACAAAGAATTCTTACCATTCCAAAATATCTATAATAAATCAACTTTCCAAAGGTGAGAAATGGACTTCTTGCAATAACACGCCTATTGTTATAAGTTGCCTCACGGTTAGATACTCTTTTGGTCATTTCTTTAGTTATAATTGGATAGTGAATATAACTACCTGTTTTACATCCTCCCAAATATTTGAATATCAGCATAGCAAAAGTTAATCCAATTGTATCTAACATAATATCTATAAAACATCTTTTGATATGATTTTAACACCAAATACATCCAAAAATAAGACATTAAAATAAGTCTTTACCTGGAGTACACTTTTTGAGTGCTTCAAATCCTAATATCATAGATCCAAATGCTTGACCTAATAGAGTAAAATAAGGATATTTCACTGCCTCTATCCACGCTCGTTTTGTTAGGTAAACAAACTTAATGGTATCCTCAATATCAATATTCATAGTCTTCTTAACATTCTGCAATATTTCAACCGGAGTAACATGAATATCTCCTGTGTATATATAGAATTCTGCCTTTGGATATCTGGAATTCTACCAGTTAAGGACAACTTTCACAATTACAATTAAAGGTAAGAAAGTAATACTATTTAAATTCTATTCATTACCTCTTCTGTAACAATTCTAATGCTACCCAAAGAACTCTTTCACCACCACCACCAGCATTGCAGTAAGGGTGAAATATTCCAACTTTGAGTGTTTTAGAATTAATTATTTTATTTTTGTGGAATAACCTTTTAAAATATTGAATAAAGACTAATAAGCAAATAACAATAAATATAACAGATATTAAGCTGACTAGTGCCAATACAAAACACCAATAAAAAAAACTCATCCTGAAAAGTAAAGCTTTAAATTTATTACTGTTTCTTGTTTAATTATAATATATGTGAAGAGAAAACTTCCGTCATTTTATATTTATACTATGTTATAAGAAAAAATATGCTTTTATCAAGATCAATTTTCTTGTTGACATGTCCAAAGTCCTAATCTAACCAAACTTAATCAAATTTGGCCGATTTATTTTTGTAATAACTAGTGTTGCCAATGTCTAATTTCCGAATTCCCAAAGACGCTCAAAGTTAAAGCGAAATTCCCCAAAATGGAGCGGAAAGTTATCCTAATTCCCCGCAAAATCTCCTAATATAAAAACAAAGTATCAAGCAAATTCATGCAATTTTCATCTATATATTTATTATGTCCTTTGCAAAGAAATTTTCGTATTTGTGTCTAGTCTAGTATGTTTCCATCCGCTCTTTTGATATTTTTCAAATCACTGAACTTCTTTTTCACTGATATGTTTAGTAAATGAAAAAATTAATTTAAAAAGCATGAAGACTAAACTGATCACTACTTTTAAATGTCAAGCCGTGCTGTGCAAAATAAAATTGTTAATAAAAGAATCGGAAATAGTTTGGAAGATTGGAAAATAGGTATCAGAGATTTAAATGATAATTTTTGCGCTACTACTGGTTCCACTATGCGTATTATCATGAATAGTATTGGTCGTGAAATCAAACCTCTTCAGCAATGCCCGATGTTAACTCCTTGTGAAAGTATTGAGGTGTTTTATAGAAATAAATGGATGAACGGAATTCATGTTAGTAATTTTTCAAATTTTTCATATTTTATGGAGCCTTTATTCCAATTTATATGTCCTCTAAGTTTGGTTAATGTTTTGTGAGGAACACAGCGCTCCAAATATCATTAGGATTTGACGAAATCATTGCCAGCCCCAGAAAATACCTAATTTAAGGAAAGTTCTGTGAAAAATACTTACAAATGAATTCTAATGAATCAATGGTTAAAAAACGTTCCTATGGCATCATAGACCCCCACAAAATATTCTGTTCTTTGTGTCAAACATTTTCCAGAGGGTGCACTTATTAGAGATGGTATTCATCGTTTGCCAGATGGATCAACGAAGGCAATATCTGCTCAAGTTAAACTCTGAACTGAAACTTAACTCAGCTGAAAGAACCATAGTTGAAGGAACGTTGTGATAAATTGAATGAAGCCTTTGAAAACTCATATTCAATTTCTAATTTTGTTGATTTAACATCCAATTATAAAAAAAGATTTTAATATGTAAATCATGGAATATGAACATTTTTTAAAATAACAGCTTTTTTTACACTCTAGGTTTTCCATCAAACGTAATTGAATGTTCACAAATAAACAGTATACAAAGAATGATTTAAAATGGATTTTACAACTGAAATTAACTAGATGGTCTCAATTGGAAAATTTGCTCGCTCGTTACAAATATGACATCAGAATCATTCAACCATCTTAATTACTGTACATTAAATGTACTGTACAACTCAATAAAGGTTTAAAGGGATTGTCAGATGCCTTAAACTTACTCTTACCTGAGAATGAAAAATAATTAAATGTATAGCATATTGTCAATTCTAATTGATAAAGTGAACTTATTAGTGTATATACTCTAAAACAACTTTAGAATCTCTATAACTCAGACATAGTCCTTTTTAGAAAAAAAGTATATTATTAATTTCTATAGATAATTGTATGATTTACAATTTTTGTTAAAACTATTTTTTTATACAAAGTACCTTTCGCTGAAATGTTTTCTAAAAAGGCAATTATAACATGCAGTAGACCGATGTTCGAAGTTCGATCGGTCTACCGGAATGAGCTGATGCGGCGTTGTAAGTAGAGTTAGGCTGTGACTAGTTTAAGGCACAGAACATACCAAATTATATACATAATTAAGTTCTGTGATTTAAGGACAGTGGCAAATAGGTTTTCACGTAAGACATGACCTCTAGATAAATTATAGTAAATCGTTAATCGATTGGGCCGATAATCTAAATACATAATTTGAATAAAAATAAGTAGTTTTTGGATTTTCACTATAATTTATTCAAAAACATGACGTTTCGCCAACACAGTGGCTTCATAAGATGTTGATGATAAACTGTTTAGTAATCAGTTGATGATTGATTTAATGTTGATGATAAACTGTTTATGTAATCAGTTCACCATCAACATCTGATGAAGCCACTGTGTTGGCGAAACGATATTGTCATGTTTTTGAATTAATTATAGGGAAAAGCGAAATACTACTTAGTTTTATTTGAATTATAGCAAATCGGTTGATCATTCTGTGTTAGACATTAACTGGTTTGTCATTTTTGTTGAAATAACCAAGGCACAATCGAGTTAGAATTCTCCGCAATACTTGAAATTCCTCCCAAACAATCTACAATATTTTATTTTTATGACTGTATGGTATGTACTAAATGATGACTAAAATGATTAAAATAAATGATGATGACTAAATCATTTCCAATAATTTTTTGAAACATAAAAAATTAATTTTGTAAATAAATATTATCCTTTATTCACAAAAAACGTTAATTTATTTTCTAATAAAATTGTACTAATCAAATTTTTTCACTAAATCTACTATTCATAATGAAACAATATTTAGAATTTTCTCATAATTTATTACAAATACGCATGACGACGTTTCGAAGTACTACTTCTTTAACAAATGCTGAATTATTACTACAGTATTAATTACAGTGCAGATTAATCCAGCATTTGATAAAGAAGTAGTACTTCGAAACATCGTCATGGGTATTTGTATTAAATTATGAGAAAATTCTAAATATTGTTTCATTATGGATATTAATTTTCTCCAAGTATCGGCCTCATCAATCATCAACTTTACTATTATTTACATATATTCGTCATGTGCATTTGTTTAAAATATATAAGAAGAATAATATATTTTTTTGCAAGTATTACTCTCATCATTTCATGAATATGCTTTAATCAATCGAGAATTACAACGAAGAATTAAAAACTGTAAAACACTTTCAACATAAAATGGATCTCATTTGATTGACAAGATTTTAAGACGAAAATTGTGTATTAAATCCATGTTCTAAGTAATCCTAAAATAACATGAAGTAATAAAAATGTGCAATGAACATTTGTGCGGTTCTGCGATAAAAATATCAAGCTTCATATCAATTCACAATATAACGTTATCATTCATAACATAGAACACTCTTGGCAAATTCATTCGGAACACGAAAAAACTTCAAGATGGAAAAACTCAGGCATATTGTAGTTGACTTGGTAGGCACATGTTCTAAGGTCAGACACAAACTTCGGAATCTTTAGTACCTGAACATGAAAGATGATATAGCAAAAAGAAACGGATTCAGGTATGCAACCCACTTATAAGAAAAAACACAGTTTCCACAAGGAATTTGAAATATTATATGGGGAGAGGACCAACTATTTACTGTTTGATAAAAACTTTGGAAATCAATTACAGAAAAAATGACTAATAATTTATTGAATTACCAAGTGAATATGAATAATTAAATGAGAGTTCATTTAAAAATGAACTATCACAGAGTTAATTCATCGTCCACTGAATTTATTTATATGAATAATCATTGTGACCTTCGAAACTGGCCTTTTCAAAAATAACAAATCATAATGAATCCATTTGACCTGGTCTGCGGCACTGCCTAACTTTACTTACGTAAGTAGAGTCAGGCTGTGTCTACGGTAACATAGAGTATTCTATTCAATTTGCTATCATGGCCACAGCCTAACTTTACTTACGTACGTAAACTTGTAAGTACATTAATTAAAATGTAAGTAAAGTCAGGTTATGGCTCATCGCGTATTGAGAAAAATTATATACAGACTTTCGAAAAATAATTGAAAATAAAACACCAAGAACGAGAGAAAGAAGGAAGAAAATTAATTTTATTTTGATATTAAGTCAATTTGAGATTGTACGGATTATAGGGTACTTTTTAGTTTGTATAAAGGTAGTGAAAAATATGAATAATAACGTGTCTGTATTATCAGATATATGCAATGGAAATATGTCGCAAATAAAATCATTGAAATATGAAGATCCAAGTTTTCATTGGTGTGAAATATATTATCCAAAAACTAAGGAAACATGTCTCCACAAAGCTGCCCAGTTTGGACATGTGGAAATTGTAGATTACTTACTCACTGAATTTTCTCCTAAACACGTAGATATTAGAAATATAGATAATAAAACGCCATTACATGAAGGAGCTCAGTTTGGTAAATTAGAGTGTGTTAAGATGTTACTTCAGCATGGAGCTGAAATAAATGCAATTAAGCGATCAGATTGGACTCCTTTGATGTTAGCATGTACTAAAGAGGATGATTGCTATGTTGAAATAGTTCAATATCTTTTGGATAAAGGTAAAACAATAATTTTTTATTGCTATTATGATTTATGTTTTATTAATTAGGTGCTATTTTGAATTTTCAAAACAAGGATGGATGGACAAGTCTTCATATAGCTGCAAGAAATTCAAACCCTTCATTTCTTAAGATGCTCTTAAATAAAAATGTTAATGTAAATGTGAAAACTAAGAACCAACGAAATGCTTTACATATAGCAGCTCTTCATGGAAATCTCAAAAATGTTGAATTATTAATATCTCATATCAATCCAAATGAAATTGATTCTTCAGGAAATACATCTTTTCATGAAGCTGTTTTAGGTGGTGAACTTGAAGTAGTAAATTATTTGATAAAAAAGGGAGCAAACATTAATGTTTCCAATAATGCTGGTGCAAATGCTCTACATTTGGCAGCGGGACAAGGTTTATCAAATTTTATACATCTATTAGTTAATACATATGGGTTTGATGTAAATACAAAAGATAGTAATGGCTATACTCCACTGCATTATGCTACACGAAAAGGAAATTATAGTGAAATGAAAATTCTTATTGAATTAGGATCAGATATTCACCAGTTAGATCACTCTGATAAAACAGCATACGATTATTTTATTAAGTGTCCAAGTAACAATTTATGAATTGAAAGTGAAATATAATATATTTTATATATTTTTATAGATACCTAAGGGTATAGAAGAGATGTGAACGTTCGATGCTTGATGTATCTATGATTTGAGGGATATTTTCTACTGGTTCCCATAGATGGAATTGTGAAGTATTCATTACTTGACGGTATTCCACGTGGAGCGATAACAAGATTTTTGGGGATTGAAATCGTTGCCTCACTTACATGGACGTGGTGCGACTGACGCGTTCCTTGCAGAACGAAACAGCTGTCTTGGCCTTCCATCAGGTGTGGCATCGATTCCAATATTTCGCTAACATTTATCCCTTGAGGGATAATGGAATCATCACATTGTACACGTTCACATATCTAGCTCTACTATAACATTCTTTTGGTTAATTTGAATTTTTTTAATGAATGTTCTGGTGTTCAGTTTCTTAAATATTTCATTCAGTGCCATAAGTACAAAAACTTAATTTATATATATATATTTTTAGCAATAACAGGCTATTTTCAATGCAAAAAGCTTTATTTTTGTTGATGTTTTGTTGTATATCACAACTTTGTGAAAACTAATAATTGAGTTTTATGAATTACCATAGATATCCAAACGTCAAATTTATTTTCTTCAAAAAAATCAAATTGGATTTTTGTCTTTAGTATTTGGAGGAATATTTCTGGCTTCTCATTCGCTTTGGAAGTTTGTTAGTCTTCTTCACCACAAGGAAACCTCTGAAAAACTCATAATGAGTCAATTCATAACTCAGTGATGATTCAAATGAGTATGATGATACATCATCAAGATGATGATGTATATATATATCATCATCATGATAAACCTCTGTCCGTCCACTGCAGAACCAAGGCCTCCCCCTGTCTTTGCCAAGATTCCCTACCGTCAGTCTCTCTCTCCTCAAGGCAAGGCCCAGCCAATCCACAAGTTCCTTATCCCATCGATCGTGAGGGCGCTTTCTTGGTCTTACCCTGTCTCTGGGCTCCCATGCTCCCAATCACCAACTACAGCTGACCAACGCTCATATCTTGTTCGAGCTAGATGGCCTGTCCATTTCCACTTTGACTTTTTTTTTACACACTCCACGACATTCCTCAGCTTTGTTTGACCTTTTATCCAGCTGCAGCGCATTCTATCACGTATAGTTAGACCCATCATATATCTTTCTATACTCCGCTGGGTTGTTCGAAGCTTCTGGATGCGAGCAGATTTCAGGGTTCAAGTTTCGTTGGCGGTGGTCAATCTGTCCCAGATATGTGTAAGACGCTGCTATTTCTAATGGGGATCCGTCCATCTCCATTTGCTCTTTGGTGCAGAAAGGGTTCAGCATCATTTTCGTTTATGCGGTGTTTATTTCCAGACCTATCTCCTTGCTCGCGATGAATATTCAGTTCATTGATGCGCTCTTGAAGATCGGTAGCATCGTGGGAGAACAGGACTATATCGTCAGCGAACCTCAAGTGGCTAAGGTAGCAGCCATTTAACTTGATTCCTTTCTTGCTCCAGTCCATCTTCTGGAACATACACTCCAAAGTAGCAGAGAACCGTTTTGGGGAAAAAGGGTCTCCCTGTCTAACGCCTCTCATTATTGGCCATTTTTGCGAGTATTCGTCTATTTTGATGGGTGCTGTGGCATGTTCGTATATATTCTGGATCAGCTCGGTATAGCAAGATGGTATTCCTATCCTCAGCAATGAGGTGGTTGAAGCTAGAGTTCTAAGCAGGTCAAATGCCTTCTTATAGTCAGTAAATGCCATATATAGAGGAATTGCATATTCGTTGCATCTTGATATAACTTCGCGGATGGTGATCCATTCTACTGTATGACTTCCTGAAGCTTGCCTGTTCTATCGGATGATATGAGTCCAGTTGTCCCGACAAGCGGTTAGTAATTATATTTATTAAGATCTTATATGCTGTGGGGAGTAAACTTATCGGTCTGTAGTACCTCAGTTCCTCCGCAGCCCCTTTCTTATAAAGCCGAACCATGGACGCGTTGTTCCACGAGGTGGGAATGTTTCTGTTTTCCAATCATGTACTTCTGGATAGCTTCTTGCATCTTCGATAGCCTGCCTCACTGTTCTTATGTTGTATTTCGGCATATCCCCTCTGACTCTTCTCTTTACAAGTGCACTCAGTGACGCATATTCGTTCCATTGGCTTCTAGTTCTCAGTGAAGCTGCCATTGGTCTGCGTTTATCTTGGAGTGCTTTCGTTTCGTCAGTTAATTTGGAAATTTTGTTATAAAAAGGTTTATATATATATATATATATATATATATATATATATATATATATATATATATATATATATATATATATATATATATATATATATATATATATATTTAAGGAAATGAAGCTTTTGCTTATGGCACTGAATGAAATATTTAAGAAAATGATCACTATATAATGTTTTAGCTCTACTATAACATTCTTTTGGTTAATTTGAATTTTTCGAATAGATGTTCTAGTGTTCATTTTAAGTGTTTTTTTTATTATTATTATTAAATTTTTCATTTCATTTTTGGAAATGAGAATATTAGGAATAGTTTATAGGGTATTATTTTACACAAAAATTAAATTATTTTTTTACTAATTATAAAATTTTTCATTAATCAACTTACATTAAGAAATAATATTGAATATTGTCATCATGAAATAGATTTTTTTATTCAAGATAGAAATCAAAATTAATTTTAGTTACTTAAATTATGATATGAAATATTTTGGCTTACTTTAAAAATACCCCTAAGATTGCCCCTGAAAATTTTGAGCCCCCAAAAAAAACCACCAAACATTTTGTCCCCTTAAATTTAGTGGGAAAACCCCCAAGTTGGTATCTCTGGTTGCACCACGTCCTTCGTAGGTATATTTTGGACCTTCGATCAAAATATACCTACGACTCATAATATTAGCTAATGGATTAGTGCAAGGACATGCATTTTATAATATTCATTTACTTACTTTTCAAATTACTTATATTGCTATTGAAATATAAGGATTTTATATAGTATAGCTAGCATATTATAAAAATATTTAGTGGGTAATGTGTGTTGATAGTATATCATGGAAAGAAAATTTAATAGCTGTTGAATGAAATTTGCATACACTAATTTTTCTACAACGTTTTAGTTTGAAAAATTCAAATTTTCATAAACAGTTCAGAACTTTCATATTTAGTTAATTTTTTGATCTGTCAGAAATACTCATGACAATTTTGATATCCAGCGGAAATTATTGGAGTTTGCATTTTTATTGGTTGTAAAGTTATAAGTTCATGAAAAATCTGAATCTCAATAAGATTCATTAAGGTACATGTTGTGCATGTCTACAGCGTGGAATGTAAGTGTCGGAATAGAAAAAAATTATTCATAACTTTTTAGCAATTTGTTATAGTACAGGATCCGTGGCCTATTTTTTCACTTGATTACTATCAAGCTAATTTTCCGTGAGTAGCTTCATTTTGATAAGACGCCCAACAATTTCCTCTGCGAAAATTTTTGATTGTGGTAGCTAACAGAGGTAGCAATGATAAAATATGTCGATTTGATGATTTTTCAATATTTATTACTAACTGAATTGTTTTTATTAAATCTTATGATAATTATCTAAATTATTTGAAAAAATATTTGTCCTACAAAATCTATGGTTTCATCAAAGAGTCCTCCCCCTCCAACATGTATTGATAACGAGATCACCAAAAATGATTACTAACCAGCTGATTTTTTTTTTTTTACTTAGTTAATATTTATATAATGTAACGGTCATATTGTCCTACAAATTTCGTGGTATGTTATCCCGGTTCCTACGCTTAAAAGTAGTAGTACAGATCATTGATGTAAAAATAATTACTATCAAGCTGAATCTTCGTGAATAGCATCGTTTTGATGAGACGCCCAACAATTTCCTGTGCGAAAATTCTCGATATTGGTAGCTAACAGAGGTAGCAATAATAAAATATGTCGATTTGATGATTCTCAAATATTAATTAGTAACTGGATTGTTTTTCATCAAATCTTAAGATAATTATCTAAATTATTTGAAAAAATATTTGTCCTACAAAATCTATGGTTTCATCAAAGAGTCCTCCCCCTCCAACATGTATTGATAACGAGATCACCAAAAATGATTACTAACCAGCTGATTTTTTTTTTTTTACTTAGTTAATATTTATATAATGTAACGGTCATATTGTCCTACAAATTCCGTGGTACGTTGTCCCGGTCCTACGGTCAAAAGTAGTAGTACAGATCCTTGATGTAAAAATAGCGTGGTACGCTATTGCGGTGCTCCAATTGAATATAGGAAAGTCATGAAATTAAAAATCAATTTATTTCTCAAGCGTGAGAAAAAAAAATGATAAAAGCAGTATACCAATCCTTTTGCATTAGAGCTGTCAGAAGATCATTTTTACAATATATCGAAAGGTCAGTCAGTGAACGATGAAATATATAAATTTTTATCATCAGTTGAGATCGAAGGCGAAAAACAACAAAAGAATTTCATTGCTGAGACTCGAGTTACACCAGATAAGTTTGATAAAGCCATTACTAAAAATTAAATAATTAATTTTGAGTACAAAAATACGAAAAACGTCAAAATTAATGGAAAAGTGAGAGAAGTTAAGATACAAAGAGATGTTTTTGGTCGTCTACTTTATGCGTCACTACAAAATAAAATTGATATAGAAAAAGCATTAAGTTATCCTCTAGCTCCTATTCCATTTTCACTCTGTCACACTAATGGAACAATTTGCAAGACCCCCAAATCTGTGGTTATTAATGAATTACTAGAATATCAAACTGAAATACTAAATCCTCCAGAAGCAGACATCCACTTAGTAGATGGATTTTATTTATTACATACGTTGAAGAACCTTCCAAACAAATATGGTAAAATCTCGATGCATATATTAAAAATACTTATATATAATAGAAAAGAAGTACATATTATATTTGACAAATACAAAAAACCCAGTATTAAAGATTTTGAACATGATTTGAGAGGTGAAGAGGACACACAGTATGACGTAATACGTAAAGACTCTAATCGTCCTGCAGATTTCTGCAAATTATTGAGGAGCAACAACTTTAAAGAAAAATTTGTAGAATTTTTAATTGAAGATTGGACAAGGGACGAATTTATTACATTGATCACAGGAAAAACTGTTAAACTTAACTATGATCAATGTTACACTTATGAGGTGTCTAGTGAAAATAAAATAAAAAGAGTCATTGACTATAACCTCTCATGTTAGATGTATCTTATGTTAGAAATAGAAAAACGAAAAAATGACAATTCTTCTCGGACTAGTGATACATACCTGTTTTTTTGTAGGACATTGTTTTATTTGGGCACTGAACACACTAACCTATTTTGTAATATTTTTGTCCTACAGTTAATAATGAGAAAAATGGTCTTATGGTATTAACAATTTCTGAGCGTAGGACCGGGATAACATACCACGGAATTTGTAGGACAATATGACCGTTACATTATATAAATATTAACTAAGTAAAAAAAAAAAATCAGCTGGTTAGTAATCATTTTTGGTGATGCGTTATCAATACATGTTGGAGGGGGAGGACTCTTTGATGAAACCATAGATTTTGTAGGACAAATATTTTTTCAAATAATTTAGATAATTATCATAAGATTTAATAAAAACAATTCAGTTAGTAATAAATATTGAAGAATCATCAAATCGACATATTTTATCATTGCTATCTCTATTAGCTACCACAATCAAAAATTTTCGCACAGGAAATTGTTGGGCGACTTATCAAAATGAAGCTACTCACGGAAAATTAGCTTGATAGTAATCAAGTGAAAAAATAGACCACGGATCCTGTACTATTAGTCTTGTATGTAATATTTCGCTTTTAATAATTATAAGTGTGATCATGAATGACGTCTTGTATGTACTTTTGATATTCTTTGGAGTATGATTTACAAAATTCATGATTTATTTTGCTCATTGCTTTTAATACCTTCAAGAATAAAAAAGTATTCAGCTCTGCTTAGAAAAATTCCAAAGAAAAAAAGAGTCTGCCTATGAAAATCTACTTTCGAAAAAAGATTTATAGTGCAGAGCGTTGAAGTTGATTAGATACTTCTTCTCTCAACGTCCATATCGAATTATTTAAATGTGGTGATCAAAAGCATTACCAACAAAAGCCTAGAGAAATGTAAAATAGGTTATAGTAGGAATGCGAAAGGTTCTTTAAAATGTTCCAAATTTGCATAAATAGTTAATAAGAATGTTTTCAAACCCTTTGAATAAAGTGACACAAAATATCTCAGAGGGACATCCCTCCTTCTGAGATTGATGACTAGAATAAAATATAAAGAACTGAGAGGAGCAGAATCTTTGTTTTACTATTTGTGAAAGCAAAATCTGCCATATCTCCGAATGTTTCATAAAAGTTCCAATATTTTCTTGGAATTGGAAAAATAACAGTTTTGATAAAAATAACACTGATGATTCTAATTCAAAGTATTTCAAATAGGAATCTTCAGAACTTGATAAGTTTTAAGAATCGATGCTAGTCATGAAATCTCATGACTGTCGTTCTGGTATATAAAAAAATATTTGTTGCCATACTGGCGATCAAAATGATTGATGTGCAACACGTAATATTCATCTATCTTTAAGTTCACTAAAGAATTATATGCATAAGATCTGAGATATGTGCTCGTTTTGAAGTTGCCAAAAAGATTTTTTGAAATATCAAAGTGACAAACAAGAATTTAAAGTGGAAAAATGAGTGGAATTATCCTCATTAGTTCTAGAAAGTGCCGTTTTCATTCTGGCGGTTCTGATGACAATTAGGAATTATTGGTTGCATTATAGAAAGTTTCAGATAAATAGTCTAAAATCCAATTGCTCTGTGCATTCAGAAAATGAATAGGGGTTGAAACACTTAATAATTTGTGAGTTTGGATTAGAGTAATTGGAAACAAGGTGGAAGGACAACAGACCAAGAAAAATCAAGCGAAATATTTTTATAAAGCGATCGCTATAATTGAAAAACTAGAACTAATGTTTAATGTATTGCTATTGATGTCAATAAACTATAATATAATTATAGTATAAAAGTGATCGAATTGTTGTCTTTTGATCCCATTTGGTTATTCAAAATTTTCTACGTTCAACCCAATATTTTTCAACTTTTGATTTTGAAATTTATAATTATTGAACTACTTTCTTTCCTCCCAATCTGTTTGAAATTATTTTGATATTTCATTTCTCAAGAACACCCGGATGGTTTAAGCCAATGTATTAATAAAAAAGGTTTGTGAAATGTCATGTATAATTGCTTACAGAAGTAATTTTTGAATAGCCAAGGAAATAGTATCTTTGGTAGTTGGAGCAATTTTTTAGTAACAAAATGTATTTCAATAGTAGGTTAAGCACACCATAGATAATTGGAATTGTAGTCCTAGTGTTCTCAATTGTCACCTGATTTGTGCCCATGTTGAATTTCAAGGAGATTATGTATTGACAAGAAAGGACAATTGAATGAAAATGACTGGCAATAATATCAACGAAGTTTAGATAATTACATATTTGGGCAAGTTTTTGTTTGATAAGATTATATGTTATATTTAATGCAAATTTTATAACTTATCAATATTGAACTAACTAAAAGGCACTCTTTCAAAGATGGATTCGTGTTGGACAGATTTCTTTGTTTTGATCAAGATTTATTTCCATTTTATATATATGTATATATAATTAGAGATAAGTAGCCAAGTTTATTTGAGGATAATAATCCTCAAATAATGATTGGTTTAAAACGTTATTACTTCCAATTTAAAATTTATTCTGCGTTTGAAATTTTAAATTATTTTGTTTGATCATTATTGAAATTAAACACGCAAAGTAATATATTTTACCTAGATTGATTGTGAAAGTACTTTTTAGGTTTCATTATTATTTTATTTAAAGCGTCAAAGTGTTAATTTTAATTGTCATGAACACCCTATATTGGATATATGTATCTTATGTTGATTTCAATAAAGGTATACTTCATTGACAGCAATTTCTATATTTATAGTGGTTGTATTTGTATTTATATTTATATAATTATTATATAATTTCTGAGTCAATAATTCATAACTAGATATACATTCATATATAATATATCCATTATGATTCTTGTAAACAAAAAGTGATCAAAATATTTTTTTGCAGTGTTGATATTTCGTTTTCAATTCTCAACAAAAGATATTTATTTGGTTATACAAAAATTTGTGAAAATCTGAAGATGCTGTGACAAGGATTTTTATTGTGGAGGTGAGTAATTTGAGTTTAAATATTCCTCAATTTTATAAGTAATAAGTATTAGAATTTATTTTTTCATATTTGAGTTTCTGATACTAATTTCTTCTAGGTAATTATAGGTATCATTTATGTGGTTGAATCTACATTCAAATAGTTGAGTTAGCTATGTATCAGTATGTAGTGTATACCTATAATACATACCTACCTACTATGTGTCTACTTGCATACAAAAACACACACACACACACATATATATATATATATATATATATATATATATATATATATATATATATATATATATATATATATATATATATATATATATATATAAATCCCCCTTACTGCCTGCACACATCCAATCTTTTACTCATTGGTTCGTGCACTCTTTGGAAAATAGATACATATTTAGTAAATATTGTAAAAAGAAATTTAGTATTTATCATCTACAAAATACTTAGATACTAAGTTTCAAGCTTAATAATGAAAACAAAAAAGTATTAAACTGACATTGAATTCTCGCTTACCTCGTGGTGAAACATGATTAAATATTAATTTAAATTGAACTATTGGTTTCATGTTTCACAAATGTGTTAAAAATAAATACAATAAATTAAAATTTTTAAGGCAGCATATTTATTATTATTCAGGTAAATGTCAATATAAATTATCAACTTAAATGTATTATTATTATAACATGCTTTAGGCCGTCAACTCATTATGAAGTACATCTACAAAAACAGAACACAGCAAATGTATATCTATAAGATAGACGTGAGTTGGAGAAGAGTTGGTATTATATTTGTTCATTTACAATCAGAAACTGCTAATTTCTATGGCTTCTGAAAGGCATAGTTGATTTCTTTTATTACCTACGTGCAAACATTTAATTTTATTGAAATCTGTGATTCAACAGGAATTTCTTGGTGTAGTATTATTTGTTTATTCATTTACTCTTTCTTCATATATTGCACAATTTTCTGAATATTTATACAACATAATTGTACTAAGATCACATGTATATAACATCAACAACACCTTCCGTACATAGAAGGCCATATTTTGAAAGGAATTATTTTAAGTCACTATCTCAAAAGATAAAATTCAATTTTTTTCAACAATTATTTGAATATTATTTTTCCTTGCACCGAGGGAATTAAAATCGTTTGTTTGGTTGCTTGCTTTTGTGTTTGGAGAATTAAACTCATTTTAGTTTTTATAAGTTGAGCAGGATGGACTATTGTATCAGTGGTCCAAACCTGGACTTCCCCTTTTTCTCACAATGTTAAATATGTGTAAATAGTACAACTTGTTAACTAGGATCGAAAATGTTGATTGTGGAAAATGAAGTCATTACAGTCCTTTTTGTGGCAAGCAGCACCTAGTTTTGTAATTCCTTATAGAGATTTTCGGCGAGTTCTAGTTTATTATTATTATTACAATAAATTAAACTCTTGGCTTAATGTTTCACGATTTATTTAACAATATGTATAGTCAACATGTTTCGAGCGTTAGCTCATTTTCAAGACTGAAAATTCAAGACTGACTATACATATTGTTAAATAAGTCGTGAAATATTAAGCCAAGAGTTTAATTTATTTTAATATTCAATTATGTTTCACCAAGAGTTAAGCAAGAATTCAATCTCATTCATTATTATTATTATCAATTCGTAATATGTAAAAGATCTAATATTATTTTAGCTTTGAAATTTTGTTAGTTACTTATACATCTTACGAAATGTATCAGTAATGTTTTGTTCAACTTTGTGTTCATTTATTTAATTATATAGTCTTTCCTAATATGTGAAAGTTTTGTATATGTATTTTGAAGTGAGTAAATAAATTCTTAATATAAAAAAAGAATAACTAAAAATATCAAATAAGACCAATTTAGGACTTTATTCAAATTTGAAAGAAATTCACCAAATTCACTTAGAATAACTTAATATTGGTGAATCTGAAATGAAGTATAATTATACTCAACGAAAAAAATATATGAAAAAAAAACCTGAATAGGAAATCGTACTAGGGCTGCTTCGATTCATAGCCAGAACTGATGCTATAGATTCATTCCCTAAGTCACTATTTATTGTTTTGACAGTAGAAATAATCAGAAGTGTAATACTATCATTTTGTTATGATAGATTTAATAAATAATCATAAATAATAAATTTGCAACATCTCAATATATTTGAAATACATTCCTGATTGTATTAGATACTTATCGATTAGTAATAAAAAAAAAACATTGAATAATAGCAGTTGCTACCCCAGATACAAAATATTGTTGCAATTGATATATTTTACATCATTAGTGAACTAATGAAACGTTTTTTATGTCATTTTTTCTGTTGTTTATAACAGCCCCAAAGTTTTATAATTCCTTAATTTTTCTTAAGATTTTCGTTTTTGGTTCACGAATTGAGTGTTATTAACTAATTTGTTTTATTTTTCAGTAATTTTGTATTTGAAACCCTAAATTTACTCTATTTCAGAGGTTTAGTTATTTCCCTGATCTGTTTAGAAATTTGAATTCAAATGTAGTCAGATGATAAAAATAAGAAGAAATAATGCATAATTTCCCAAATTATGCTGTTGTTGTTGAAGCAGTATATATCATCACTACATAATAAGAATTGGTTTAATCAGTGCAAATTATGTTTTACAAGTGCACATTGTAAGTGATAAGTTATCGTAAATCTATAATAGGATTCTTATATGGACTGTTCATTTCGATTATGTAACCTTGGTAATAAGTGCCGCCTAACCCAATGTGTAAAAATTTTCCTTATGATAAGGCCAATTAGCTTATTACTCGTATTTTCCTATAATATTAACATGTATTCTTCATTTTTCATTATGGTGTATAGTACAACACGACTGATTGATTTAATTCAAAAACAAAGTACAAAAAGTTTTGAAATATATATACATATATATATATATATATATATATATATATATATATATATATATATATATATATATATATATATATATATATATATATATATATATATATATATATATATATATATATATATATATATATATATATATATATATATATATATATATATAATATTTTCATATAATTCCAATGATAATATATGATTTCAATGTATTCTTAATTTTTGAATATGCTGATTCACGTGATTGGTATAACTATAAAAGAAATTTTAATAATTTAAATTAAAATTATTATATTATGAATCATTATTGTCAATGTGTCCGGATTTGTGTTATACATGTTTTGCTTCTTTACTTCTCTTTCTTTCAAATGAAAAAAAATGTATTACTTCATTCTTGGTTGTTTGTGTGAAGCGATTACTCATTACAGTAATAATTTTTGATTACGACATGCAGGATTTTGTTTTGATTTCTTATGAGATAAATTTTCCATCAGAAACGGAATGTTTATGGCAAGATGAATAAACATTTGAGATAAAAATACAATCGAATGAAATTTAATATTATTTACTTGATTCATCATTATTATGATTCATAATAATGATGAAACAATTGTATCCTATTATCATTTAACAAGATCGATGAATTTTTCGAAACGCTCTTAATATTCACTCTCGAAAGCGATGAGTTGGCAACATTTGTGTAGACATCACCCTGAGAGTTTTATTTACAATATTTCAATTAAGAGTCTCAGTATTTACTAGTATGAATGGTTCGCGAATCTTGATACCATATATTTAATCACAGAAATAATTTAAAAACAGAAAAAGAAATTCACGGTTCGCAGTATTCCCTGCACTCAGCCGTTTACACGTGTTTCAAGCTTGTCAGCTCTCATCAGAACGGCGTATATCAAGATTCAGATGTACGAACTTGACGAACATTCAAAAAAAAATCACAAACGTAAACCCACCTAAAGCAAATCGACCATTTATGGCTTCCAAATGAACGCTTCGAGATTTGAAATCCTAACTAATTTACTTAACACCAGTGCGACAATTCTTATTGGCTCTCGTCAAAACGGCGCAATTCAAGTTTTAGATGTTCGAACTTGGATGTTAATTAAAAAACACAAAACAACACACAGAATTCTAAGTGAGGAAACGACTTCTTTGTGGCTTGGAATTGAATGTCTTTGGTAGAGTTCTATTTTACTCTGTTTTGAAGACTGAATCAATATCTGCCGATAGCTCGAAACATGTAAACGGCTGTCACAAAAATTTCAGGTTAATACCGTAAGTTTCTTCTTTTCTATTTTAATACCTCTAATCCTTTTTAAATTTATCTTAATTCTTTGGTACAAAGAAGGTATAAATATCCAGAAGGTATAAATATCGTCTCATTGGCAGATATTGATTCAGTCTTCAAAACAAAGTGGAATAGAACTCTACCAAAGAGCAAAGACATTCAATTCCAAACCACAAAGAAGTCGATTCCTCACTTAGAATTTTGTGTGTTGTTTTGTGTTTTTTGATTAACATCCAAGTACGAACATCTAAAACTTGAACTGCGTCGTTCTGACGAGAGCCAATAGCTCGAAACATATGTAAACGGCTCTCACAAAAGGTTAATATATACACTTACAGGTTAATACCGTAAGTTTCTTCTTTTCTATTTTAATACCTGTATAATCCTTTTTAAATTTATATATATATATATATATATATATATATATATATATATATATATATATATATATATATATATATATATATATATATATATATATATATATATATATATATATATATATATTAATGAGATTGAATTCTCGCTTAACTCTTGGTGAAACATAATTGAATATTAAAATAAATTAAACTCTTGGCTTAATGTTTCACGATTTATTTAACAATATGTATAGTCAACATGTTTCGAGCGTTAGTCTTGAAAATGAGCTAACGCTCGAAACATGTTGACTATACATATTGTCAAATAAATCGTGAAACATTAAGCCAAGAGTTTAATTTATTTTAATATATATATATATATATATATATATATATATATATATATATATATATATATATATATATATATATATATATAGTTGAATGTTTAACGACTGTAGATATGTATTTTCAGTGTTTAATTGGGATTGCAGTCTAGGACAGGATCAGTCTAGGATCAGTTACCTCTTTCGTATTTTCCAAGCTTTCGAAAATGTTTATTTTCTGCTTCAGGGCTAATAGTACAAAAATTAACAGTTTATATAGCAAGGCACTATAAAAAGTTTTTTCTTACAATTACTGTGAAGTTAGTCCGAAAGTACATTAGTTTTTTGAATTTTGAAAATCAGTACAAGTGTTCCCAAATGCATTGGGTTGGAATGTTACTGCATTCTACGTGCTAGATAGTTGAAGGAAGCGACGACAATGACTGTATTTCTCAATTTGGCTTTTCAAGTGGAGTGTTCCCAGATGTTTTTAAGAGCGTTTCTTAAAATGCATAACGTTGGCCGAAGTTTTATGACTAACGAAAAGAGAATGAATTTGTTTTTTGTATTTAGAATGGATTTTTCGGTGAATAGGATATCCGAATATGAGCTATTAATCAGAAGAACCTATGAGATTTATATATATATATATATATATATATATATATATATATATATATATATATATATATATATATATATTGCTTAAATTATCTGTATCACATTTTTTGTTAATACAATTTCCTGTCTTTTTAATATGAACCATTTCTAGGAAGAGGCGTTTGTTGTAATTATTTGCGTGATCTAAAATTTTTGTGGCATAATATGAATTACAATGCCACAAAAATTTTAGATCACGCAAACAATTACAACAAACCCCTTTTCCTAGAAATGGTTCATATTAAAAAGACAGGAAATTGTATTAACAAAAAATCTGATAGAGATAATTTAAGCAATATATATATAAATCTCATAGGTTCTTCTGATTAATGGCTCATATTCGGATATCCTATTCACCGAAAAATCCATTCTAAATACGTAAAACAAATTCATTCTCTTTTCGTTAGTCATAAAACTTCGGCCAACGTTATGCATTTTAAGAAACGCCCTTAAAAACATCTGGGAACACTCCACTTGAAAAGCCAAATTGAGAAATACAGTCATTGTCGTCGCTTCCTTCAACTATTTAGCACGTAGAATGCAGTAACATTCCAACCCAATGCATTTGGGAACACTTGTACTGATTTTCAAAATTCAAAAAACTAATGTACTTTCGGACTAAATTCACAGTAATTGTAAGATAAAACTTTTTATAGTGCCTTGCTATATAAACTGTTAATTTTTGTACTATTTTAGCCCTGAAGAAGAAAATAAACATTTTCGAAAGCTTGGAAAATACTAAAGAGGTAACTGATTTTCCTGTCCTAGACTGCAATCCCAATTAAACACTGAAAATATATATATATATATATATATATATATATATATATAAATATATATTATCGTTTATATATATATATATATATATATATATATATATATATATATATATATATATATAAACGATAATAGAAGGACTATCGCCGTATAATTTGAATAAAAAATTGATGAGTTTCAGCAAAAATGTAATACCTACATTTTTCATGACATTTTATTTAACATTCTATTTAACTTACCTCAAGTTCTCTCTTCATTTAACAAATTGCAACTAATAATTATTATCAAATATATTTAGTTGTTAGAGTTCTCCATATAAAATTTTACTAAAAAGCTTTATTATAGGTTTTTCTTAATCAATCAGAAGTTGATCAAAGATATAATAGCTTTTCCTACTTATGAACACCGAGTAAAAAAAAAACATATCATTTTTACGTATAACTTTTAGAACAAACAATAACCTTCCTAACAATGTCAAAAACAATGAAACCAAAATTCAAAAAAACAATAAATCAGGTATTTATCAGTTAAATTGTGGAACATGTCATAACTTATATTGTTGCTTCTGGATACCTGTACGGTCAAATTTCTTGTTAAATCATATTCTGTTAAACGCGTCACATTATATACAATAAAAGTGTAAATCAAATTCAAGTGTTTGAATTATCCTATAGAAATTATTTCGACTTGAATTTGTATAAAATATTTGAAAAGATACTTAATTTCATACTTGGATTTTTCATCATTTAGAAATAGCCGCATTTTTATTATTTTTAATCATTCAAGAGCCAGAAAAAAGATCGTTCAACGTAGACCAATATCTTAGCTTATATTGATCATCATGGATATCGACAACCCTACAGATCCAGTTAACTCTAATTCTTCAATGGACTTGGAGCAGTCTCTTCTGCAGCAGTTCAGTTGTTTGGGTACCACAGATAGGGACGAGCTCGTCGTCCAGCTCCAGAAACTTCTCGGTAAGTACGAAAACTATGAGTTGAACATGGATTTCAGACAACGTAGCAATTAGTGGATATTATCAAAACTAGAACTTGGTTCATTATTACACTGAAATTTTACGTAGTTGGTGCATGTTATAACGTTACTGACTTAAAAATAACAAAAAGTGGACTTGGTATTCTGAGGTCTCCAATTAAAGGTCTATTTTATAATAATATGAGATAATATCGATGAAATAAGTATTGCATTTATTTAGTTGTGTTTCACTAAGCAATGCGATAAACGGACAAAACACATCCATACTGTTAAGGAAAAATTCCCTAGTTCCTTTCATATTCTTAGGTTAGTTATCTAGTTTTTTAAGTTGGTATTATAGTCTTCCTAATATATAGTTCCTTTTTGTAGATGACGTGTTACTTATGATGACTTAATGTAGAAGACGTGTTGCCTCATTTTTGTATTCCATTCTTCTTCCTTATATATATCGTTAATACATTATTACAATTAGATTATCATCTGAATTTATTTATCCGCGAATCTACCTCAACAGGTTATGGGCCCAGTTCAACGCTGTTTTTAACTCATAAGATAAAATCTCAGTGAATTGTAAAGTGTTCGGTAACTACATTATACAGAAGGTAACAAAAAGTGGCGGATATCGGAAGCACAGATCAGTTAATTCAATGCTAAAAATTACAGCCAATGGAAATTTCAAATTAAATGTGCTCTTCGTTCAAAAGGTGTACTCAACATAGCCACAGGATTATCACCTAAACCAGCTACCGATGCTGAAAAAATCCAGATATGGGACAATAACGATGCAACAGCCATGTGCTTCAACTCTTGATTTGAAGCAAGTATGCCTCCTACCTCCTGCGAAACTTCGAAGCAGGTATTCGATAAACTCGACACTATTTACTAGCAAAAGTTAGAAACGAACAAAATTCTTGTTCATTAAAAGTTTAAAGTTACAAAATGAAACCCACATATTCAGTTGCTCAGTTCATTTCGAAAGTGGAGAGTTTAGCCAAATCAAGAACTTAGGTGATACCATAAGTGACACAGCCATAGTCACTAAAATACTCTCTTCGTTGCCGACGAAATTCAGTACATTTCGACAATCCTGGTGGTCGATGGAAACATCGAGACAAACATCGATTAATCTCACAGCAAGATTTATTGATGAAGAGGTCAATTTGACTAACAAAGAGAAAAATGAAATTGCTCTTTTCGCCAGAAAAAAAACTAACAAGTCCAAAAAATATTCTGTGATTAGATGCTTCAACAGCAATATAAAGGGACATTATGTCAAAGATTGTCGTTCACCGAAAATGCCGAAACCGAAATCAGAAAACAATGAAAATACTCAAGGAAGTGCCTTTTTAATAGAGAAATGTGAATAAATAGAAGCGCTCATAACAAATAGCGACTTCACTTGGATCCTAGAGAGTGGAGCTTCACGTCATATGACTCCTTAGAGAAAAGTTTCTCAATCATCAAAGAACGGAAAATTCTATATAAAATCAATATCAGATAATATAAATAATATAAGATCAATATAAAAAATCTCGAAGATCACACTGAGGGTCGCTATAAAATCGCATATATTAACTTTGAGCGAAAATCAAATCGCCAACCTGGAATAAAATGTACAGATGAAAGAAAGAAAGAACATTCCGAGAGGATGAAGCGTTTTAGGAAGGCGAAAAAGATGAAGCAAAAGTCCTTAGAATTCCGAATTCGAGTTCAATCGCTCTCCTCATGGGGAACAATCGTTATGATAATAATATATATAATAATATATGCATGCGTATACACCTACGTGAATTTATATATGTGCCAATATGTAAACGAATGAGATTTACGAGTATACCGATACATGTATTTCATTTTCATAAATCTTTCGCCTTATTGATCGCTGAAATAATGGAAGATCGCGAAGTTACTACAAACGCAATCAAGTGATACGTAGAGACATCATAATGATGACAACGGATAAGGACTTAACGATTCCGTGCTTAGGGTTTCTATGACATAAAACATGTTTTATATTCATTATAATAGATGGAAGCGTAATGTATTCATTACATGATAATTTTTATTTCGGACTAATATTTACTTTTATATGCAATTTTCGGGAATATGAATACGTTTCCTGAATTCGAAAGAGCAATTTTCATTTGTTTATGCTTTTTTCCATTTTGTTGATATATATATTTGAAAATTTGAATATGTTGGAAATTTCAGGCAAGGAAATAAATTACGCCACAGCCGCATTCTTTTTGGATATGAACAATTGGAACCTTCAAGCTGCTGTCTGCTCCTTTCTAGACGTGGAAATACCGTGCCCTCTGCCTTCAATGGCCCTACTAACGGACGATGCGTTTTCCGAGAAGAAGAAAATAGTTGAGGCCGGCGCTAAGTTCCAGCAATCGTGGCTTATCAGCAATAATGGATCGGTCACCTGGCCGGCCGGATGTTATGCGGAACAGTGTGTGAAAAATGCTGCGCTCCCTTATCATGACCGAGTTCCTTTGCCTTGCCTTAGTCCGGGTAACAGTTACAGAATGGTGGTGGAATTCACTTGTCCGAGCAAGACAGCCGTTTATCAGAACAGGTGGAGGCTCTGCCTTCCTGACGGATCCTACTTCGGCGAACCGATGTGGGTGGTTGTGGAAGTAGTGGCCGACACCGCCAGTTACCTCGCCCAGGAGCTTATGCATTTTAGCGAACTTGGATCAAGGAGTTCGCGAAACGGGCAGTTATCGAACCCGTTTTATATGCGGCAGAGTGATGGTGGAGATGAGGGTATGTGTTAACCAAAGGTCAAGTCAGAACGGTTTTAATCAATTAAGAACAGATAAATTTCAAAATGTATTTTTATTGTGAATATTTCTCGGCCTGCAATGGTGCAGACATATTTTCATTTCTATAATGTAAACATTTATTGTTATGGACAGAGGAAATATATTTCCCAGTTGACTTGAGGTCAAGCATAGTAATGTATAAGAATTTATTGTTAGTTTTTTTTTTTGACTAGATAATATAAGCGTTTGTGTTATTGAACAGGAAGCAGTTAATCTTGTACAAATACATATATTATCAATACAAAGAATTATGTTAGTTTGCATGGAAAGAGTGTTTATTTTTTATATTGTATTATGTAAGACGGGGAAAGATATATTTCGATGTTTTTTAAAAAACGTCTTTGTGTTTAGATTTGAAAAAAAATGATGACTGCTCTTAAGAGGTGTTGATTATATCACCATGTTGGTTATTTATGAGGTTATCAAAAGTTAACAGTATGTAATATATTTTCAATATATTTTGAGAAATATGTTTTCAGATCATTTTGTCATTCAATTCCTTTTAACTATGTCTTAATGAAATATGATATCAACTTGATAATTGCTCTATAACTTCGACTATAGATATAGGAATTATTTGGCAGTGAAGTTTGATTTTGTTCTGAAGACAAATTATGTGATTGTTTCATATTTTTTTTCTCTTCATCTCTTTTGGAATCCCAGTGTTTTTGGGTTTTTTGATAAGCGGTTCCTAAACTTTATAGCTTCTTATCGATAATATTTTTTCTTATAAACGTTTTCATCGCTAATATTGAACGTAACCTATAACACTTCAAAGCTATTTTTTAAAATTACTTTAGGAACACTTTTCAACATAAAGGAAGAAAGTTATATGAAAAAGGTTCGGGAAACCATAAAAATGGAGTTATCAAAATAACCTTGAAAGAGAAGAGATGTTTGAAGTTCGATGGAAGTGAAATGTATTGAAATAGCGCCAATACGAGTAGTTACGAGTAGTTATACTGAGCTATTCTAATCTACCTAATAAGTTACAAAAAATATTGAAGACATTGAATAAACTTCATTTGTTCTTTAGCATCTCTATTTTAAGACACTTTCATAGGAAGAGGAGTACCAAAAGATTTTTTATTCGCACATACAAATCTGAGATCAAAGGAATTTTTGATTGATGGAGAATTCTCAATTTGTATTCTATCATCGATATTTATTTGAATGGACTTTTTATGTTCCAGTAGAACAATACAAACTGTATTGCTGAGATATTTTGTCCTCTTAATAATGCAGAACTATTTGAGATAACTGGATAAGGACTGGAAAACTGCTTCATTGTAAGTGCTCGCAATACGCTGATGATACTAAGATACGTGTTGATCTAGCGGGATACTACAATACAGTTGACATATGAACTATCAATGTATGGCTTATTTCCCTGAACACTTAGTGTAGTGTGTTTCACATCGTCAAGCATAACCCAAATCTGCCGTACTTCATCAACGGATCGTCGTAGTCTTCTTATTTATGTGCGATATGCAGGAAAGAAAACTCATATCTATATCTATTCAGGAAGGTATTCAAGCGGCTCTAGGTTTAGACTGCTTCTACTCTATAAGACCGTTGCTCGAATTTCGTTCTTTCATTTGGTGCCCAGTAATTGTGTGACCAAAATCTTAGGAAAGTGTTCGAAGAAGCGCCACTAAAATGTCTTATGATATTAATAGACCTAATGGTGAGCAGCGTTTACTTATTTTTGACCTCAATGCTGAAATGGACAGATTGAAGCGAGGATATATTATAATTACTTTTAGAGTTTTGAATGAACTCTTTTCAGTTGATTAAGTGATCCACACCTTTAGTGTGGACAATCTACTACGAGACATACACTGAAACTTTATTCGAAAGCTTGAAAACTACGATTAGACAGTCTTTCTTATTGAATATAGGTAGTTTTTGGTGTGTGGATCTCTCAGGATTTCTCGGTTGTTCTTGCCGTATCAATTAACTCCTTCCCAAATGTGATAGATGGAGCTGTTTTTAGTGTAACCTCAAACGCGTATTTACTCACTTATTGGGTCTCCCGTGAAAACATTTAAGTTATGAACGTAGGTAATCGTTACAGACTCTGTAATTTTGTCAAGTTACTTTATTAGATATAACATTTTGGGTTATAATTTTAGAATTTAGATTTATAATATTGAATTAATATAGCTTGATTTTACATGTTCAAAATGTCTCACTTCAGAAGTATTCCGGATTGTGTGATAGGGATATTTATTTTCCAGTCTAATGCTTTTGTTAATAATTATAATAATTGATTGAAAATTTGTAGATTTTTCACGATATCTTTTGTATATATTACGATATATCTACCTACATGAGAACATACATTGATCAAGTTTTACTTTAATGTTATCTCTACCAACCTATCATCGGTAAGTATGTTCAGTTATGGATCTGGTTTGAATAGATTAATTGCAAACAAGACAACGGAAATCGATTCTATATAATAATTAAGGTCGTTGACTATACAACTTTGAGAAATAATTCTACAATATAATACTATACTTATCCTTTTATTGAATAATATCCATATTAATGCTAAAACTACATTCGAATTTGCACTTAAATATAGAAGAAACAATTTAATCTAAACCTCTTCACAGCCCTAACAATATTGAATTACCGTCAATGTATTTAATACAAAAAAATCTCATGTTTTAATTGAAGAGATCTTCATCAAAGAGTAGTGTTAACCTTATCTTAGTCAATAGTGAGTACTCGAAAGGTGCCTTCGACTCCAAATCTGTCATCGTATTCAACTTTTCCTGTAATCGGACGCTCTGTACTTTTACATGATTCTTGATCTTGAAACCACTTTTCATTTTCCACAAGTACATTGTACCACTTTCTCATGAGTAGGTTGATTTTTGGTAAAGTGCCTCCGTACTCTTCTGGTAGACAATTTGGAGGGAATACTCTCTGGAGTATGTCGCATGTTTTTGAAACGACTACCTGAAACATCAAAGTACATATGAACAATCAATTCTAAATTTTGCCCACATTCCTTCCCAATTATCACTTTATAATAAATATTAACTTGGCGGGTACAGACTAGTGATCAGTAAATAAAAAAGTGTTTGACTTAACTTAAAGGAACAGATTATCAGTGTTTTGGTCGAACTACATCAAAAAGAAATATATATATATATATATATATATATATATATATATATATATATATATATATATATATATATATATATATATATATATATATATATATATATATATATATATATATATATATATATATATATATATATATATATATATATATATATATATATATATATATATATATATATTAAATATTAATATATCTTAAAATTGATTTATTGCCTGTTTAAGATATTTTATTTTGAATATTTTTAGCAATAACAGGCTTCTTTTGATATGAAAAACTTTATATTTGTTAACGTTTCGTTGTATATCACAATCACAGTTTTAAGTGTAATCACAGTTTTGACAAACTTGTGATATACAACGAAACGTTGACAAAAATAAAGTTTTTCATTTCAAAAGAAGCATGTTATTGCTAAAAATATTCTATATATATATATATATATATATATATATATATATATATATATATATATATATATATATATATATATAATAATATCAGAAAACGACGAGCAAAGTTCTATGCACATGTCTACAGAATGAAACAGTCCAGAATACCGAATAAACTACTCAATATAATTATGAATAGTAAATGCGGAACAGAGTGGCTAAAAGAGGTCCAAGAGGATCTACAACAGATCAATATAAAAAATCTCGAAGATCGCACTGAATGCCGCTATAAAATCGCACATATAAAGTTTGAGCAAAAAGTAAATCGTCAACCTGGAGTAAAGTGGACAGATGAACGGAAGAAAGAGCATTCAGAGAGGATGAAGCGTTTTTGGGAGGCAAAAAAGATGAAGAAAAATTCCTAATGATTGCGAATTCAAGTGCAGTCGCTCTCCTCATGGGGAACAATCGAAATAATAATAATAATAATATATATATATATATATATATATATATATATATATATATATATATATATATATATATATATATATAAAACAGTTAAGTTTGAACTTTATTAGGGTTTTTCTTGTCAAAGTCTATACCTCTTTATGATATTTCCTTTATGAGGTGAAACAATTCAAAAGTATCATTTCTTGTTTTTTATTGACATTCAAAAAGATCAAAGAGAATATAATAAAAAATTAACCTTTTTATTAAGCCATTAAAACAGTAGTGCATGATATGTTTATTTCAATTCATTTAAAATATTTCTAACGCATTTTATACAAAAGCTTCATGCATTTCTTCGAGCAATATTCTTTTTCCCTTTAGAAGAGGTACAAAGGTTACTATTCCGTATTAATATATAGATTAGTCCTTATTAGAATAAAAAACATTTGGTTTGGTTTCACAAAGATTATATTAATTGCTTAATATATTCAAAAAATTTAAATTTCTCTATTTTATTAATTTTTTTTTAACTAATTTAGCTACATTTCCGAATAAATATAGTTTCTCATGATAAACATGAGTAAATGTGTCAAATAAAAGTGGTTCAGAAAAATTGTCAAGACCGCCATTGTCTCAGAGGTTATCCCATTTTCAAAACCTAAACTTATCTATCTATACCTACTTCGTATAGCTATATAGCTGTAACGCATATGTGTCTAATCTTTGTGAAACCATGCTAAGTGTTTTTAAATATTAAACAATGTTTCATCAAAAAATTAGCGAACATTCAATCGACTTTATTGAGATTAGTTTCTACGCTTAATGTATAACACTTCATGCTCGCAAGTCAATATGAAGAGTAGCAACTTAGAAAAGTCTACACAGGCTATTTATTTGGGACGTTTAAAGAAAGTTATTGACGATCTCTTGAATGTTGTAAGGGTACTTACCCGTTGTCTAATTTTTTCTGTTAGAAACAATTTCCAAGTAGCTACCATTTTATCTACTGTTGAAGGTGCATTAACAATATAAATAGCCTTCATTCGCATCAAGTAACCTTTGTAAGCTATTTCTATGGAATCCTTGACTGCTGTATTTATGCATTTCAAGAAGTGTTTCATATTGAATCCCTTACCATCACATATCATTATGTCACCAGTTACAGGATAGGGTTGCGAGAGGGCGAGGTCATCTGAAAATAGGGTGTCGTACTCAATTTAAAATATAATCTATTGTGTATGGAATTACATTGACAAGGAGGCTCTATAAATACCGCAGTTAAGGGTGTCATCAAATTGAACCATCATAATAGAGTTTTTTCGGTGATCATAAAAAAAGTTTTTAGCTGGCCGCTGGTTTTTTAATTATTAGCAATGGACAGTTCATTTCACTAGATATGACTATAGACTAATAGATGTAGACTACTCCACATGTTTAGTAAATTAGGTTGTCTGTAGAAGACGAAAGTATAATACTAAAAGAGTCATCTTGAGAGGAAAATATTATTATAATTGAAATTACAAACAAAAATATAGAAAGAGTAGTACTTGTACATAAACCTATTAAGCTATATCTTAGAGATGAATAATTATTACGTAATTCATCGACATCAAAAGTCGATGAATTACGTACCTCTTTTGACCAATGGAAAACGATTGGTTTTGAACTTAAAAACGTTTTTTGTAAAAAGATGAGTGTTTGAAAAATTTATTTCCATTTTAGAGGTAGGTATAAATATGTAATTATCACTTTATACCATTAGAAAGACACTTTGCCTTTCTAACTTTCTCATGTAATTTCTCTATTCCACCGAATCACATCTTAGAGTTTCTTAAAATGCATTGGAATAAATTAGATGAACACACTGCTATATCCAAAGATGATTTTTTGGAACTGATTAAATTTTTTTTGCAAGGTTGTTATCTCAGTTTTGAAAAAAAAATGTATCAGCAAATCTTTAGCACACCTATGGGATCACCTGTAAGTCCAATGATAGCCCAGATAGTTATGGATCACATTTTATATGAGATATTACAAAAACTTTCTTTTGACGTTCCTTTATATTTCAAATTTGTAGATGATATAATAACCGCTCTTCAGGCTGACAAAATTGAATATGAACTGAATATTTTCAATAGTATATAAACCAACACATTCAATTCACAATAGAATTAGAAAACGGGAAAAGTGTGTCCTTTCTAGATACATTACTAACTAGAACAGGTGATAACAGCATCATGTTGCATTGGCATCAAAAACCAACTTCGCCAGGACGTTGCCTAAATTATTTCTCGAACCACCCAATAAAACAGAAAACTAATGTTATTATACTGGAGTTGAAAAACAGAGTGACTCATATTTCGCATAAAAGTTTACTGAGACAAAATTTAAAAAAATTTGAACAATTGTTCTCTAACAACGGCTACCCTATTAAATTAATAAAAAAGTGTTATTTTGTAATCAAGCTAACAATCTAACCAACGTCAATCCCAATCCAGTTAAAATTAAATTCAAATCATTTTTACAGTTTTTTACTTTTAGACCCACAGTTTAAGAAGGCCTGCATTAGCATGTCACGTCCAAGACTCGGATCACAATTTTGATTACGAAAATATTAAAATTTTGGATAGGGCGAGTAATCACGCAGAGATTATTTTTGGAAGTGACACATATACACAATACACACACAATACAATTAACGCTAGATCATATATTGAAAAATTGAGCATCATCTATAAAAATATTTTCAAATACAATAAATCAAAACATTTTTCCACGCCAATTGTTTAAAAAATTCAGCCTTCTAGGGTGTTGAAATTTCTGGAATATATATATATATATATATATATATATATATATATATATATATATATATATATATATATATATATATATATATATATATATATATGTATATACAGGGTGAGTCAAGGTAGACGCGATGGTCTGTTATTACGAAACGGTTAATTTTTAAAATTATATGACCATGCAGTCATGTGGGGATTTATTAAGGATACATTCTAAAGATAATTTGATACATACAGGATGTTCCAAAAATGTGTGACATACCAAAGTTATGTTTTTTTTTAGGGAACGGCCTGTATTTCACTACGTTTTTGGGTTTTACGTAAAAAATAAGATATTTCGATTTTTCGGAAATTAGAGAGTCCACAAAAATAGATAACATCTCCGAAACAATTGACTTTAGCAAAGTGAAGTTTTTTGTGTGAATAAAAGAGCGATTCCGGAAAGTTTTAATGAATTCACATTCACTTAAAGTTCTACAGGGTGTCAAAAATTTGATGTTCCTCTGTTAACCTATTTAAACTACAATATCATGCTCAGATGAGATTCACCTTTTTCAAATGCTACGTGCAGTTTGCACGAGTCAGTTCAGGGGACCTAGGTGGCCAAGCATGTGGGCTTCCGCGCCCTATCCATTTGTTAGGAAACTTTCTGTTTAAATAGTTTTGCACATTAACTGAAAAATGTGTGGGAGCCCCATCTAATTGCAACATCATTTGTATTCTGATATTGATTGGAACATATTCCAAAAGTTCCCAGAAATCTTTTTTTAAAAATCTCAAAAATTTACAGCCGCTTAAATGACCATCGAAGAAATACGGGCCAATAACTTGGTCGGCTATAATTCCTCCATATACGTTAATACTCCACCGGTTTTGACGATCTATTGTGTGGAACAAGTGTCGGTTTTCAGTATCGTAGTAGTGGAAATTATGACGATTAACCAATCCGTTATTGTGAAAAGTCGATTCATTGCTAAACAGTACATTATAAAAGTAATCATTTTTTTCGCCAACTCTATCCAATGCCCATAAACAAAAATTTAGCCGTCTTTGAAAGTATCCAATACAGGCTTTGATGCATCTCGATGTGGAAGGATGGTACTTATGTTTTTTCAAAATTCTAGACACACTGGACTGACTTAATCTGTTCTCTCGTGCTAAAACTCTAGTGCTAGTGTTCGGATTTTCAATTAACGACCCCAATACCATGAACTGATTTTCATCATCATCGGTGACTGGTTTTGTGGATGTCTTCATTCGATATTTCACGCTTCTGAAGGTTTCAAATAGTTTTTCAAGATTCCTCTTATCAGGATGTTGCCGATTAGACTACTTCTGTGCATATACTCCGTCGGCCAAAAAACAATTCTCAAAAACATTCACCGAGTACTAAAATCATGTCAATTCTTTCTTGTATTGAATAATACATTTTTACATCTTTTGTGGATACTGGTCTATACAAAACAAGTAAACGGTCTGAATAAATTTAAAAATAGATTAACTCTAATTGACAGCAGCCTAATTCAGAAAAAAAAGAAATAACTGACAGCTTACTTCGAATTTTCAAAAATGCCACACTTTGAAAAAGATAAATACTAAAAAACTCAATAGTGATCTAGAGCTCTTCAAGAAACTGATGAAACATTCAGAGGTGAAGACGGTATGAAAAGTATGGAAAATTCATCTTTTTTCGAGAAGAAACACTCATCCTTTCGCATATTAAAGTGACAAAATAGATGAAAATAAATGATAATTTCACAAAATTGAAAATAATTCTAAAATTAATAGAAATAGACATATAATACCTCTATAAATTTTCAAAGAGAATGTAATTTGGTACATGATGGGATTGAAAAATACATTGTGTCGTATTTAAAATAAGCATGATATTGTAGTTTGAATATGTTAGCAGAGGAACTTCAAATTTTGTACACCCTGTAGAACTTTAAGTGAAAGTGAGTTCATTAAAACTTTCCGTAATCTCTCTTTTATTCATACAAGAAATTTCCCTTCGCTAAAGTCAATTGTTTCGGAGATGTTATCTTTTTTGTGGACTCTCCAATTTCCGAAAAATCGAAGTATCTCAAAAACTATAATTGTTAGGTATATGACATATTGAAGAAAGTATATCTTATTTTTTATGAAAAACCCAAAAACGTAGTCATATACAGGGCATAACATACCATAAGAACATACATACCATAAGAAAAAACATAACTTTGGTATGTCACACATTTCTGGAACAGCCTGTATGTATCAAATTATTTTTAGAATGTACCCTTGATGAATCCCCACATGACTGCGTGGCCGTATTATTTTAAAAATTAACCTTTTCGTAATAAGAGACCATGGCGTCCATCTTGACTCACCCTGTATGTATATATATATATATATATATATATATATATATATATATATATATATATATATATTAAAATAAATTAAACTCTTGGCTTAATGTTTCACGATTTATTTAACAATATGTATGACATACATATGTAAGTCATACATATTGTTAAATAAATCGTGAAACATTAAGCCAAGAGTTTAATTTATTTCAATATTCAATTATGTTTCACCAATAGTTAAGCGAGAATTCAATCTCATTAATATATATATATATATATATATATATATATATATATATATATATATATATATATATATATCAAAGTATACTATAACTTTCTATCGATAATTTTCTATATTCTCCTTGTGTAGACAGCTCCCTGAGAGTTTTATTTGAAATATTTCGATTAAGAGTCTCGATATTTATTAGTATTGAATGATTTGTGAATCTTGAAACTAGCTATACTTTTGCCCGCTGGGGCGTGATCAGGAGCGATTAGGCATGGGACTATTCTTTCACATTGCGGACAGTTTTCTATAGTGTTCGAAGGAAATTTCTACAGTCTTTCACTCGCTACTGTTGTCATGAGTAGGAATCCTGAACGCTAGCTAGAGTTTATACGTCTTTTCTCAGATAAAGGGAGCTCAAGTGAATTTTTCACTCAGAAAAATTCCCCTCAATTTGGTAAATGACCTATGGGCGTTTTGAAAGTCATCGATTCTTGATTGATAGATTAAATATGGACTGATGATTCATAATAATGATGAAACAATTGTATCCTATTATCATTCAACAAGATCGATGAATTTTTCGAAACGCTCTTAATATTCACTCTCGAAAGTGATGGGTTCGTTCTCGTTGACAACATTTGTGTAGACAGCTCCCTGAGAGTTTTATTTGAAATATTTCGATTAAGAGTCTCAGTATTTACTAGTATTGAATGATTTGAGAATCTTGTAATTATATAATATATATACATATATATATATATATATATATATATATATATATATATATATATATATATATATATATATATATATATATATATATATATATATATATATATATATATATATATTATATATATATATATATATATATATATATATATATATATATATATATATATTGTTCCTGGAACGAAAGAATTTTCGTTCCTTGAACAAGAATCAAGGCGAGAATATTGGAGAATTATCGGATTGAAACTATTGATGTTATGTTGAAAGCGACTTAACAGTGTTAACAAGACCAGAAATAAATAAAAAGAAAATTAAAGTTAAAATTGCTGAAGAAGGAGGAAAACCTCCGAAACGTACATAAATGTAGAAATATCGTTTTTATTGGAAATAACCTGTACCACCAAAACATCCACTCAAATTTGAGATACGTATGTATATATATATATATATATATATATATATATATATATATATATATATATATATATATATATATATATATATATATATATATATATATATATATATATATATATATATATATATATATATATATATATATATATATATATATATAACACAACGATTCTTCCAGAAGCAATCTACGCAGCTGAAACAATGGTTATTGGCGGCCATTCAAGAATTAGAGAAATAGAGAAACAAGAACGAAAGATTCACGGACCAATCAATAGAAACGGTATTTGGATGAAAAGACCTCAAAATGAACTGTATCAAAAGACAAATACGATAACGGAAGAAATCAGAAAACGACGAGCAAAGTTCTATGCACAAGTCTACAGAATGAAACAGTCCAGAATACCGAAGAAACTACTCAATATAATTATGAATAGTAAATGCGGAACAGAGTGGCTAAAAGAGGTCCATAAGGATCTACAACCGATCAATATAAAAAATCTCGAAGATCGCACTGAATGCCGCTATAAAATCATAAAATCGCACATATAAAGTTTGAGCAAAAATTAAATCGTCAACCTGGAGTAAAGTGGACAGATGAATGGAAGAAAGAGCATTCAGAGAGGATGAAGTGTTTTTGGGAGGCAAAAAAGATGAAGCAAAAATACACTCAAGTCCTAAAATCACGCATTTATATGTTCACCCAAAAATTAAATCGTCAACCTGGAGTAAAGTGGACAGATGAATGGAAGAAAGAGCATTCAGAGAGGATGAAGTGTTTTTGGGAGGCAAAAAAGATGAAGCAAAAATACACTCAAGTCCTAAAATCACGCATTTATATGTTCACCCAAAAAAAATATTGTTGTATAAGTAAGTACGTAAGTTGTTTAAAATTTGTATTCTTACGCATTTTATTCTCTGAAGCATCAAATTGCTTTTACACTTAATTTTTTGCTGCAATAAGAGGACCACATACAAACAATGGAAAACCATTCGTCTGATTGTTATTTTGTTGACATTTAGTTGATTGACGTGTTTCAAGATGAGGAAATTGAAGTTTATGAATTAAAAAAGGAGTTGAAGTTGAGTTCGATTTCATGCATAAATGTAAATATTATGAAACAAGTAGCCGAACAAGAACTGTGCTTGTCAACAACATAGGTGAATTAATTATTTATAAGCCTTGACACTTTACCATGCCAAATCTGAATTATATTTGCAGTTTCTGGACAATTAATTTTTCAATTTGAACGAAGAATTTAATACTTACAGCACATGTAGGAATATTTCACGAAGGCCATCACATCCATTTTATCTAGATCTGTATTATGTAGGCCGAGTACGAATATTCTTTCGCCGTTGGGCGAAAGGTTTGGTAGGAAAAAAGCGTTCCTGAAATGAAAAAAATTGACAGTTTTTCACTTGCGTTATTGAATTATTGTATAATATTGATGCATTTCTTGAGAAAAGGACAGAAAGTATAAAACTATGAAGTAACCCTTTCTACATTATATGCCAATATATTAATTTTAATTATAACTTAGCAGGTAACAGAAACAAATAAATCATAATAGTTTTGACCAATATTTTGTGATTAAAAAAATGTTTTCAATCTTTAATGATATTATGATATTACAATGAATAATGTTCTTACAACGATGCTTAGGAAATGCTTACCACAATGCTTAGGAAATATTGACTCTCGGTATCAATTTCACATTATCTTATATTTTGTGAACTTTGTATTGTAATAGTTGTATTTATAGTGAAGAACTTTTGGGTCGCGAAGCTTCAACCTTATAAATAAGTTTCATATATATTTAAATGATTGAAAATTAGAAGAAAGGAATACTCCTAATAATTTCTGAATACAAAGAAGTATTTGAAATTCACGATATAAGAATAAGTGAATTTATCTTTGTTAATATGTTTAATTTTATCACTAATCATGGAAGAACTGAGCCAACTATGTACAAATATTGAAAATCATTGCAGTGTGATACAATTCTTTTTTAGTACATAGTTTTCTAGTACTTTATGATCAGAATTGAAAAGGATCTAATTTGAAAAGGATCTTAAGTTGTACACTGTTGAACAGCTCATATGAAATAATGAAACATCTACATAAAATGAAAAAATAATTAACATCGAATACAAAAGGTGAAAATAATACTTGAAATGAATAATAATGAAACATAACATATTCATGAAATTTTCATCAGTTTTTGCGAAAATTATTTACTCATTGAAATATGAAGTGAAAATGTAAATTATTTTGATATTCTTCATAAATATTTCAAATGTTTTGATTTTAAATTTTTTTTATGAAGAAATTTATACTAATGGTGCGGTTCTAAATTATTTCACTCACATATGCAATTCCATATAATATGAAATTTTAAACATAATTGAATTGAAAAAATTATTTTGTTTTGATATGAAAATTAAAACAAAACAAATGGAACTTAATAATTCGTTTCACATCTCAGTTAATAAAAGCACTGTGGAATAGATTCAGTTTGCAATACATTCCGAAGAAGATACTATGTGCAGAAATAAGACGATATGTTTTACCGTCTTATTTCTGCACGTTATCTTATTCTTATTGATTTGATAGTGTAAATTACTATCAATCAACCTGTTTTCTATTTTTTTACTCAAACCTTGATGAATTGTGCTCATCATAAATAGCATAGAAATTTACTTACCCATTAAGAGGCAGATCCGCTATTTCCTTGCTTCTTGGATCTAAATTCGAAAATATATGTGGAAATTCATGTCTGACATAAAAATGAGCCTCAAGTTTTTTCTTACATTTTTCCATGTCGTACTTACATGCCCTTAGGAAGTTCATCACTTTATTTCTATCTGTAATAGAGGAAAAATTATATATTACATACACAAACTTACTCACACATACACATTTAATATATATATATATATATATATATATATATATATATATATATATATATATATATATATATATATATATATGGACGCCTGAACTTGGAAGGAAGGATAATATCCTACGCTGATGACACCGTGGCTGTTTTTGAAGGAAAGTCTTGGAAAGAGACATTAATGAGAGCTGAATGTATGCAGGAAATGTACGGCTTTTTGAGTGACAGCTTTTTAAGCTTGAATATGCTGAAATCGAAATTTGTAACTTTCTCAGCTACGATGGCTGGTCAGCCTGACTTTGATATCCTGAAGGTTCATGATGATGGCTGCATAAACTTCGCTAGTTGTTCGTGTGGTTATATCCAAAAAAGTAGTGTTGTACGATATCTGGGAGTGGAACTGGATCAACACTTGAAGTGGGATAAGCATGTAAACAGTCTTGCAAAGCGACTCAGAGTAATAGTTTGCAAATTTTATAGATTGAGGGACATTTTGACTAAGGAATATTTGCTCAGGGTTTACAACGCTCTTGTTGAGTCTATTTTGAGATATTGTATTATTGTCTGGGGTGGATGCTATAAAAACGCTTTAGATCCACTAGTAAAGGCACAAAAGAGTATTCTTAGAGTTGCTCTGAAAAAAAACCGTCTGGACCCTACACGTGATTTATACGAAGAGGCAAATGTTTTAGCTGTCAGGAAATTGTACATATATCAATCTATACTATGGATAAGGAAACGATACAACAGCAGATGGTCTGGCTATGAGACTAGGCAAGCGGACTACTTCGAAATCCCTTCATACACGAAGAATTTTACACAAAAAAGTATATTTTACTACGCTCCAAAACTGTATAATTTGTTACCTAGGAAATTCATTCTGTCTACATCTCAAAAACAGTTCAAAATTAAAGTGAACAAATACATCAGCACATGTGACGAGTTTTTGAAATTTTTTTAGCGGACTGGTGTATTGCTGAGTATTTGTGTTTGTTTGTGCGGTCCTGGTCTCTTTTCCCTTCTGCATCGGAGTTTTGCTTCAGCTCAATGCTGATGATTGTTGTGCAGACCCGGATTGGGTATTTTGTTTAATGTTATTTTTGGTCTTTGGTTGACGCTGACACCTTATTACATAAGTTTCTTGAATCTGGGAGGTTGGTTCACACACAAACTTCTAGTTTAGGTGACAAACAATGTAAACGTAAATGGTTGTAAAAATTTTTAAGAAAATCATATTCCCAGATCTAGGCTAGGTTAAGATATAAATTTTGATTACATACTCTTGTTACTTGTGACAGGAGTGTTCTGTATTGGCTTTTCTTATGTAATTTGATTAACTTTTGTATATTTTTGAATAAATTTGAATTTGAAATTTTTGAATATAAATATAAATAATATTATAAATAATATTATTTGATGCTGAAGAAAATTAAATTATATTATAAAAAGTTATTAAAATAGCTTTTTTTTTATTTAACAGTGTTGGCGTTCACTTGATGTAAATCCATTATAATTGAATATAAACTTAAATTCAAACACTCGAACTCATGATTTACACTATATTGAAAACATAGCACGACGCGTTTCGTCGTTACAAACGACTTCTTCAGATTCTGTAAGCAGGTTGCCCTAGTGTAATGGCTTTCTGAATGATCTTTGTAAGGATTTCGCAATCTGTCGATACTTCCCGATTGATTTTTGCAAAGATACTTTTCTTGAGGAGTTTGAGATGTTCAGGATCCGACGTGAATTTTTTAGATGGAATTTTTTAATTTTTATTGTGTTGAAATTGCGTTTTCATTTGGAGAAAATGGTGGTCCGAATTAAAGACGCCTTTGCGAATTCTGACATTTAAAATTTCCTTTTCGTTTTTCTTGGAAATTGCTACATGATCAATTTGACATTCACCATACTTGATACTGGGCAACCTCCATGTAGTTAACTTGCGTGCAGGTTTTTGATATTGGGTACTCATGATTTTGAGTCCGAAGTTTTTACAGAACGCGATCAATCTTTCACCATTCCTGTTGGTACGTTTTTGTTTGGTATGGGGTCCCGTAGTATGTTTGAATTTCCTTGCCTTACCTAGCTGTGCTTTAAATGCGCCTAGCATGATTTTCAAGTTTTCCCTTGTAGATTCTGAAATTGTCGGTATCAAAATGATTCTCTTTGATGAATCTTGTTTCTTGAAGAGCAGTGATTTTCAGTTTACCTGTTTGAGTGAGAGTATTAACGTTAATTCTACCATTGTAGTGTTTGTGCCTCGTTTTGATTGTATGGAGTGTTTTTAAGAAGCTCCGATTCTTCTCCGCATGGAGTCCCTGATCTCCCAGAATCCGATGATCAGGTGAAGCCAGTCTTTCGACTGGTGCCTATGGTAATGATTCTTTAAGCGTCTTTTCCACCATGCGTTCAAGTTGAATAAAGCTTTGTGGTGGTCTCAGTTGAGACCACAGTTTGGTCGACTCGATTTTTGAGTTCGAGAAGCTTGAAATACTGCCGCCTCAACTAGAGAAATAGACGCTGACCATTAGATACTGAACAGACACCAATGGATCTGTTTAGTTAGTTTTTGGTCCGTCCTGTATATCAGTGTCTTCTATATCTTTGAGACTTTTCCGCCACCCCGGGAGGCGGGTAGGAAAAAAGTACTGAAAATTGCAAATACCAACTCGCACTGAAAATTTGAATTAATTCTTTACCTTATTCCAAAAATACGAAAAGAGTCCTCCACCCTGCTTCCAGGACAGTATAAATCTCACAGAAGCCGAGGTCATAATTCGTAAAGGGACTACATTCATCTAGGGTGCTTAGCTTTCCCCTTTTTTAATTTCAGAAGATTAATAATGTGTTAATTTTCATTTTCAGAGAACTCACCGTACTGTGAATATAAGATGAAGTTCATTCACTATATTTTATATTTATGAGGAATATATTCAGTTCAAAATTCATTAAAATCAGACAAACTTACCATAATTCTTTGGAAATTCATTGTAACTATCAAGCCATTGGTATAAAACATCTAGCTGATATTCAAATTTATCCTCATCTTCTTCTAGTTTCCCTTTAATGAATTTTATTTGATCATCGTTTGGTGTATTGATGGCACTTTGGCACCGCCTCTCGAAACCCTGAAAACGATATTTAATTCATTATACTTTTGAGAGGACGTTTTTGTTTCTTAGAAAATAACGTGCTTTTTGTATATGGAAGATTTTTATTTCAATATAAGAACTCTAAAAATAAGGAAGTAATTGGAAATATTATTGAATGGATTTTGTGAGATTATATAATTCAATGACTCAACAACGCAACAGTATGTGGAAATCAATCTAAAAATTGAAATACAAAATAACTTATAATATGTGGATTGAAAAAATTATTCTCTTCGATTTTATAATTTGAATTGTAGTGAGTTTTGATTGAGCAGTGAGTACCTAACCATTAATGATAAAACAACAAATTTAAATTCAATCAGACTTTTGCATGTTCTTTCATATATCTGTTATTTTGAATTCGCTATATCTGATAGCTTCAAGGTATTTGGCCATACTCTCAATAATGTACTGAAATCGCTCTCGTGAAATCATATCCACACTTCATTCAACATTGTTCGCAGTTTCCCATTTTTTTCGGGTAATATCTATCATCAATAATTTGATTCAAGTCATTTTCTCATTAGTATTCAGTTCCTGATAATGTAGTAGTAGTAGTAAACTTTATTTAGCACAGCTAATGCACTTTACAAAAAAGACGAATTAAATATACAACATCAAACAACATATTTCACCCTAGATATATTTTTTTAGAAAATGACACAATAATTGTTTGAACTCATTATGGTTCTTACATAATTTAAGGTTCGGATCTAGACTATTAAATGCAATCATTCCTTTCGCACATAAATTATTTAGGTATTTAGATGTACTGCACTTATCAATATAGAAATCATTTTGTTCTCTAGACCTTGTTCGGTAACCATGTACATCTTCAAGGTATTTTACACTGTCAAAGATATAGCTAGGAACCCTGCCATATTTTATTTTATAAACAAAGTCTAGAGTTTTATAAACTATATGCTGCCTAATCAAAAGCTCTACGTAAATCCAAAAATACTGCTATTACTATTTCATTTTTATCTAACACTCTAGACCATTTATCACAGATAAATGTGATAACGGTTTCACAAGAGTGCTGCACTCGGAAACCCGATTGACACTCCACAATAACCCTCTTTCATCACAAAACACGCTTGTATTTATAGGTCTGAATTCCTCGCTTTCTTAGTTTTCGGTTTTTTTGGCACTATAACGGTTGTCATTTTCCATTCTTCAGGAAATTCGCCGCAACATAAAGACATGTTCACAATGTCCAAAATCCTATTTGCCGCAACAAATAATGGGTAAGGAGTCCGAAGCATATGTCCACTGTATTAATAAACAATATTGTGAAACTTAGCTTTGCGTTTTTATATATACGTTAGGGACTTGATGATTGAAAGAAAACAGCAGATAAATTGATTAAATGTAGCTGATTTTTGACAAAAATAGAAAATTTAATGTATAGTGTCTTCAAGGCAGAAGATTTAGAAGGGAAAGAATGAAAATAATGAGTAACTTTGAGGTACCCTGTATCCATAATTTAAATGTAATAACCACCATCATTCAGTTGAGTTTTGTTGAGTTATATCATGACCTTGTTTATGATTCCGTTGAATGTTTCATACTATTTGAATTAATTAAATTTCTCATAATTTTTTTTTTCAAAATTCATCAAAAATTCAAAACGAACTTACCCTGAGAATAAAATGAAGTTATTTAAAACATTTGGCTCAAGTTCCACTGAGTGTATTAACAACTCTACATATGTTTCGGGTTGTTAGCCCATTATCAGTAATGAGCTGATCAACTATTAACGATAGTTAATAAAAATATTAGCTATTGTTAATATTTTAATGATATATTATTTAATGTTATTATTCTTGATAATGAGAAAACCACACAAAACATTTGAAGAGTTTTAATTATACAGTGAATCTGTATATTAAATTATATCCAAGTTTTCAATTTATTATTGTTAACATTTTGTTTTACCAAGAGATACGCGGAACCTCCCTTTCATATTTTAAAACTTAGTCTGTGAAATTATTTTCCTTTAATATAATTCAATCTTCATTATTTAATTGACATTTTTTTCAAATAATAAGAAGTCTAATACAATGAATATGAAGATTTCAATACATGTACATCAGTATTACAGTTAGAGGTGAATTTAGACATGAGGTCATCTAGACATGAGGGAGTGCCTAAAAAAGTACTTTTAGTTTGATATGGCAGGTAACATGCGTGAAAATTGTTGTTATATTGTTAGAATATGATTAACTTTCATGAAGAACAGGGTTTTCAGTCGTTAAGTAGTCGAGGATTTTTTTTTGATTGTCCCATCTCATTTGGGAAACATGTTTGATTCATTATATCAGGAATTTATTATTATTGTAAACTGTGGAATCTACAGTACCTTTCTCTCGGTTTGTGGTTGTTTGAAATTGATGTATGTAATTTTTCGTATAAAATAATCGTACTGAATTTGATTCAGCACCATTTTAATTGAATATCGAATAAATGAAGTTCAATTCGATGCGTACTCAATGATCATAATAAATTTTGGGGCATATACCATTGAATGCGCATCTTTACATTTAGAAGCTAAATGAGATAATTTGATTACGATATTTCAAGTGATTTTTAATTCATTAGTACTGGGGATAACGCATGAACGATGTTGGGATATAATAACAAATGTTCAGAAAACCTCAATTTATTTATTTGAATGAAAACAAAAATCAATTCTGATTGTCTGGAAATAATAACGTTTCGTTTGTCTTACCAGCACAAATGAAATGAAAAATCATTGAAAAATATTTACTTGCTGAACTTGAAACTCACCATTTTCAAAGTTGTAACTTCTCAAGGAACAAACAGTGAACGAGTCTTTAAACAACAACAGTTCGAGTAAAAATAGTTTATGGAATAAGGAAACCAATGTGTACTTCAGAATAGCCTGAAGTAGGGAAATGACGACTACCTTGGTGTCAGGGTTATGAATTAATATAATTTCTGATTTTTCAAAATTTATTTCCTGTTGCACTTAATGAGGTGTATGGCATAACAATCAAATTGTAGAGTTTTATTGTCGCTATATACATAATGGGTTTTTCAATAAGTGCGCTTCAACTTTTTTTTTGAATAAAACACAAACGGTTTTACTTTTCAACTAATTTTTTTTTATTATCGAATTTGAACATATACATTTAATTATGAAACTTGATTTCTTTCGCATGACCACCGCGTGCACGTTTTACGAAGTCCAATCGTTGAACCCAATTTTCAACCACTTTTTCGCATAAATCGGTCGAAATTTCAGCAATTTCGCGTTCTATATTGACTCTGAACTCTTGCAACGTCGCCGGCTTATCGGCATAGACCAATGACTTTAAGTAACCTCAAAGAAAATAGTCTAGAGGTATTAAATCACACGAGCGCGGCGGCCACTCGACCGGTCCATTTCGCGAAATAACACGCTCATCGAACTTAGTTTTCAATATTGCGATTGTAGCGTGTGCTGTGTGGCATGTGGCCCCGTCCTGTTGAAAATAAATGTCGTCCACGTCCATTCCATCCAATTGCGGCAAAAAAATCGTTTATCATATCGAGGTAGCGATTTTCATTCACAGTAACGTGGCGATCGTTATCGTCGACGAAAAATATGGCCCAATGATGCCGCCGGCATGTAATCCGCACCAAACAGTGATTTTTTCGGGATGCAACGGTGCCTCATGAACCACGTGTGGGTTGCTTCCTGCCCAGTAACGCATATTTTGCTTGTTGACAAATCCATTTAGCCAAAAGTGAGCCTCATCGCTGAAGATGATTTTTCGGTGAAAATCTGCATCATTTTCGAATTGCTCTTGAGCCCAATTCACGAATCGGCGTCGCTTCAAATGGTCAAACGGCTTTAGTTCTTGTGTCAGCTTGATCTTATATGGATGTAAGCCAAGATCTTTACGCAAAATTCGCCACAATGACGTCACAGAAAGGCCCAATTGTTGCGAACGTCGTGTGAGCGACACATTCGCGTCTTCTTGAACTGAAGCGCTGGCGGCTACGATGTTTTCATCACTTCGAGCACTTCTTGCTCTCACGGGCACCGGGACATTATGTAGCGAAAACGTAGACTCAAATTTTGCCACTAGACGGTCGATTGTCGAACGGGCTGGCTTGTTAAATGGCCCGTAAAATGGCCGTAATGCTCTTAAAGTAGCAGAAACAGAACGATTATTTTGATAAAAAATTTGCACAATTTGCAATCGCTGTTCAAGTGTGTAGCGTTCCATGATGAAATGTATACTAATGAAGTTTCATATGTCAAGAGAACAAGGAAAAACATGGCATCGTTCGCCGCCCCTATCGGAAAAAAGTTGAAGCGCACCTATTGAAAAACCCGTTATATTACTAAAATCATATTGCGGGCAACATTCATGCCTTAACTTCAAAGCACTGAAAAATATTTTTGATAACTAAATTTTCGTTGCTTAGTTCATCAAATGAACAATTATAACAAGGTCCAATTGATTTCATCAAGGGATAACTGTTATAGAGAATATTGAAATTTGTGCCTACATTTTCCTGAAATATAATACAGACTGTATACTGTTTCGTTTTATTAGAAACTCATCAGTTGCGCCATTGTCCAGCAAACGTACGGCAATTCTCAAACACCCTCTTATGACCCAAGGAATGAAAAGCAATGCAGTATGCATATATTATGTAGAGATTACTATATATATATAGTAATCATATGTTATGCTTGTTGTACTCAGATTTTAGGATTTTTGTTCTGGTGAAGTCGAATTTATGGTTCAATACCTGTTCGTGTTTTCTTAATGCGGTGGTGTTCCTGTGATCATATTTGTGTCCATTTAGCCTATTTTGTAGGCTAAATGGACACAAAAAAATTTCGACTTCACCAGAACAAAAATCCTAAAATCTGAATACAACAAGAGAAAACGAGAATATCATGAAATGATGTATATAAAAAAAACCCGGATGCCATTAATGACAAGGTAGATATAAAAGGTCTTAGTAAAATCTACAATAACATCCTGTGCGCATAGTGACACCGAAGAAACCGAGGTAATTAAGACGGAAATTAGTCTTTGTCTGAACGTGAACGACAGCGCATCGAGTGTAAATTAAGATAAATCTATATTAGAAATATAACAATTTTTGAAAACCTTTCTTCATTTGAATATTGGTTCATAGTATAATAATAAGTATTGTTTTTGTTTGTGTGGTAAGTTTTCGATCGTGTAATATTGTTTAGATGCCTGTCATTTTCTCTTTTTTTAGTTGATGACAATATATTGATGAAACTTCATTTGAAAAAGGCCCAAGAAAAGGACCGAAACGTTATGTGATATAGATGTTCAATAAATATTTTTGAGAACCAGAAAACCCAATAATTTCTTTCTGAAAATATAAATAAAATGGTTCAAGATAGCAATGAATATATATATATATATATATATATATATATATATATATATATATATATATATATATATATATATATATATATATATATATATATATATATATATATATATATATATATATATATATATATATATATATATATATATATATAATATTATTATTACGATTGTTACCCATGAGGAAAGCCACTGAACTTGAATTCGCAATTATTAGGACTTTTGCTTCATCCGCTCTGAATGCTCTCTCTTCCGTTCATCTGCCCTTTTAACACCAGGTTGACGATTTGACTTTTGCTCAATCTTCACATGTGCGATTTTATAGCGACATTCAGTGCGATATTCGAGATTTTTTATATTTATCTGTTGTAGGTCCTTTTGGACATCTTTTAGCCATTCTGTTCCGCATTTAATATTCATAATTATATCGAGTAGTTTCTTCGGTATTCTGGACTGTTTCGTTCTGTAGACATGTGCATAGAACTTTGCTCGTCGTTTTCTGATTTCTTCCGTTATCGTATTTGTCTTTTGATACAGTTCATTCTGAGATCTTTCCATCCAAATGCCGTTTTTATTGATTGGCCCGTAAATCTTTCTGAGAATTTTTCGTTTTTGTTTTTCTATTTCTGTAATTCTTGAATGACCGTCAATAACCAGTGTTTCAGATGCGTAGAATGTTGTGTCATAATGCCTCAATTTGGCGTTTCTCGAAATGCACTTTTTGTTATAGTGAGCCCATGTTAGTTTGTAGGCCCTTTGGAGCTTGGTAATTCTCTGTTCATTAGCGATTCGGTTTAAACCTGCGAACTGTATAACTTCCCCGAGGTATTTAAAATGTCCCACTTGCAGAATTTCACCATGTTTTGTGATAAGAGAGGATGTATTTTTTGGTTTTCTTTCCATGTGTTTCGTTTTGTCATAAGAAATTTGTAACCCGGTTTTCTGCGCAATTTCATGTAGTTTTCTACTTCTAGTTTCTATTCTATTTTATGGTATTCTATTCTATTTTCTTTTTCAATACCCACTTTTATGCCCTTTAGGTGAAGTTCCCACCCTAATGATCTTTTCTAAAACAATATTGAAAAGAATTGGCGAAAGTCCGTCGCCCTGCCGCACACCGGTTTTGATTTCAAAGGGATATGATACTTCGCTCATAAATTTTTCCTTGGAAGTTGTGTCTGTAAGTGTGTGTTCTATAATTTTTCGGGTCTTTCGGTCGATTCCAAATTCTTTCATGATTTCGAAAAGGGTTTCGCGGTCTACCGAATCAAATGCTTTCTTGAAGTCAATGATTGTGATCACTGTGTTTCGACATTTCCTCATCTGTGATATCATCTTCAAAGTCCAGATCTGTTCAGCACATGATCGGTCTTTTCTGCATCCGGGTTGGTATTCCCAAGTTAGTGGATCCGCTTGGTGTTTTACTCTGTTTAGGCGTGCTTTAGAAAGAATTTTGTACGCAACCGGGAGTAAGGAAATTTCTCTGTCATTATTGATATCCATTTTGTCCCCCTTTTTGTGAATTGTATGTATTTTCAATCCTCTGGTATCTGTTCCGTTCCCAAATTTCTGATATTAAATGATGAAGCTTTTTCGTCAAAGTAATATCGTTCAGTTTCCAGAGTTCCGCAATAATCCCATTGTCTCCTACTGTTTTGTTGTTTTTGAGTTGCTTGATGATTGCCGTAATCTCTTCCATATCAGGAGTCTGGATGCATTAATCCCGAAGAGTCGAACTTAAGTTTTTCTTGAGGTGGATTGCATTTGAGAAAGGTGCTGAAATATACGGCTAACATTTTCCAGTTATTTTTTGTGTTAGTTTCCAACGTGCCATTCGATTTTTTGAAGCAAAGACTGGGCGCTTGGTATCCTCGCAAATTTTCTCTCAAAGTTTCGTGAAAATCTCTAGAATTATTATTGGTGAAATCCTTCTGTATTTCGTGACACCTTTTATTATCATATCTCCGTTTTTCTCTTCTAAATATTTTGGAGGCCAGTTTTTGAGTTACAAGGAAGTTCTCCCAGTTTTTCTCATTTTTATGGCTGTCAAATTTTTTCCATGCAGTTATTCCCTTGTCGACTGCTTGGTCGCAAATAACGTTCCATCAGCGGTCTTTTCTGGTGCGAGGAAGTTGCCCTAGTGTCAAGGCTTTCTGAATATTCTTTGTAAGGATTTTTCAATTCGTCGATTTTTCCTGATTGATTTGTGCGATGATGCTTTCCTTGTGAAGTCCGACCTAACTGTTTTGGGTGTAAATTTTTCATTTTTATTGGGTTGTTATTTTGTTTTCATTTGGATTAGATAGTGATCCTAATTGAAGACGCCTTTGCGACATCTGACATTTAACATTTTCTGCGTTGTTCTTGGAAATTGCGACATGATCAATTTGATATTCACCCTGCTTGGGACTAGGCGATCTCCAAGTATTCAACATATATATATATATATATATATATATATATATATATATATATATATATGTTCATTCATATCAGATAACATTAACCCGTGCGAACTTGAAGGAAAGATTCAAGAGAAATTTCGAATAGAGGTTGTAAAGGATATTCTCAAACTTAATTTTAATTTATTAAATCAAACAATATTTTACATGTTTAATATATTTATCAAATATTCATCATTAATACACATTATTCCTTAAATTTTTCCTCAAAGTTTTTTTCACACTCAGGATATCTCAGTGTGTTTTCCTGCACGCAACGTAGTAAAGGTAAGATTTCTTCTGCTGGATTTTGTATTTTCGGTGGGTCGATATTCTTTCAGCTCTCTCGGAATTTTTCGAATAATGGGATATCAGGATTAGCTCATTTTGGCTTCAACTACAGCTTCCAATACTTATTCGTAGATGTCGTGGTGGCAGCAAAAATAATCACATGTCTATCACATATTCGTTTCAAAAATATGTAAGCACCATTAGTACAACAAGTACTCGTATCTGAACCAGAGTTGTCACACCAAATAATTTGCCGTTCATTGTGTAACCACATCTCAAACAACTCGTGCTTTTTCTCTTCCAGTGGAGTTGTCCAAGTTCAGCACTGCGATCAATTATTCTTCATCAGTATATAAAGTTACTGAAATTACTATATGGAGGCTATATTCTTTATATTTGTGCATGTCTAAGCTGGCAAACGCTTTTCACGAAACAACGAAAAAAACAGGCAGAACAACGTACTGGACAGTATTCAGTACGTCGTTTGGAAGACGGCTTTGATAGCTTCTGCCAGATTTTTCGTTTTTCCGTACGTTTTCACGAACAGAAAATTTAATTATTGGATAATGATCAGTATTGAGTCCTAGTGCGGCTATAGTACAGGATGTCCAAAAAGGGTATCGGGTATTTGTAAGTTCAATAAAACAAAAACTACTTGTAAATAAAAAACAAGTTTATGATCGATAATACTAATATTGAATGGAAAATTATTTGAAAAAGATCATGTTATTTGAATGGTGCTACGTTGCTGACACTCTTCTAATCAGACACGAAGATTACTGATGAAACGCTGACACATAACTCTGGATATTGCTGCCATTTCTGACCGCATGGTTTGCTTCAGCTGTTCAAGGTTTGTTGGTTTGTTCTCGTAAACCTTACTTTTTAGGTATCCCCATACGAAATAGTCAAACGGGCTAAGGTCTGGGCTTCTGGAAGGCCAGTTGATGTTACACCTACGCGAAATCACTTTATTCGGGAATAACTCATGGACGACTCCCATCGCTGCATTCGATGTATGGCAAGTGGCATCTTGTTGAAACCATGTTCTTGAGTTGAAACTGATTTTCTTTGATGATTTTTTTATGTTTAACGCTTTTATTCGCTTACGGATGGACAACGACGGGTTTTGACGAACAGACGCCTCCACTTCTTCGATGGTTTTCTCGTCGCGAATTGAACATGGGCAACACGAGTTTGGATTTTTACCGTCCCACCTGTATTTTCGAACGTATGCATCCATTTTCTAATGCTATCGTCCCTTGGTGTGTGGTGTGTACGGTATTCTGCACGATACATGCGTTGAGCAGTCACTACTGAGTTACCATTACGATGATACTCTTGTACGCAAAACACCGAGTACCACTCCATCGCGACTAAAACTCCACAGATTGTCAGATGCTACGAACCCCTCCCCGCTCCTTAGAATCAAACCGTTTCAAATACAGCGCGAAAACAAATACCCGATGCTCTTTTTGGACACTCCAGCCTTAAAAAGTTGAACAACTACTTCTAGTTTTGATTATTTGTTTCAAAAATTATGAAAGATTACACGAAACAATGAAGTAATGACACTTTTCGCCTAGTATATTGTCAATGACATAAGTAGTTTTGATATATTATAATGAAGGTAAGACTTTCTATTTCGACGTTTGAAAGATTAAATAGAACTAACACATAACTGTCAAGTCAAGGCTAAAAATACTACCCTCGATGATGTACATAGAATTTCTCATTATTAACTGATAATTGTTTGAAGCTGCTACTTGCCTTGCAGTCATAAATGTTTGCTCGTTGTCGTGTTATCAATATTGCACTGTCCGCTCTCGGTTGGGGTGGAAAAATGGTCTTTCAAATCCATTTTTTCCGAATCGAAAGATGAATTTTACTAATAGGATGAATTCGAAACAATAACGAATAAAAAATAAATAGGCTTACGTTTTTGTTCCTCGATTTTTCATTCATTTCATCTTAGGGATCAGATTTGCCTGACTCTGTCTGACGCTGTTCGAATATGTATTGTGTTTTGTACGCATTTCTTGTAAATCTTTCGAGACTTTTAATCCATCTAATCTTTTAACACAATAAGGTAAAGCTTAGGTCGGTATACAGGCCTTCTCCCAAAAAATACACTCTCGAATAGTTTGATTTGGGCTTTGATCAACACTTGAATTCACTTGACGGATGTTTTAAATCAGAACAACCAGTACTTGCCAATTAGAGTTTCGGAACGGTTATTTGATGATGTACATCCAATATACAAAAGATATACCTTTGTTAGAACTGGGTTATCCGACTGACGTACTGACTTAACGAAAATAATGCGTCTACTGAGAACACAAGCGTGTTATGACGAAACTTCGATACATTTCCGATACTCCGAAATACACAATTACTGACTTTTATCATTAGAATTCGGCACGGGTTGCTGTGGTTCTAGGTACATAAAAATTCATTTGTACGCATATTAACAGCATTCTAAAAAAAATGAGAGGTTATGCGTTGAAAAAAAAGACTTTGGTTTTTTTGGGACACTATAATATATATTGTGTAAATTGTTGGTGATCGCATCGGATAGCTCTAAAATTTTGGGAGACGTATATAAATTCACCTGGTCTATGTGATATTTAGACAGTGAAACTATTCAAAATTTCTATTCAATATCTTTCTGATTCGAGATAACAAACAAATTCAGATGGAAAATCTCTCTTAGCTTGAATGCGGTTGTTCTATGCTTCTAACCGTATGCTTCTTTTTCTATTTTCATAAAATATAGCTCTACAAACCTTTTTAAGTTATCTAAAATGTCGGTACAAAATTTCCGGAAGGTATAAATATGGCCTCATTGGCAGATAAGTGATTCAGTTTTCAGAACAGAGTCAAACAGAACTCTAACAGAGACATTTCTTATATATATATATATATATATATATATATATATATATATATATATATATATATATAACTCAACTGCAATCCACCCCAAGAAAAACTTATGTTCGACTTTTCGGGGTTTACGCATCCAGACTCGCAAGCCCCTGATATGGAAGAGATTACGCCAATTATCAAGCAACTCAAAAACAACAAAGCAGCAGGAGAAGATGGGATTATTGCGGAACTCTGGAAACTGAACGATACTACTTTGACCCAAAAACTTCATCATTTAATATCAGAAATCTGGAGAACGGAACAGATACCAGAGGATTGGAAATGCGCGTTGATACATCCAATGCACAAAAAGGGGGACAAAATGGATATCAATAATTACAGGGGAATTTCCTTACTCCCGGTTGCGTACAAAATACTTTCTAAAGCACTCCTAAACAGAGTAGAACACCAAGCGGATCCACTAATTGGGGAATACCAAGCTGAATTCAGAAAAGGCCGATTATGTGCTGAACAGATCTGGACTTTGAAGACGATATTACAGATAAGGAAATGTAGAAATACAGTGATCACATTCATTGACTTCAAAAAAGCATATGATTCGGTAGACCGCGAAACCCTTTTCGGAATCATGAAAGAATTTGGAATCGATCGAAAGACCCGAACAATTATAAAACAGAAACTTACAGGTACAACTTCCAAGGTGAAATTTATGGGCGAAATATCAGATCCCTTTGAAATCAAAACCGGTGTGCGACAGGGGGACGGACTTTCGCCAATTCTTTTCAATATTGTTTTAGAAAAGATCATTAGGGAATGGGAACTTCACGTGAAGGGCATACAAGTGGGTATCAAAAAAGAAAATAGAATAAATGTCAAATGTCTCGCCTTTGCAGACGATATTGCTATCATCACAGACAACAGAACTGAAGCCGTTCGCGCCGTGGAAAAACTACATGAAATTGCGCAGAAAACCGGGTTACAAATTTCTTATGATAAAACCAAATACATGGAAAGAAAACCAAAAAATAAATCTTCTCTTATGACAAAACATGGTGAAATTCTGCAAGTAGGCCATTTTAAATACCTCGGGGAAGTTATACAGTCCTCAGGTTCAAACCGAATCGCTAATGAACAGATAATAACCAAGCTCCAAATCGCCTACAAACTAACATGGGCTCACTATAACAAAAAGTGCATTTCGAGAGGCGCCAAATTGATGCATTATAACACAACGATTCTTCCAGAAGCAATCAACGCAGCTGAAACAATGGTTATTGGCGGCCATTCAAGAATTAGAGAAATGGAAAAACAAGAACGAAAAATTCTCAGAAAGATTTACGGGCCAATCAATAGAAACGGTATTTGGATGAAAAGACCTCAAAATGAACTGTATCAAAAGACAAATACGATAACGGAAGAAATCAGAAAACGACGAGCAAAGTTCTATGCACATGTCTACAGAATGAAACAGTCCAGAATACCGAAGAAACTACTCAATATAATTATGAATAGTAAATGCGGAACAGAGTGGCTAAAAGAGGTCCATAAGGATCTACAACAGATCAATATAAAAAATCTCAAAGATCGCACTGAATGCCGCTATAAAATCGCACGTATAAACTTTGAGCAAAAATTAAATCGTCAACCTGGAGTAAAGTGGACAGATGAACGGAAGAAAGAGCATTCAGAGAGGATGAAGCGTTTTTGGGAGGCAAAAAAGATGAAGCAAAATTCCTAATGACTGCGAATTCAAGTTCAGTCGCTCTCCTCATGGGGAACAATCGAAATAATAATATATATATATATATATATATATATATATATATATATATATATATATATATATATATATATATATATATATATATATATTAAGAAACTATATAAATGAATATAAAGAATTCAAATATTTATATCGAACAAATATAAAGTTATGGTCTGATATTAGAGCAAACTGTATCATTCAGATATTATATTTTTATCATTAGAAATGAACCCCAGTGAAAATTAACAAAATTTGAGATTATGTGTTTCCTACATTTTTTTATATGTAAATTGTAATATCAACATTGAACATAATATTACGTATTTTAGAAATCATACACTTTACATACCGAATATTCACTCACCATTTTTCCACGAACAATAAAACGTATTATCAAGAAAATCGAAATCACTGTACTAAAAGTTTTGTAACTGAGAAGTTATTGTAATGGACTATGAATACTGACTACTGAAGTTATATCACTGATTCAAAATAATTTGTGTAGAGAACTAAGATTCAACCTTGTTATAATTAATTGATATCGTTTATAGTTCGATATATGAAAGAAACTCAATTAAAATGAAGTTTACAAAAACTATTATTACCCACTTGAATATTTACGTCACATGTTCGAGTGAATTATTTTTTTATCGGTTAAAACTGAATCGATTGGTGAAAGAACTCCAGGTAACTAAAACGAAATATTTTCAGGAATTCTGAATAAAAATTCAGAATTTCTGAAAAAGTTCAGGTTATTCCGGAAATATTTCGGAAATAAAGTGAATAATCACAAATCAATGTCATATCGTTTTAATCCAGTGTTCATTGCATATTGTATACCAGTGAATTCAGTTTTACGAACTATAAACATACTAAGATATATGTCAAGTGCTTTGAACACTTTTTTATATTATTTATTATTAATTTATAAATTTTTTTATGATTCGAATGAATGAAAAATATAATTCCCTTCAAAGTTGATGTTAGTTCAAATATCTGACTATAATTATCTCATATTTAGGATATATATATATATATATATATATATATATATATATATATATATATATATATATATATATATATAATATTCCACTCTCACTCTTGTTGTCATGAGTAGGAATCTTGAACGCCAGGGAGAGTTTATTCGTCCTTTATCCGATAGAGGGAGCCTACGTGAATATTGCACTAGGTAAAATTGTCCTCAATTTGGTATAGGACCTATGTTCGTTTCGAAAGTCATCGAATCTTGATTGACTGATTAAATATGGACCGATGATTCATAATAACGATGAAACAATTGTATCCTATTATACTTCAACAAGATCGATGAACTTTTCGAAACGCTCTTAATATTCACTCTTGAAAGTGATGGGTTCGTTCTCGTTGGCAACATTTGTGTAGACAGCTCCCTGAGAATTTTATTCGAAATATTTCGATTAAGAGTCTCAGTATTTACTAAAAATGATTTTAAAAACATTTACCGAAAATGTACGTAATCCATCATTGTATATAATTCCTAGGAAATGTATGTAATTCCTAAAATCGCACAGAAATGTGTGAAATAATTTATATTAGACACATTTCCTAGAAAATCTATACATTTCCTAAATAGCTTTCGGAAATGTAAAACATTTGAGATATTGAAGAGTACGCTGGGTTAGCGGGGCGAGGGTAGGATAAAAATAAATTATTTTGTACTTTCCAAGTGTACCAAGTGCCATTCCAGCTTACCCTACAAAAATGAACATAGTATCATAATATGAAGGCTCACTTTATTATTGTGACATTTATAATTACAATAATAGACTGATTACTTACCAAACAGAAGATTCACTTCATAAGAATAATATAAATCGATTTTTGTGATGAATACTTCTAAAAAATTACTAGACAGTTGATTTTCGAAGCTTTAATTAGTAAGATAATATGAAGATTATTATATTTTACGATATGATTGTTACCTGAACGTTGTTGTCTCAACGAGTGCTTTAATAAAAATTATTATTCTCATTTACTGTGTTTTATTACAGAAAGCATTATTTTTATAATGCGATTATCATTTCCTAACACGATATTTACATAGCTTCGGAATTTTATAAATTTTCTAGGATTTGTATACAATTCCTAGATTTCATATATTTCCGGTAACATATATATATATATATATATATATATATATATATATATATATATATATATATATATATATAATATATATATGAGTGTGTGTGTGTGTGTGTTTATATACATTCTGCAACTCCTTGGTTTTATCGGAATATGCTTATTTATTCTCAGGTGTTCTTTCCTTGTTTGGATTGAAGTACTCCTCAAAATAGATGCATAAGTTTTATTTATGGTTTAGAAAAATATGATAAAATATGACACAAATTAAAGGATGAGAGATGGCTCAATATGCACAATAGATAAACAGCCACCATCTCTGTATAGAGACATTAGATTCAGGACTGATTAGGGACACATATCTCCTCCTCTTTATCGGTTGGCCATTTTTGAGAGATTCATCTTTTACATATTTGATCTACAAATATTAAAAACCGTGTATTTTTCATCACACCAAGCGTTCACCTCGTCTATATTTATAGGGAAAATTTGGAAGTATCTTTTTGAAAGAATAATAATGTTTTCCAACAAATTAGAGCAACTGTAACTCAATTTGTAATTTATTGTTTACGTATCAATGGTTAATATAGCTAATAATATAAGTTCTTCTAAAACTTTATATCTGAACTATTTATGATTAATTCGGTTATACATTTGATTTCTCAGTTTCGATATTTTTTTGAATATATCTATTTCTTGGTTGAACTTTATATCAGTGTTTGGCTGGCAGAATAGATGTATCGATTGTTCATCAGCTGAACTCCGCCCTGATATCGTTTTCACCTCATTTCATTATGCTTCATAGGTTAATGAATTCGTTTGTATTTACTCATCTATTTACTTTCATTTATTCCCTAATTTTCTGCTGCAACGAAGATAATAACACAGTGAAGCTCAAATTTATTTATATATCTATATCCATATATATTATATATACCTATATATATATATATATATATATATATATATATATATATATATATATATATATATATATATACATATTATCATATAATCTGATGATTTCTAAAAATGTTTGATGTTTTCGTTGTGTAATTATATCAAGATATTTATTTATTATGTTTGAACTAGATATTCCATTAAAAAGTTGCGTCATGGTAGTGTCAAAGATGATTGAATTTATATTTATTTCAGAACAGCAAACAAGTTTTTATTCGGCGTATTATATAGCATTTTTGTAATTAGCAAAAAAGATGATATTATAACAGTTAACGATTCTAATAGCGACATTGAGCAAACTTAGTCATATTCAATATCAAATATCAATTATGTGATCAAATTAAATCGATTTTTTCCTGATATCCAAAATCGGAAAGTTTTCTGGTCAGAAAATATGGAGAAATGTCTATAAATGCTAATTTTTATACTTTGTTTACATATAACTATAAGAGCAGGTATTGTAGGAGCATGTTAATCATAGGAATATTATTCAAAACGGAAAATTATCTCGATTAATTAAGAAGAATCTCTTTATCTCAGGAGGAATTTTCCGTTGGTACTCATTTTTATGAATTTATCATTAAATACATCTGAAATAATGTATACGACGAGCAGCTTGGGAGTCGTCCATTAATCACGTGGTGTTTTTTAGCATCTGTTTAAGTCCCATCTTCCTCATGGTGATAAGTGGGGAGGTTCGATACAGAGCACCCCTACCCAAAATCACATATATATTTTTGTTCAGAAATTTTGGTTTATTTATTTCAACTTATCAATTTGAAAAACTAGAAAGTTAAAAGTAAGCTGTAAAAGTAAAATCCATACGCAATAACCCATAATAGTAGGTACATGGAAATTACCATGTCGATACAAAGTGATAATTTAATTCTAGTTGCTTTAACAACTCTGATTTAAAAATTGAAGATTTTAAAAGCACGTTGGGTTGTGCTAAAAATTGTGACAGGAAAGAAAAAATTACGTGATTATTCACACATGTGATGTTTCATGATTTTTTTCGAACCCTCTCCACCCCTTTCGAACCTAAGAGGTTTAATGGAGAGACACTTATGCGAAAAGAATGTTAATGCATGATGTGATATCAAAAGTTTAAGTGAACTTATTATTGAAGTGTTATTTCAGTAAAATTTTATTGAAATTTATTAATCGTACAATAACATAATATAGTAGACGAAAAGTTTGCTTCAATTGTTGATTGAGCAAAATTGATGAATGACGAATGACAAATATAAGTACAAGAACAAGTGGAGCTGTTCTTACAAGGCTGCTAGATTAACAACGAGGAGTTTTGACATTTCAAATGTCCACAATTTAGGTTTCCATATATGTTATTCGACTACGTTTGAGAACATATTGATTTTCATTCTTAAGAATGAGGTCAAACAACTGAAATTTGCATATTTATCAACCTCCGAACTCATAAAAGTAAATAATTCGTTTCAACTTTTTAAATATAAGTAAAAGCGAGCTACCGACTAGCAGCTGTCAAAAATAATTCTGGTAGATCACAATTTTAAATGTTAATAACTCTATGAGTTATTTGTATCAATAATAATAGTTATTCTGGAAGTTCATTATTGGTTTAAAATCATTATTAAAATTATTATTGTGAAATTAAATTATACTCAATATAATTCTGCATTATTTCATTTGGGTTTCGAAATTAACAAGCAGCCCATCACATTGAAAAGGTTGGCGACCACTGTTGTATATGGTGTTATTGCTTGTCGATAATGTATAGATTTTTTTTTATATTTTCAGTAGTATCAGGCTTTTAAATTAAACCTAAAAATTACTCTCTAAAATTTTGACATTCAATTTGAGAACACCTTATTCATATCATATATATATATATATATATATATATATATATATATATATATATATATATATATATATATATATATATATATATATATATATATATATATATATATATATATATATATATATATATATATATATATATATATATATATATATATATATATATATATATATATATATATATATATATATATATATATATATATATATATATATATATATATATATATATATATATATATATATATATATATATATATATATATATATATATATATATATATATATATATATATATATATATATATATATATATATATATATATATATATATATATATATATGTGTGTGTGTGTGAAGAGAGCCTATAGTTCGAAACATATGTCAACGGCTGTTGACAACAAAAAACTGCAAAGTTTTGAAAAAAAACCACAACGAAGTCGATTCTTCACGTAGAAATTTATGTTTTGTGTTTTTTAATTAACTTCCAAGTTCGAACATTCAAAACTTGAACTGCGCCGTTCTGAAGAGAGCCAATAGCTCGAAACATATGTCAACGGCTGTTACAAAAAAGTGCAGGTGTATACCGTAAGCTTCTTCTTCTATTTTCATAAAATGTACATGTATAAATCTCTTTGAATTATATATTAATGATATTTAAATATAATTGTTGTGGGTTATAGGCAAAATAAGAGGCCACTATGAATAGATTTTATCCAATTTGTCTGCCTGGTCTATACATATTTCGACTGTGTTTACAGTCTTCATCAGGACTCTGAAGAAGATGTTTATACAATTTCACTGATAAAAATTATGATTTACAACTTTCGGCTAACTAGGTATAAAAGGTATGGCCCAAAAACCATCAAACAGGAAATGTCTCTTTTGAAAATTAAGCTGAATTAAATTATAGATGTAAAAATATTCTTATGTACTAACTAAAAACAATGATAGGTGGACAATAGAATAGAAATGACAGGAGCACAGAGAGAGATTGACACTGAAAACCCAACACAGAGGCGAGAGAGTAAAATAATCGTAGTAACAAATGTCATTTTACACACGTAACACATAAAAGTCTATTAAAGTTGTGAGATGTCTGCGAAGTTAAGGTAACCTTCTCAACTTCGCAGACATCTCACAACTTTAATAGACTTTTATGTGTTACGTGTGTAAAATGACATTTGTTACTACGGTGATTTTACCTACTCTCTCATCTCTGTGTTTGGTTTTCAATGTCAATGTCTCTCTGTGCTCCTGTCATTTCTATTCTATTGTCCACCTATCATTGTTTTTAGTTAGTACATAAGAATATTTTTACATCTATAATTTAATTCAGCTTAATTTTCAAAAGAATCATTTCCTATTTGATGGTTTTTGGCCATACCTTTTATACCTAGTTAGCCGTAAGTTGTAAATCATAATTTTTATCAGTACAATTGTATAAACATCTTCTTCAGAGTCCTGATGAAGACTGTAAACACAGTCGAAATATAGACCAGGCAGACAAATTGGATAAAATCTATTCATAGTGGCCTCTTATTTTGCCTATAACCCACAACAATTATATTTATATATATATATATATATATATATATATATATATATATATATATATATATATATATATATATATATAGTTCAAAGATTCACAGGTAATTCAATACTAGTAAATACTGAGACTCTTAATCGAAATATCGAAATATTTCAAATAAAACTCTCAGGGAGCTGTCTACACAAATGTTGTCAACGAGAACGAACCCATCACTTTCGAGAGTGAATATTAAGAGCGTTTCGAAAAATTCATCGATCTTGTTGAATGATAATAGGATACAATTGTTTCATCATTATTATGAATCATCAGTCCATATTTAATCTATCAATCAAGAATTCATCGATTCTTGATTGATAGATTAAATATGGACTGATGATTCATAATAATGATGAAACAATTGTATCCTATTATCATTCAACAAGATCGATGAATTTTTCGAAACGCTCTTAATATTCACTCTCGAAAGTGATGGGTTCGTTCTCGTTGACAACATTTGTGTAGACAGCTCCCTGAGAGTATTATTTGAAATATTTCGATATTTCGATTAAGAGTCTCAGTATTTACTAGTATATATATATATATATATATATATATATATATATATATATATATATATATATATATATATATATATATACATACATATATATATATATATATATATATATATATATATATATATATATATATATATATATATATATATAGGCCTAGCAGTGTATACTTCCTTTACAGGTGTGTTCTTTCTTTTATTGCTGATTCCATCTCCAGGTTCGTACACCTTGAACTTGGCTACGTCGTTCTGAGGAGAGCCAATAAGCTCAAAACACGTGTCAACGGCTGTTTTTTTTTGTATTTTATAGATAGGTATAGAAATATTATATTGTCATCAATCTACTTCATTTAATCCACGAAATCTTTTATTTTCTTGTTGATTTAAATTTTATGCTTTTGTGTTAGGTTTATGCTGAAAACCTCCCAAATTGTTATTATGCACACAGGTTCTTTATTCTTCCAAAATCATCAATAGAACTCACAATAAAGATTACGGATAAGTTGGTTTCTTCAAAATTCGTTTTATGCTTGAAAATTTTTTTTTTGTAATTGTCTTACATATTGAAACTCTTACTATATTTCTTGGATGCTTCTACATGCAATAAATCCATTTCTCATGAACAAAGTCATGAAAAATATTTGAAAGCATATCACAGTGCAATATTTTTATCAGGTTTTGATCTGAAATATTTAACTATATTCTCAAAAGATTTTGTATACTTATACTTTTTGTACGCCAATCATGGAAAGCGATATGGTAGGTGCATTTGCAATATCTCTAATTTTTGTATGGATGACATGTAATTATTGCAAAAAGGGAAACCATCGAATTTTCACTTATATTTATATTTCAAATTCTAAACAGATGTAAACAAGCTGAACAGAACAGTCGAAGCAACATACAACAAACATTATTTCAATATAATTTGTTCAAACTTTATACATATATAGGGTGCTGATATCTAATATGACTGATTGTATTATTTATTGCTATCGAATCGGATATATTCACCGAATTTTTTCTTTATTCATCTTTAACAATTGATAATCTTGCGATGAATATACCTAAATAGATGGTGAAAAATTTTTCAATAAACTTTGATGCATATTTGATATCTTGAATCGACTTGTATGTAATTATGCTTTGATGCATTATTGTTGAGGACCTGACATAAATTTCAGTTCAATATCAGTATGCCCATAGAATTGTCCATAGTGCCAGAATTCAATTTATTGGTACGAGAGTTTGCGTTGATTCTACGACGGGATAAGTACTCTATTTACAAATTGAATTAGGTTTAAGCCCATCTTTCGTAAATTTTCACAACGGGTTAATGAATTCAAAGGTAATAAACAATGCAAACTATTGATTTTGATAATGCTGCGGGGCAAAAGTATTTCCTCGGGAAACAAATTTCTTCGTTCAGAAACAAGGTTTCTAAAGAGGAAAAGCTAATTTTTCACGTCAAAAGCAGTAAAATCAGATTTTCCGTTTGCTCCTCAAAAAAGTTCAAGACTTGAGGTCAGTAGAAAATGAAGCCTTCTGGCTTCACTTACCAATTTCTGAATATTTTTTTTGAAGATCGTTAAGGATGAAGATGAAGAATTAAGAGAGCAAAATCAAGTTGGACAAAAATGTTAACATTTTCATTATCTATTAAATTCTAACATTTAAAAAGTCTCAAATACTGTTTTTTCATGAGTGCGTATATCTGTCAATTTGTAGAGTTTTCGAAAAGCCGGAGTTCTATACAACATTGGAAATAATATGAAATATTATATATTCAGAAACATCTGAACGACACACATTTCAATACAGCAAAATATTTATTAAAACAGCCGTTTAATATAACCTACAGCTATAGAAATAAGTGTTTATATGTCCTATGTTAATTATATCGTGTTTTTCAACCTCTAGTATAATTAATTATTGAATTTTAAATACCGAATGTGTGAGACGTACCTAAGAATAGGAATAACTAATTAAAATTCATTTCCTTTTGTGAGATGTACATAACTACATACACATAATTTATAAATGAAATTGTTTTTTCAGAACTATTAACGTTTTAATAGGTCATTGCAAAATGGGAGAAGATAACAAATTGGGTAAAGGAATATAAAATGGAATTTTTTTATATATGTACCAATAGATCATGAAAACCAAGGAATGAAGTGATTTTCACTGCCGATAATCTCGGTCACGTTGATTTTTATTATTGTTTCATGACTTCATTATGAGAAAATTAAAATTTTTCAATTATTCAATTATATAAATACAAATTTTTTTCAAGTACAATGATAATTTTTAACGAAGAGTTAATTGCTTCAATTATAGCATACATTAACCGTAAATTGAAGATATCCTGTAATTATCTTGTTTATATACTCAAAATGAAAATATATCATCAAAAATATGATATGATAAGTCTTACAACTCTTTCTTCCTATTACAAAAAGCTACTTCATATATGTTCAAATTAGCAATTTAAGATAGTATCTATTGAAGTGTCTATTAAATATCTTTTTATAACTTATTTCTGTTTGTTATCCATATATTTATTTTATAGTGAACAGATATTATCTTTTCCATGTCCATGAGAATTAATTTGTTTCTGATAGTAAAACACTAGAATATTGACTTTACTTCGGTAAAGCCGATATCCTTAACACCGGTAGATAATATTTCAAGAAGCTCAGCGACTGTTACTTGTAAAAACTTGCATTTTCTATATTCAGTACAATGCGTCGAAACTGGCCGCCCTCCGTCACGTGCAAACTGATACTTATGGTGGATGTGCTTCTTGCATGAATTTGATTGATTCTCCACCAATATAAATACGAATGTCAAGGATAAACGTTACTCATTTGTTTCCAAAATTTCATAAAGAAAAGGAGCAGATTGAATATCATAGACCGGAAAGGTTTGCGAATATTCCTCACAAAACTCGAGTCAAAGATTGATAATTTGCGTCCAATGAATCAAGTATATGCCTCTATTGGAAATTATATTTTATCAAATGCTAATAATCAAATTGATAAAGAAGTAGTACTTCGAAACGTCGTCATACGTTTTTTATATTAAATTATGAGAAAATTATAAATATTGTTTTATTATGTTAACTTTTTGTTAGTTTCTAACGGTTAGCTTTCAATAAAGCTGAAAAAACTGCGGCTAGTGTATTCATTTCATGTTAATGATCAACTTTTGAATATAGTTTATCTCGGGTTTGAGTGGGTCAATCAACTTCAAATTTCAATTGTAATTGTATTGTATACAACCTTAAACTGGTTCATAAAAAACTTGATGGGAATTTATTGGGCCGAAATTCAAAGCAAATTCTATAAGTTATATATTTGTTGTTTTCAACAAAGCAACAAACTTTCAAAAATATGGCAAATAAAAAAGCTACAATAATGATGGATAGTGTAATAATTTATATATTTGAACTAGCTGACCCGGCCAATGTTGTTTTGCCATATAAATTATTTCTGGGGAATTTCTAGCGTAAAAAAAATTACCATCTCATTGTTAGTGTGTAGATAAGGAGGTGGTGATAGCGTCATGGAGCGCTGTGAACGATAGGGGAATAAAAAGTTACCAAAACACTAATTTGAATATAATTTAAAATTTGAAAAATAATTTATTCTTTGAAATTATATATATATATATATATATATATATATATATATATATATATATATATATATATATATATATATATATATATATATACAATTATTCATGTCCGCACGTGGTTGGATTAAATTACTGTTCTATATATATATATATATATATATATATATATATATATATATATATATATATATATATATAAGAACAAGGTTTGTCAGATTGAAAATGGAGTTGAGAAATTTACGGTATTTACCTGAGATTTACGTTGCTTGTTTTTGTAACAGCCGTTTACATATGTTTCAAGCTAATTGGCTCTCATCAGAACGGCCTAGCACAAGTTATTAGATGTTCAAACTTGAAAGTTGATTTAGAAAAGTTTTGTTCTGTGTCTTTTTTTTTCAATTACAAGTTTTCTCTGAAAATTTTGTAGAAATCTCTAGTATTATTATTGGCGAAATCCTTCTGTATTTCGTGACACCTATTATTATTATCATATTTCCGTTTTTTTATTCTAATTACTTTGAAGGCCTGTTTTTGAGTAAAAAGGAAATTCTTCCAGTTTTTCTCATTTTCAGGACCGTTAAATTTTTTCCATGTTGTAATTCGCTTGTCCACTGCTTGGTCGTAAATTACGTTCCACCAGCGGTGTTTTCTGGTGCGAGGAGGTTGCCCTAGTGTAAGGGCTTTCTGAATATTCTTTGTAAGGATTTCCCAATTAATCGATTCTTCTTGATTGATTTTTGCAATGATTTTTAATCATTGCAAAAATCAAATAACCAATAAAATTTTTGGTTGTAAATTTTTTATCTCTATTGGGTTGAAATTTTGTTTCCATTTGGAGGAGATAGTGATCCAAATCAAAGACGCCTTTGCGAGTTCTGACATTTAAAATTTCCTTCACGTTGTTCTTGGAAATTGCGACATGATCAATTTGATATTCACCCTGCTTGAGACTGGGTGATCTCCAAGTACCTAGTTAGCTTATACGCAGGTTTTTGAAATTGAGTAGGTACTCATGATTTTGAGTTCGAAGTTCCTACAGAACGCGATTAATCTTTCACTGCTCTTGTTGGTACGTTTGTGTTTGGTATGGGGACCCGTATTATCTCTGAATTTCCTTTTTTCACCTTGCTGTGCGTTAAAATCTCCTAGCAAAATTTTCACGTACTGTTTTGGTATTTCATTGTTTGTTTCTTCCAATGTTTACAAAAAATCTTCTACGCTTTCCGGAACGGTTTTGTTGTGGTGATTAATGAGAGCGTGCACGTTGATTAGAGTGTAAGCTTTATTAGCTGATTTAATAGAAAGCAACGAGACTCTCTCGTTAGGCGATGTGAAATTAATAACCGAGTCGAGTATGAAATTGTGTATCGCGAATCCGGTACCTAAAAACGGTAATTTGCGCATTACTTTCACGGCAGGTTTTCCCATGTAGATTCTGAAACTGTCGGTGTCTAAATGATTCTCGTCCATGAATCGTGTTCTTGGAGAGCGGTGATTTTCAGATTGAAATTTCTGATGGTGTTGGTGAGCTGCGTCAGTTTACCTGTTTTAGCGATTGTTTTAACGTTAATTGTACCGATGTGATGTTTTTGTTTAATTCTGAGATTATGGAAGGTTTTTGAGAAGGTCCGATTCTTCTCCGCATGGTGTCCCTGCTCCCCCAGAATCCGATGATCAGGTGAAGCCAGTCTTTCGACTCGTGCCTGGGGTAGAGATTCTTTGAACTTCTCCATCATGCGTTTAAGTTGAACAGAGTTTTGTGGTGGTCTCAGTTGAGACCACAGGGTGTACGAATCGATTTTTAGTTCGAGAAGATTGAGATACAGCCGCCTCAACAGAAACAGACGCTGACCATTGGCCGTCAGATACTGAGCAGACGCCAATGGATTTGTTAAGTTAGTTTTTGGTCCGGCCTGTGTATCAGTGTCTCCTTTATCTAAGACACTCTCCGCTATCCGCCACCCGGGGAGGCGCCCGATGGGGGTCTAACAACCCCACACGAGGTATATATATATATATATATATATATATATATATATATATATATATATATATATATATATATATATATATATATAAGAAAATGAACACTAGAATTTGAAAAATTGAAATTAATCAAGAGAATGTTATAGTAGAGCTAGATATGTGAACGTGTACGATGTGAGGTCTCCATTATCCTTCAAGGGATAAATGTTACAAAAGTATTGAAATTGATGCCACACCTGATGGAAGTGCGAGATATATGTTTCGTTCTGCAAGGAACTCATCAGTCGCACCACGTCCATCGAAGTGAGGCAACGATGTCAACCTCTAAGCATCTTCTTGTGACTTCAAGCGGAAGATCGTAGAGTAATGAATACTCTACAATTCCATCTATAGAAATCAGTAGAAAACACCGCTCTCAGATTACAGACACACCAAGCATCGAAATTTCACATACCTTCGCGCGTTAGTAGTAGGTACGCGAGCGTACTACTAACGCAACCTATTGACATTTGAAAACATCGTTCGATGATATTTGTCAAATAGACATTGCAATTTAGTAGATACCTACGGGTATAGAAGATATGTGAAATTTCGATGCTTGGTGTGTCTGTAATCTGAGAGAAGTGTTTTCTACTGATTTCTATAGATGGAATTGTAGAGTATTCGTTACTTTACGATCTTCCGCTTGAAGTCGCAAGAAGATGCTTGAAGGTTGAAATCGTTGCCTCACTTCGTTGGACGTGGTGTGACTGACGAGTTCCTTGCAGAACGAAACATATATGTCTCACACTTGCATCCGGTCTGGCATCGATTTCAATATTTCTCTAACATTTATCCCTTGAGGGATAATGGAGACATCACATCGTACACGTTCACATACCTAGCTCTACTATAACATTCTCTTGATTAATTTCAATTTTTCAAATGAATGTTCTAGTGTTCATTTTCTTAAATATTTCATTCAGTGCCATAAGCACAAAAAAATTTCATTTCCTTATATATATATATATATATATATATATATATATATCATTAATTAATTACGACAGTTACACTAAAAACAAATATTAATTTGTTTTTAGTCCATAGCCCAATCTTTAGATAACACAAAATTGTTTGTGACAAACAAATTGGAAGGATTACAAACTTAAGAGCATGCCACGTATATTTGTCCGTGTGAAAAACCTGGGGGTGATGAAAAGCATTGAGGATGATGTCCTCAAATCTTTTTTTTGCCATTTTCACAGTTATTACAACACTAGCTCACCGCTGTTGCCGTGAGCTAGTGGCACTTATTTACTACTTGTGAGGTTGTGGAAATCATTTAATTAACTGATTATAGTGGAAACTATACTAAAAATCAATAATTTCAATTGATAAAAATAGGAATAAATAATTATGGTCCAGCAAATTAATAATAAATTTACTTGAGAACACTGTTGATGTGAGAGTTAAACTGAAATAGTATAATGATAATTATTGTAAACGTTATTACTATGCTTGATGCATAAACAATACTAATGACCGAACTGGGAGTGAGAGACGGCTTATTGTGTGGGAGAAACTGGAGACCGTTATTGAGAAAAGTGACACCGGTATATTCTAGCAAATGAGTGTTGATCTAGAAAAAGCGCAGAAAATTTCAAAAACCTAGCACTGATTACACTAAATATAGCAGAAATAAATTCAATGAAGTTTCAACTAAATGTTCAACTGGCAGGGATAACTTACCAAGTGTAATTGATCAGTTATCGAGCGGGATGAAAAAACATTAAATTACTAAAACAACTATTGCAAAATAGGGATTGGTGATAGAACAGTAAAAATTTAGGGTTTTATGTATTTTTAATGCCACATTATAAAAAAATTTTTGTCCAAAAAATTTTAAAAAAATGTTAGGGGTGGATAACAGTCATCACTTATGGGTATGAAAAATACGAGATAGTAGCTCGTAGATAGTAGCCGATTCTCAGACCTACAGAATGAGCGTATACAATTTTATGAAAATCTGTTAAGCCGTTTCGGAGGAGCTCGATCACGCACACCGTGACACGAGAATTTTATATATTAGATAAATACCTACAATACAAAAAAAAAATATATTTGTTTTAACCACTCCGAATGCGAAGTTTTCTAAATAAAAGTTGTGACAATTTTTGAGCTCTCAGTCACTGTAGACTTCAAAAAAGTGATGTTGGATGGAGTCACTTTTTCGATTGGCCAACTTTGCATTTCTGACATCCACAATGAATTAAAATTTAATTGAGAAATTGTTTAGTCGGTATAATTATCAAATAATCAACCCTATCAAGCAATCAATTCTTAATTCAAGTTTCTTGAATTTTAAAAATCAGTATTTCCAAATGCATTGGATTCGAATATTATTGAATTTTACGTCTATAGTAGTTGAAGGAAGCAACGACATTTTGACAAGTGGATTCTTTTCAAAGGTGTTTTTCAAGCGCCCCGCGCGTTTCTTGAATTGCATAACGTTGGCTAAAGTTTTATCATTAACGAAAAGAGAATGATTTTTTTTTAGTGTATTTACCACTACACTTTAAGTTAATGCAGAAGAATTCGTCTTGGTGGTATTTTGGCAACCACTTTTATAATAAATGATCCTTGAATGAAGGTTTTCTGATGTTTGACTTATATATACAGAATTACAATTTTCACAAGGAATTTTGTAGACAACACTTGATTTAAATTTAAATTCTAGCGGATTTTTTAGATAGTAAATAATTATTGTACAGTTAATGTATTTTGATCTTATTATGGAATAATTTGATCAGTTTGGGTGTTAGATTCTCTATATCCGGTAAAAAACCGAATGGTAGAGTTTCTGAACTGTTGTTGCTGATAATTTATATATCCATATGTTTCCATTATATCGCTGCAAGCTCTCAATAATAATTTATTAATCAGTTTTAGTGGATAACTATTATCAAGCATAACTCTCCTGAATATTGATATATTTTGTGCTACCATTCGGGATGGCAAATATTTTTTATAAGTCTTTTGAACTCTAGTAAGTATGTAGTGTAACGATTTATGTAGTCTACAAATGCCTTGTGAAAATTGCGATTCTGTATATATAGGTCATAGGTCTTTAACGGGAAATTGATCATTATGCATCTTTATATTATTTCAACAACTGAAATTAATGACAGTCGAAAAAACTCATTTGTTTCTCTAATTTTTGAGAATTTTAAGGAAGTATAATGATATTCAGTCATTGCATTCGATTGAAATAAAAGAGAAAAGAAAAAATGTTTTCATTATATATTTGATACAATTTCGAATCACTTACACATTTTGTTTGTAAAGAAATGAATTAAAAGTCTGTTGTACAATATAAATATATTATATTTGATATATTCATATCTTATAACATTAGATAATTATAACAATAAATGAATTATATTAAGTTTTTCCGAACTTATTTACATAATAGTATCCAATATGCATTAAATTGTCTCAAATTATGATTCATGTTACATATATATATATATATATATATATATATATATATATATATATATATATATTCATATGAAGAAAAAGTGTAAATAGTAATATTAGTAGAGATTATTCGGCTGCATCTTTTGAAAATATTTCCAAAGATAGGAAACATTGGAAGACTATCAAAATATAAAGAGAATGTTGAAATGAAGTACATACTAATAAATTGAGCCATAGATTGAGTGGAGTGTATAATTTATTCAATTTATAGCAGATTAAAAAAGCTATAGAAAATCTTCATATAAAAATAACGCGCACTGTATTGACAGTTATTCTTTCTTTCATTTACCAAAAGTGTTAAGGTACCTACCCAAATGTCGAATAAAGAAGGCATATATAAAAGCTACAATGAAGGCGTTATAATGATACCTACAATGTAAATATGATGAAAATGTATTCCAATATTTTTCCGAAAATGATTTCTTTAAGAACTAGCTAAATTTCCGATTACCTAACAACTTTATAACGATCTTTAATTCTTTACAAAATTCCATTATAATTTATGATTACATAGGATAACATTTATAAATATTTTCTCATAACAACAGGTACTTTCACGTTCAATTTCTATAGGTACATGATAGACAAAAAATGTTTTATCGCATATATAACATATTTACGAAGATTCTTCATTAGAAATAAATCAAGGTATGAATATAACAATTATTGTAAACAGCAAACCTAATAATAATAACAGTATAAGTATAGGAATTAGATTATCTGCATATAAAAGCATTATATAAGATTGAAACATGAATTGATCATAAGAATCTCTGAAAGTAAAATATTGTAATTTATAATGGAATGCTTCAAGGCCGAAGTGAACACAATTGACTAAAAACGGTTGTATAATTAGGATTACTTACTATTGACATAATTTTCTGACATGAAAAGCCACAATTAATTACAAATTTAACTATGACACAATCGAAAACCCATATTGAAACCCTATGTTCACCGGTTTCGGATTCACAACCATTTTCTTCTAAACGGTTTTTGATTTCAGAAAATTTGCCTTGACCATTCTTGTGTTCAGAAATTAACTTTTGCTGAACTTCAAACAGGTCGAACAGTTCGCTCTTTAGACACTATATAATAATTACATTCCAGATCCTAAACTCATAGAAAAATAGATGACACTAGGACAGTTCTTCAGAAAACTAGGGAATACATAAGGCATTATCTGCAAATTGATGGATTCTGGATTAAAATCGTGCGACCTCTTTTCCTTTTTGTTGTTAACTCTTAAATGTATTTCGGCCGCCATAACGACATAGAAAAAGTAAATAATATTCACAAAAGAGAAAAAGGATGGATCTTTTTCTTCTCTATGAAAAACACCATTTTGACACACTACCTTTTCCTTATGTGTTGTGTTCTTTATACTGCTTCACAAGAACGAATTCATTCCTCACGTACCTACTTGTTAATACCTAGTTCCGTGTACAATTCACATATGCTGAAGATAGTTGTGAATCCGAACCCAATCCATGTCGTGTTTCGAAAAAATTTTAAGCTAGTTGAAGTTTTAATTGATTTTCATAATGATTTATAATCATATACATAGTACATTTCTTCACGATACTATAATTCAAATATTCTTATACAGTCGAATTTGACACAAGATATCCATTCAGATTGTTATTGTAGACCAGGGTCGACAATTTTGAAAATAGTAAAAAGTGAAAAAAAAATAATAGTAGGATGAAACCCGTTAAAAATTAACAAGATTATAACAAAAATGAAAGGAAAATAATTTACGGGCGATCTGAAGGGGATCTTAAGGGGAGACGGAAGTGGAAAGGGGTGAGTTTTTAAGGGTAAAAACGGTGTACCTCGATTTCCGGCAAAACTACAAGTCCTATGAAAAAAAATCAAATGACAAAGTTAAAGGTAATAAAGAGACATACAACCTTTGTAATCACACTTTTTCACATAACCTCAAAATTTATGTGAAAAATTCAAATAATTAAGATTTTGGTGTTTTAGTTTTGTCTTATGCAAAAACAAATTTTTCTGGCAAAATTTGGTGAAAACTTACCTTTCTATGACCAACAGACTCTGTAATTTCTTTGATTTGAAATATTTATTTTTTCACCTTATTTTGACTTAATATCGAAAAAAACACCATAATTTTTAATCGAAAATTTTCGCGTCAAAATATCAGCTTTTTGAAAAAAGTCGGGGAGTTTTTTGTTCGCTGAAATCTCCTTTTTCTGATACTGTAAAAAAATATATGCATTACTACGGTAAATGTTCTCAGAAAATGCAAAGAAACGAAGCGAATCCGAAACTTTTTTTTTAATCACCATGTACAATTTTGAGCTATTCAGTGAAATTTACATTTTAATTACTTGAAAAACGTAAGATTCCATGTTATATTGATGAACAAAAAAATTACAAATCCATAAATCATAAAGATTGCAAGAAAATTAGGATTCAAAGCAGGGAAACAAAATTTCGGATTCGAGTTTTTTTCTTTCTTTGCATTTTCTGAGAACATTTACCAATGTTCTGAGGTGTACAGGTCATTGCTGATGTACTGAGTACATATAGCAATGTATAATTTTTTTTACAATATCAGAAAGAAGAGATTTCAACGAACAAAAAACTTCCCGACTTTTTTAAAAAGCTGATATTTTGACATGAGAATTTTCGATTGAAAATTAGGGTGTTTTTTCGATATTAAGTCAAAATAAGGTGCAAACATAAATATTTCAAATCAAAAAAATTACAGTCTTTAAGCCAAAAAAGGTAAGTTTTCACCAAATTTCGTGAAAAAAATATTCTTTTGCATAAATTAAAAATAAAAAATCAAAAACTTGATTGTTTAAATTTTTTACATAAATTTTGAGGTTATATGAAAAAAGTGTGATCACAAAAGTTGTAGGTCTCTTTATTACCTAAAACTTTGTCATTCAATTTTTTTCTTCAACAATGAAGAATGACCTTTTTTGCACTCTATATAGAAAGATTCGGTTTAAGATTAACTATCAAAATTTCAACTTGCCATTGAAATTCTTTTCAAAAAACAAGAAGGATGAAAATGTATATATGTAACGTTTTTCAATACATAGATATACGTTTAATGAAAACTGAAAAACTGAGATTTGAATATTCATGAAATTTCTGGAAGGTGAAAAATATAAATTATTCACCTGAGTTTCATATTTTAATTTGGCAATCAAAACCGGCGTTTCAAAATACCAACTTCAAGTTTATTTTGGATTCAATTGCTACCCCATCATAACTTAATATATGAAATTTTTTAGAAGTTATGTCTTTTTCGTGATAGTATCATCATGATCTCATTTCAGAATTTCTTCACTCAAATTATGCCAACATTGGTGATGATGGTCGGGGTATTTGATCATGTCCAGCCAATGCTTTAGACGTTTCCCTTTAGAACCTAGACCGCCAAGGACTAAACCGCCTAAGTAATCGTTGCTCTTTCCGTAATCTTTGTCGTAAACTGTGACGAATAGGCTTTGCGTCGATAGCTCCGTTGGACGTGTTTCGAAAGCGAATTCTTCATTCCAAGTTGGATTAAGTTCTTTCCATTTTATTGTGGTTTTGTGCTTTTTGTGATGAGGGTCAGGTTTGAGTTGTCTGAAAGAATGAAAATATCTCAATATATATTAGCAAATTCATAACTTCGTTTTGCTTTCCTTCCTTCATTCCTGTTTTTTCGAATAATAATCTGTAAGAAATATCACAATTTTTTTCTCTTTTTTTACGAGTCTAAACTACTGTCACGAGAGGATTGGAAATTCACAAAACCTAATGAATGATTCATTAGGTTCAGAGTCACATACTTCAAAACCTCTTGCCCTTTTCAACCCTGAATATTCAGAGGTCTGAGCTACAGAAAATCATTTCACTTTTAAGAATAATTATCATAGAACCAGGTTGGTTGGACGAGGCAGTGTATTCTACTTAGCGTAGATATATCGTTACATTTTCTTCAGTTTTTATTCATAAATAGGTAATATCCTCTAAAAGCCTGCTCTGATCAAATAATCCTTAAATGCTGAACTGATTGGATAATGAATTTGAGAAAGAATCAAAGCTCTGTTTGGAATTCATTTCTGATAAATGAAACAATACTTCAAATATTCGTGATACTTTCATGTAATACGTGCATGTTTTCATCTGAAGGTGCATAATAAATTGACACAATTTTAACTATTAGCTGAGAGGTATTTATGTATATTACTTTTTTCTTCTTTATACAAAATTAATTGAACGTTAGTGTTGGAAATAATGAAAAATTCGAGAAATGTGAGTACGTGAGATTTTTGAATACATAAGAAAGTATTAACACCTGTACGAGTAATCTTTTATCACAATAACAAACAAATTATAACTAAGATGGTGCCCTAAGAGAGCATAAAAAAATTTTCCATTTCGTAGTAAAATTAGTTATAGGTATGCTATTTTGATGATTTTATTCAGGGAATTAAAAACCATGAAATATGTGTATTACAGTTTGTGTAATAAAGCAGATTCTGAAAAGCTGGTCATGAAAAACAGTGTATCCCAAGAAGAGGAGGGATACAATGATAGGGATTATATGAAATGAGTTGAAAATAAAGGGATTATATGATACCTGAGATTTTCAATAATTCAACAACTACACAATCAACTACTGAAACGACTTTGAAAACTATAGCCTACATTGGGTACTTCGCTGATTACAATTTGGGTGTCGTTCGAATGACAATAGTACTTGAGAACTTGTGTTGTGGTCGTAAATTCGGCGTGTGGTGAGAGAATGAGAAATTGTCTTCATGATCACATGGCGTCATCTAATTTGCCTTGAATATAAACTGAAATTCAAACACTTGAACTTATGATTTACACTTTATTGACTACATAGCATGACGCGTTTGGTCGTTACAAACGACTTCTTCAGATGCTTACAGAATAATTCAGTAATATACAGAATTATTCTGTAAGCATCTGAAGAAGTCGTTTGTAACGACGAAACGCGTCATGCTATGTAGTTAATAAAGTGTATATCATAAGTTGAAGTGTTTGAATTTAAGTTTATATTCAATATAATGGATTTACATCAAGTAAACGCCAACACTATTAAATATTGAAAAAAAATAATAATTTGCTTTGGACAAATAGTTCTATCACTTTTTTTAAACCTCACTTCTACAGAGGCAGTTTAGTAGAGCTGTTTTAATTATTACCCCATCACAGAAGAATATTCAACTCAAAATATTCTGTATTTCATTTTTTATTAGATATGTTAGATTTTATTAGATCAATACAATCAAAAAGAGGAGTGGAAGTAGGAGTGTAACACAGAAGGAGAAATAGACATGAAATTTATTTGCAGTACGATAATTCAGCTATATCAAATTCAATCATGATAGTCATGAGAAGAAACCATTAGTCATGAGGATTCGCCTACTCATATTTAAGAGAAGAAGCACTATCTTTCCATAAACAAGAACATAAAGGTCCTGTGGCGCAACGGATAACGCGTCTGACTACGGATCAGAAGATTCCAGGTTCGAATCCTGGCAGGATCGCAAAACTTTTAGGTATAAATAAGTTTTACAATTATATAAGGTTCAACGCTATGTACTTAATGTAGTAGATACTTTCATATTACATGCTGCCGACATAATAGTCTAAGAGCCAGTAAATATCTGACGACACATATTTTAGGAAAGCCCAAAATTTTCTCAGTGAGACAGTTGTACCTACCATACATGAAATGGGACTTAGTTTTGCGAAGTCGCGGTAGGTTCGGAATGCGCAGGTATAAAAGGTGTGATAATTTGGGGAGAAGACATATTTTAGGGAAGCTGCCGTTTTGATATGTTGAAATATATTATCATTCGTACTCAAAAACGAACGGGCAGACCATTCCCGCGGTTATTTCCTTGTGGCAGACCATTTGAAAATTGAGAAAAAAAGTTTTTTTTGACATATTTTAGGAAAATTAAAATTTTTATATGTTATTTTTGATAGTATCAGAAGCATATATCTCTCAAGGCAGACCGATCTGGCGGTTACTTTGGCCCGGTAGACCGAAAAACATTTTTTCCCGCGCAAATTCACCTGAGTGTAGTATGTATATACGTAGTATATACTACACTCAGTATATACTCAGTATATTCATACATAGTATAGACACCATGTCGCGTGGACGCGGTATTAAGTGCTCTCGCTGTGATTTGAAAATTGATAGGTATGATGACTTTATTATATGTGCAAGTTGTAAAAGTGAATTACACATTAAGTGTGCTTTTCAATCTACAGAAGATTTTCTGAAAATACGTGCTCAAAATGAGATAAATCAATGGATTTGTGAATCCTGCAAGGAACAGTCTACCGCAAGTGAATCAAGTGTGACAGTTCATAGTCAACTAAAATATATTGATGGAGAATCCATAACTCAAAAGCATTTAATAGCTCTTAAACAAGAGATTGTAAGTGAAATTAATACAGCATTAGTTGCTGAAATGGTGGAATTGAAAAAATTAATAACCGTACAAAGCGACATAATTCGTGAATTGAAATCTGAATTGCATGGAATCAAAGGCGATAAGAATTGTTTGAAAACAAATACATGTGATGGGAAATCTCTGACGGAACCACCTGTGAATGTTAACATTAATACAGGTGGAACTTCGGATTCTACATACAAAGTATCATCGGATGATCATCGTCCCTTTGATATGATTCAAGGAAAAATGATGAATGACCTAATAAGGATTGAGTGTGATGAACAGCCCAATATGAATGCAAATATAGATGATTCAAAAACACAAGATGACTGGAAAACTGTTAAGTCCAGAAAAAAAGAAAAAACAAACACATATGCCTCAGCTACGCGAGATAAGAAGGAAAATTTCACAAATAAACTACAGGGAAGCTCCCGAAAATCTTTGAAGCCTGTAATCGGTACGATAAAATCAGACATTCTGATAGCTGCGCCTAAAAAAGTCTCGTGCAATATTACATGTTTCGAGACTTAGTCCAACTACGGAAGCAGCAAATATTGAAAATTACATTAGTCAAAGTATTCCTGATGTGACTTGCGAAAAATTGAATTCACGAAAACCCGAAATTTACTCTTCATTTAAGGTAACAGTTCCATTTGATACTTTAGATCGGGTAATGAGTCCGAGTTTTTGGCCTGAAGGTGTAGCTATAAAGCGGTTTTTTCTGAATCGCAGGAAAAATTTGGTTGCTCCGTGAGGAGAACTGGACCCAAAATTGCCCACCAGAATATTCAATCCATTGGAAACTGCCTGAATGTCTTAGAAATTTTTTCACAAGAACATGAATTGGATATACTCATGGTTACAGAACATTGGAAAAGCAAAGAAGAACTTTATACCTACATATTACAAGGTTATAACCTAGCAGCCAGCTTTTGTAGAAAACAAGGTGACATGGAGGAAGCGCAATTTTTTGTAAGTCTCCATACATTTTTTATAAGAGAGAAGATATAAATTGCTTGAGTGTACCTCATGTAATAGAATGTTGTGCATGTCAGGTGAACTTTGTAAATTTGAAGATTTTAGTGATTTGTATATACAGACCTAATTCACAACCACACGGTAATATAGAAATTTTCCTAGAAAGGCTTCAAGTCCTCTTACAAATTTGTATTGAAGAGGGGGCCAAATATATAATTGCGGGATCGCGTAATTTTTTGGCCCTTCTCGAAACTTTTAATGTGGAAATCAAAATAAATGAACCTAGAAGACCTGACTCAAATTCCTGTCTGGATAATATAATAACTAATATTGACGGCTTCACACAGGTAATTGAAAATCACATATCGGACCATAAGGCATTGATTTTCACAATTAAAGATAAACTTAGAGACACTGAAAAAGAGAAGATTTGGGTTAGGGAAATAAATGAAAAAACCATAGATCATTTTCTACTAACTTTGTCAGAAACAAATTGGAACGAAATTTACAGTTTTGATAAGAGAAATATTAACGGAATGTGGAATTGCTTTTCAGATAGATACAAGAAAATCTTTGATGATTGTTTTCCCCTGAAATGTGTAGTGAGGAGGAATACTGAAAACTTTTTCAGAAACACGCAACAAATTAGAGATATGAAGAATATAATGGATAAACTTTTCGCAGTTTCACAAGTAAGAAAAGAATTTAAAACGATCTATAACTCTTACAAAAAAAGATATGACTTGTGTATTACAAGGTTGAAAAAAGAATATTACAGCACGACTATAACAAATGCACAAAATAAAACTAAAGCAACTTGGCAGGTAGTTAATAAACTAACAAAACAGAAGTCTGAATCTAGTTTTGATAATATGGAACAGGTGAATCCTCACAAGCTTGTGAATGATTTCAATAGTTTTTTTGTGAATATAGCTCCTTCTTTGAGTGGCAACTTGCAGTCAACAAATGGTCCGGGAAAAAATTCAACACGTCTTCATAATTCATTCTACGTATTTGATATTGAAGAATCTGAAATCACTAAAGTAGTTAAATCGATGAAGAACAACTGCTCGAGCGGTTATGAAGGAATTCCTATGCGCATTGTGAAGAAATCTATTCACATAATTGCTCCCTTTCTTGCTCATATTATGGATTTATCCTTCAAAGAAGGTATTTTTCCGGATGCTCTAAAGATAGCTGTTATCAGGCCTATACATAAGAAAGGAGACTATACTGAACTGGAAAATTACAGACCTATCAGTCTACTAAGCTCATTTACTAAAATCTTCGAAAAAAATTTGTCAGTTAAAATTCTAAAATTTTTCAAGAAGTTTCATGTTATCAAGAGTATCCAACATGGTTATGTTGGTAATAAAAATACGCAAACGGCCATATATGAGCTTACACATGCCATACTTTTAGCATTGGAGGAAGGGCAAATTCCAACTGCATTGTTCCTCGACCTCTCTAAGGCTTTCGACTGCGTTGACCATGGAATTTTACTGAAAAAAATGGAATTATCTGGAGTAAGAGATAAACAACTGAAACTTATAGAAAGCTACCTCTCCAACCGGAAACAAAAAGTACAAATCACTGTTAATGGGAACACATACACTTCAAGTGAGCTGGTGACAACTAAGGGAATACCTCAGGGTAGTATTTTGGGACCGTTGCTATTTATTGTATATATAAATGACATTACCGAATACTTACCTGCAGATCCTGTAAACCAATCATTTATGCGGATGATTTCAACATTTTGGTCCGATCTGCGAACGTTTCGTCGTCAACTGTAGCATTGGAATCTGTTCTCGGATATGTTGAGGAATGGTGTATTAAGAATAATCTGATAATTAATGTGCAAAAAACTGAGTGCCTATATTTCACTACGGAGAAACAAAGTTGGACTCCTCCAAATATAGTACTTTACAACAACCAGACTATTCATGTGGGCCAACAAGCTAAGTTTCTAGGATTACAAATAGATAAAACATTAAAGTGGCTTCCACATATTGACCAAGTAAAAAGAAAACTCTGTTCTGTGATTTATACTCTCAAAGTACTGAGAAAGCAAGTGGAATCTAATGTGTTGAAGGTAATCTATTACGCTAATTTCCAAGCTGCAGCCTCTTATTGTATCATATTTTGGGGTAGCTCATCATATGCAGAAAGAATATTTGTCCTCCAAAAATGGGCGTTACGAACAATTTTAGGGTTGAGATACAGAGACTCATGTCGAACTTATTTCAAACAAAATAACATCCTAACCATATATGGCCTTTATATCTACCGCTTGCTATTATTTCTTCATAAACACAATCACTACTTTGAAGAGTGCAAGAACAGAAATAACACCAGACAGACATTTCCATATTTATATCCGACACTTTGCTCGGCATTAAGAGAGAAGGGGCCCCAATATGCGGGTATAAAGTTATTTAATAGATTGCCAGTGTCATTGCAGAAGATTGAGGATCACAAGCTCTTCAGGAAATCGTTGTACAATCTGGTTCTAAGATGTGAACCATATAGTACAAGAGAATTTGAAAGATTATGTAGAGGTGTAATAGAATAGTGTCATACTTCTTGTAATCTTTTTGTAATTTGTTATTTGTTTTGCATTATTTTTGACTTTTTTCATTTTTCTTGCTGCACCTTCAAAATTGAAATATGTAGTGATAATTATTGAAAATAAATATTATTATTATTATTATTATTATTATTATACGAAATAAAGGGATTTTCGTTTTCTCTTTATTCTTCCTAATATATTACTGTAGTATTCCTTCTCTTTCAATTCTTTTTGATTGCAAAATTGACATATATTAAGAAAACAACTAATATGAAAATAATCTTTTATCTCTAAACGAATTTGAATTCAGTTGATTCGATAATAATATTATTAACCATCTCGATTCATGTCATGACTCAATAAAGTACATAATATCTCATTTCATAATTTATATGAATTTTTATCTCATTGACATTATTTTTTCCAGATTTTCAACCGAAAAACACTTACTTGCGCGCAAATACAATAGTGTGTAATATTTGAAAATTGGAATAAATACTTCTGTCTGACATATTTTAGGAAGCTTCAAATCTTGATATGTTTTTCTTAATACTATCAGAAGCATATATCTTTCATGGCAGACCGATCTGGCGGTTGCTTCGGGCTGGCAGACCGAAAAAAACTTTTTCCCGCGCAAATACAACAGTAATATTTATACGTGACATACGAAATGGAGAATGTTTCGTTTTCTGTTTTTTATCATAATCAACTATTGTGGTATTTCTTCTCTCGCAATCTTTTCTGTCGACAAAATTAGCATACACAAAGAAAAAAACCGACTGAAACTAATAGTCTGCCATGAGAGATATATACTTCTGATACTATCAAAAATAACATATAAAAATTTGAAGTTTCCTAAAATATGTCGAAAAAGAACTTTTTTTCTCAATTTTCAAATGGTCTGCCACAAGGAAATAACCGCGGGAATGGTCTGCTCTTTCGTCCCAATTCATGTATGGTAGGTACAACTGTCTCACTCAGAAAATTTTGGGCTTTCTTAAAATATGTGTCGTCAGATGTTTACTGGCTCTTAGACTATAACTTACGCGACGCTGTGTTTATGCTTCAACCTTTCATATTACTTATTAGGCATACAACATGAAACACTTACAAGTCGACATAATGTGGACACACACAGTGCGCGAAGAAAATGGCATGCAATAATCTTCTTGAATGAAATAATTAACAATAAAGTGAAATGTCAGGAATTATTGCAAAAGCTTAACTTTATTAAATTCAATGGACGATGAATGAACTCTGTGACAGTTCATATTTAAATGAGAGGTAATAATAAATACTTGCCTGAGCAGTCAGTGATTTTTAGATAAGTATTATTATTACCTCTCACTTAACTTTATTGTTCCAAGAGTTTCATCCAGAAGCGAATTCACGTTCTACCTTCCAGCATGTTCTAAAATATTCTCCATTGCTCACGATGTGTGAAAAATGTAATATTGTGGGAGCTAAGGTGGATATCTTCAACTGTTCTGTTACTGATATTAAGGCAAGTTTCCTTGATATACATAATCTCTGTTGAACAATCATTTATGTGTATTCACGTACATGATTCATATTCACTCATATACTTGTACGTGGTTATAAGTGTTAATATGTGAATGTATATGTATGTGTGTGTTTATCTTTATATGTATGTATAAGTTTGGTCAGCATTTAAGTTTTTCGATCCCTACAATTATATTTCATTTTATTATTTGTGATTCATATCACAAACTCTTTCTTTTGAAATTGAACTTAAAAATTTGAAAGTACAAAATTGAAACTTTCAAACTTTTGTACTACCAATTTTGTTTTTAGTATCTGTTCTGTTTCCTGTTTTGTAATTAGGACCTGTCCTGTAAAACAGTGTATGTTAAATAAGTAAATATGTTAAATAAACATCATGGAAAATTGATCGGTTTCTTCGTACATTTCTATGTTATAATTTGCTCTTGGTTTTAACAAATCGCGGGTGTCTATATAACGGGTGTTTTTTTAAAGGGTATAGAACTTTAAATTGCAATAAAACAACGATGGATCATTGGATTGACAAGAATTGTTTTTTATTCGAAAAATAATCTTGTGGCATTACATTTGAAATATGACTTCTGGCATATGACCGCCACGGCTAGCTCGTATGTAGTCCAATCTAGACGTCCAATTTTCGATGACTCATAAGCGAATTTTGTTTAGCGATGAAGCGCACTTCTGGTTGAATGGCTACGTCAAAAAACGAAACTGCCGCATTTGGAGTGGAGATAATCCTCAAGTGTATGTCAAAACACCGTTACATCCAGAAAAACTGACTGTTTGATGCGCTTTATGGGCTGGTGGAATCATTGGTCCATACTTCTTCAAAAACGATGATGGCCAGAACGTTACAGTCAATGGTGATCGGTATAGAGCCATGAATACTAAATTTTTCATTCCTGAATTGAACAACCATGATGTCTAGGAGCTGTGGTTTCAACAAGACGGCGCAACATGCCATACAGCTCGTGCCACAATCGATTTACTGAAAGACACGTTTGGTGACCGCCTAAGTTCACGTTTTGGGCCTGTGAATTGGCCTCCAAGATCTTGTGATTTAACACCGCTAGACTACTTTCTGTGGGGCTATGTGAAGTTATTGGTCTATGCGGATAAGCCACAAACGCTTGACCATTTGGAAGACAATATTCGCCGTGTTATTGCCGATATACGGCCACAAATGTTGGAAAAAGTCATCGAAAATTGGACGTCCAGATTGGACTACATCCGAGCCAGCCATGGCGGTCATATGCCAGAAATCATATTTAAAATGTAAAGCCACGAGATTATCTTTCGAATAAAAAAAATTCTTGTCAATCGAATTATCCATCGTTGTTTTATTGCAATTTAAAGTTCTATACCTCTAAAAACCTTCCTTCTCACAAACTTGTACTCCTCGCCTTCAAAATTTCATTCAGTAATCTACTTCCGAAAAAACTCAGCTCTTCTAATTACTCATTCAACAGTCACCTATACATTTTGTTCTAGGGATTCATAAAATTAAAAGATAATAAGTTATTTGGTGTAATTGGGAAAGGGAACAGTTTTAAAAGATATTGAAAAATTATAATTGATACTTACAATTTTACAAATGGATCGGAGAAACCGTTATTATCCATTGGTAAGAGATTAGCACATCTCACCACCGTAACTAGTAGACATCTCCTCTTAGTACTATAACATAAAGATAACAGAATTTGGCCTCTGGACCACATATCGTCAAACCACTGACAAAGTTCTGGAGCAGGAAGAGGTCCTCGTTGCTCATGAGATATATTTTCCAGGGCTAGAGTTAACTGAAAGAAACATTACTTTAATAATTCATTACTACACATCTTTTACCTCAGATGCAAAAAATCTCTTTCACATCTTAGAAATAATTCGATTAAAGGAATAGTGCATAGTGCTCAAACATTGTGAGTAAAAGCAAA